>VZRO01008588.1:2216122-2241122 GCA_013397915.1 Daphoenositta chrysoptera
AAAAGTGCCCCCGTTCCATGAAAAAGCCCCGAACTTCATTCCTCCCTCGGGCTGCTCCAGCCGTTCAAGGGCCGTGGGGCAGCCGGAGCCCGTGCCAGTCTCAGCGTGTTTCCAGCCGGAGAGCAGGTCCAGCCAAGAGCCCATCGCATTAAAACTGCCTTTCCATATTCATATGCCCTATTTTTCACAAGTCGCTTCTATTAATGGAAGCGCACAAACGCCAGTCCTTAAAATTTGCGGATTTCAAAGGAACCCAAGTGAGGCACTTGGTGCTGGCAGCGATGGATGCGGAGCGCGACGGGACCCCCGGGGCTCCCCCGCCGCCGCCGCGCCCGCCCCGGCGGGAGCCGCGCTCAGCCGGGGGTAGAGCCGGGGGTTCAGCCGGGGGTTCAGCCGGGGGTACAGCCGGGGTACAGCCGGGGGTACAGCCGGGGTACAGCCGCAGTCGCCGTCGCGGCGGCTCCCGGCGCTCCGCCCGCTGCACCGGGCCCTGCCCCGCGGGATCGGCCCTCCCCTCCCTTCCGGCCCGGGCACACCAAAGTTGTCCGAGACTGTCTGGTTCCCTCGTCTCTGAGAGCCCATGTAGGGCGCTTTAATTGCCACATTTTCAAACCGAGGTAATGGTGGGGATGTCTTAGTAATTACCTTAATGAGATAACACCTTTCCTTCCCTGAACCTACTCATTATCACACTTCTTGTTCAAATTCCAACTACAAAGAGCTATACTTGTAAAAAAAAAAGAAAAGAAAAAGGAAAGAGGGGGAGAGAGTTCTGAAATTTGTTGGACGTCTTGTTCCCTTAAAACAAGCACCTTCTGTGGATCTTTAGTATATGAACAGAGAACTGTACCCAGTTCTGGGAAAGGTTGGCTAGAAGTAAACTAAACATCTGGGGTACCCCTTAATTATTCTTGGTTGGTGTCTTTAGTTTGACCTGTAGGGATGCGAGGGTGTCAAAGTGATGAATTTTAAGATGTTGGGTTGTGAAGACGTGCAGCTGCAAGACTGATGGGTTTAGGAAGGGAATGGTAACAAGGTTAGCTGCATGTGAAGTGTGAATTGAGATTTTTGCAAAGAGACTGTGATTGCAGATGGGCATAATGTTGTACCCTTGCATGAAATCTTGCTATTATTGTATAATGGTCAGACAGAGTGTGAAATGACTTATTACTTTACTTTTATTCTTTAATGAAGTTGGGTAGGGAAGGAGAACTACCAGGAAATCGATAGTGGTGGTGCACAAAAACTGTATGACAGGTGCTGATACATTAAATATTTATTTAGTTATTTGTCACAAACTCCCTCCCAATTTTCTGCTATTTCAGAAAGCAAACAAAAATACAACTAGTGGATCTAGACAGTGAAGAAGATGTGGAGAATGAGAGTGATGTTTTCTTTTTCATCCTTCCTTTCTGCAGTATACATGAAGTGGGTGTTTCTCTGTGGTAGTGTGGTGTATACATCATCTATGTAAAATATGAGACAGAGATATGTAGATTAAGGCTGTGCACACATGGTTTCTAGGGAGATTTCCAACTGTTTGACATGTATCTCTCTCCGAAAGCTTGGAGCAGGCATGCAGAGATTTGTGCACTGTTACATTCCCATGTAAATTCAAGTGGCCTTTTCTCCAGCTTGACATGCATGTGCTAATACCTCTCACTTCCCTCCATACCAAGCACAGGTGTTCTCATAGGTGGTATCATTCTAAAAACATGCAGGATAATGTCTGCCTCTGAATTTGCACAGTATCGTGTGGGTACATCTGGGGTGGGTGGGCAGCTTAGCCAACATCTAATGACTTGTTTCACACGTGATTAGGGTAAAACATCTATTACCAGAATTTGGTTCAATTGTTCAGCTCTGGTCTTGATGAATATGGAGTGAGAAAAAGGAACTGGAGCTGCTCCCTCAGGATAATGTCCTTAAAGAGAGGATTTCCCAGGTGACCAGCCTCAGGATGCCACCACTGAGAACAGTTTGGCAAATCCTGCTCTTAGCTGGTCGTCTCTTTCAGTGAGTATCTCCATCTCACTGTTTGGATACACATAGTAGAGGTGCAGCTTCTGGTATGCCTTCCCCTCTGGAAGGATGCAGCCCATGGCTCAAAGAGTTTCTCAGCCAGCACCTCTCCTGCAATTCCCTCCCCAGACCTTGTCCCCAGATTTAGCACAACCCTTTGCTGACAGTCTGTGAGTTTTTGCCCTTTATTGTCTATGGAGTCTGGCACTGTTACATTTTAATCTGAGGTCAGGAAGAACAGGTGAAATGAATGAAGTTTGGGAATAATTGCCCACCTCTTCTGCATTAGCATATGGGGTTATAATGCTGGCAGAACTGTGTGAAACAGAGAATACTTCTGAGGCCTCATATGTGTCCTTACAATAGTTTTTCAGATTTCCTTCTCATATTTGTGCCTCAATGTCTGAACAAGTAAAGTGTTTCAGGCTGGAAGCTTGTTTCTGTTGAGTTACACTCCATTGTAGGGCTTGTTTAAAACAGGACTTGATGCAACACTGTCCCTGGAAGTGGCAAAAATGCACTGAGGGGCACAAACAGTCCCTCATGACACAAAAGGGCACAGAGTAGCTCCCTGTCAGATTTATATCCCAATAGACTAGCAGGAACATTGTACCTTTAAATACTTTGGTTTCATTATATGAAGATCTAACAAGAAGAATTCCTATAAGTTTTCAGGACTGCCTGGTAAAAATGATGAAGCAGTGCCTGAGACTGTAGAAGGGTGGGATGTCACACCAGACACCGCTACCCCAGCACTGTAAAAGGAACAGGCAGCTTCCCTCCAACTGGTGCTCTAAAGCAGGAATGAGCAATATGGAAAAAGCCTGTTTTGGGGATTTGCCACGGGTGATTTTGTGGATCCTGTGGGTTCAAGTCCCTATACCAAAATAATGTACTTTTTCTGGACTAGAAATTCTGAAATAAGGTTGGATTAATATTTCTTCAGAAGCATGATGGGGCCTGTGGAAAAAAGCAGCAAAGCATGTGTATCCAATGGAGCCCCAGTATAGGCACTGACAGCTCAATCCATATTACATCACGTGAGTCTAAAAACTAGTGAGCTTTTCTGCCTAAACAGTGGGAGGCAAGGCAAGCACACTGGCAACTTTTTATTTATTTCACTCTTCAGCAATCTTTTTTCCCCCCTTACTTTCCTCCCTTTCTTCTTGCCCTTTTTCTCTTTCCTTCTCTCTTCACCTCAGTCTGTTTTGCCAAGCATTCGGCAGCATTCCTTGGGAATCCTGCTCACCTTTCCTGGCCACTGGTGGTGGCCATGGGCAGCCTGCCTTAACCAGCACACTGGTGCATGGCTCGGGCAATGCAGCACAAAGTGTGTGTAGCAAAGCTGTGCCTCTTCCATGGAGACTAAGCTCATTACAGTACAGTACTCTAAAGCATGTTTAACCTCCCCAGTCTTGGGTGTTGTATCCCAAATCTACTGCAGAGCATGGACACCCCAATTAGCACTTACAATGCACTGTTGACATTTCTGTGGGCCAGCCCAACAGGAATAATTAGATGTGATATCTAACACAAAGTAATTTTTTTTTTCCCAGCAGAGGGTACACTGCAAAATGAAAGCAACATCTACTGCAACAGGACTTGGCCAGATTTGGCTCTTACATACAGTGTTACATCTGCAGTGTAACTCAGCTGGCTTCTCCAGTCGTACACTGCCTGTGTCCTGCCTGACTGCTGTTGGTCTGACCTGCTGGGATTAGTGCTGGGGCTAAAGCTCTGGATGGGCTGCACAAGAAAGCTGTCTTACACAGCACAGGCTCGGGGAAGCTGCTGCACAGCACCCTATGGGAATCTTTCCATTAGGAGATGTAGCATTTGTGGAAACTTGGTCAGCATAAGATCTTCTCATGTTGGAAACGTTGGCAGGTGACTGTGAGGCCGGTCTCACTTTAGTTTCAAGCTCCCATCCCACTGCACACCAGCAGAAAGGCTGGGATAGGGACTAGGCAAAGTGTTACTGACTGAACATTGTTCTTGGCAGTGGTTTGCAGGATAGCAGTGGTAGGATTGTTTTATCATAAATCCCATAGCAGCAAGCCAGAAAGCCTATGGAAAAACATATGTGACAGTAAACAGGAAAGAAGTCTCTGCTGCAATGCAGCAGGCTGTCCTTTGACACCGCTAATTGCAGCAACACATTGGAAATACAAGTGTATGTAGTGAGTATTCCTGCTTGGCTTTGCTACCCTTGCTTGCCTACTTTCATGCATTGCAAACAGAAACTTGGAAAGAACTTGGCAGAGTGAAGAGGATATAAAAATGATAATTTTTCATGTAATAGAGATCACATAGAGATTTCCTTTGTAGTTCACAGCATTTCCATTCCAAGATGCTTGGAGAATTGAAGCATACAAATAGAGAAAATCTGCAAAGTGTTGTCAGGTATTATTTATGTATTATTATTTTTGTTGGAAAAGACATGTAAATATAAAGAATTAGAAAACGGAGCTACTAAAATAAATTATAGTGGAACCCACAATAAATCTAACATGAGAATAAAAGTATAATGAGAACATATTTTCTTCAGCATAAATACAAATCCTGTCTGCATACTAAAGCCCTATTAATTGGATACTTACTACTGGAATAAATCTTTAAATGTGTAAAAAAAAATCTTTCTGCTCTGTGATGAAATATAAATATCACTAGATTTATTAAAGAAAAAAATTCTGCTAAATGACTGCTTCTCTTACATACTAATTTATGCTTATGCTGCATCTGAAAGAACTCATCCTGATGTGAATATCAGCTAAATGAAGGAAACTGTAAAAGGAAAAAGGTTTAATGTGCATGACGAGAAGTTGCTTATATCAGGCACGGCAGGTTTCAATGAAGTTTTATATTATAAAATAAAGGAAAGGTGATAGTCTCTTAAGAGACATAATACTTATCCCATGAGTGACATAATAGTTCATAACTCACCAGAGAACAAGGCTCAAGTGAGTCATATATATTTTATGGCACAATTGGGATTAATACCGTACTTCAGAAAGGAATGCATAACCTATTCTATTTATATGGAGAGGTGGTTTAAAATTCACCCTCTTCCCTCAGCCTCTTCTCCTACCCTTTGGGATCAAACTACAAGACAGGGACTTGAAAAGAATGGGTGAGGATGTTGGGTGAGAAACAGATAATGTATCAAGGAACTGCAACAGCATCGTCATTTGCCAGGAGTTGCCCTGGCACTCATTTGAAAATGCTGATTTTCTAGTGACAGCTGCCCAGAGGAAGCAGCCAGTCCTGAGCAGCTGCATTGTAGAGTTTTTTCATTGGCTGAACTTGGTATTTTGGTGGGAAGGCAGGAGATGCTGGCTTCAGTCTCTGTTTGCAGCCTCCATGGTGGAATTCAGTTGCCCCAAATTCCTTCTGCAATGTCACTGTCTTGCCACTGTCCTCATCAGGGTGCGTTTGTCAGGATGCAGTGCAGGGAGAGGGGCATCCCAGGGCCATGCTCACCTCGCTCTTGCCTGTCAAAAAGCACAACCCTTTGGGGTATCTGCTCCTTTCCTATATGCCACAAATGGGATGTTCAAAGACAATAGATCTTTGGTGGTGTTAAAGTCTTGTTTTGAGAAAATCCCATGTTTCACTCTATTGCAGGCCTATTGTAGTCTTTTAGATGGTTTCCTGAAATGTGGCCTAGAGCAGAAATTTAAAACAAAAATTTGTTGCATTCCTAAGAAAAAGTGTCTCTTAAATTGTATCTGAAGAGTGGGGACATAATTCTGCTCGTCAGCAAAAACACTGGGAAAAACAAAAGCTGCTGAAGTTCTAGAGATGGCATGTGGCAGTTTGGGGGAATTCTTTTACCTGGGCTGGGAGATGCTAGTGGAGGTAAAGGTGTCACTGGGAACCAAGCTGTCTGTGCCCCACAGAACATTCGGTGTTTCTGACAAGACCTTACATATGCTCCTTCCTTGCCAAGGGCCACTTCTGGTCAGTAATCTCACCTATAAGATATTAAGACAAGCCAGCCTGGGACAAGGGATTTACAGGAAAACCAATTTTGTCCTCCCAGTTTGTGAAGAGATTTTTTTTGGGCAGAGTGAGATAAAAGAGGATGGAGTATCTAAGTGCTGGAAGGAAGGATGTCAATTGGGGCAACATTATAGAGGTGCATGGGGAGGTTTGGCTGGAGAAGGGTTTGCTCTCAGCAGTCTCCTGTTGCTGGTCTAGCTGGGAGGATCAAGCCAGGCTTGCAGAGGGGGGCTGTGCTGGCAGGATGTGCATCAGGGCAAAATGAGCTGAAATGGGGAACCCTGCCACCTCCATGGACCCATCACACCCATAGATAAATCGAGGGCTCCTTACACTGGGTATCATATTTGTTTTCATCTGGGTCTGTCTCCTGTATTTTTAATCTACTGGTTCCCCATAGTGCCCATCTGCCTGTAAAGGGATGGAGTGTGCCAGCATGTCCCAGGTAGCCTAAGGTGCCCTCCTGGTGCCAGTGGAGAGAGCTGGAAAGCAGCAGCAGCACTTTTGGGACATGGGAAAACAGTCTGGGATCTGAGACTCTTCCAGTGTCCTCTCTTTGTTTTTTTTCCCCTTCTTTATGTAATAAAGGGCTTGGGATTTGGCCCAGGTTCCCCAGGACTGCATTTTTATTTTCTTGTAGAGGTCATAGTAGAAGATGTAAGGTGTTACCTGCCTTGTTACAAAGATCTCAGTGAACAAACAACTCCTGCCTTCCACCACCTCTGGGGAAGAGCATGGGCACCCAAAGCGTTGGGTTTGCCCTCAGCACTGGGGGCCTTCCCTGGCCCTTGAGCTGGCAGCTTGTACAGATGTACAGCTCAGAATGACCGATTGTTAAACCCGCTGCTTTTGATGGGGGCTCGAAAGGTCTCGCTGCCTCTTTTACTGCTCCCACTTTTACATGAAATAACGGACTCAGCCATATAAGTATTGGCATCTTTGAGGCATCTTTCTTTGCTAGCTCTCCTGGCAAAGTGCAGGGAGTTTGTGAGCTTTTTTAAACTAGCCTGGAGGGGCTGATTCACTAGAATTTGAATCTCTGGTGAAAATCTTGTAGTAGGTATTAAAAGGAACTTAAAAAATATTTCCTTCATGATCCTGCACACAAACAATGGTAAATAATATTTCAAAGGGCTATCTTTGTTTGAGCTACCAGTATTGAAGTGGGATCTTTTGTAATAAACTACTGCTGTATGTATAATAGCGATATGCTTAAATGATACATAAGCACCATTTTCCAAGTACTCTTAGCAGAAAGCATTTTATACCACATGGTTGTTTTATTGTGCACATTACTGTGATTGTTACAAACCCTTGCCAATGAATGACAAATTTACATACACATCATGTCAGCCGGCAATATTTTGCAGCCTTAATTGCTTTAGCTTCAGGCATTCTGTGTCAAAATAGAGTGTTTTACGTCCTGCAAGTTGCTCTGTTTCTTTGCAACAGTTAAATTATTCTGTAATTTGCCTGTTTTCCTTCTAATGCATTGTCCATTAAGTCACTTAATAATTTATGATGTAAAATGTATGATGCAACCTTAAACAGCATTTAAAACTATCTTGAGGTGTTTCAGTTTTTATGGCAGAAAGGCTGAAAATCTTGAAACTAATTTGTTCAAACCATTTTTCTAATAGCTTTTTGCCCGCTGTAAGAGCAACTTTATCTGTATTTATCTGGCCAAGTTTGGCTGGTGAAGTCCAAGGCTGCAATTCCTGAGAAGAGCAGCCAGGGTGGAGAGGAGGTGCAGGGGGATGAGCTGTCAGCAGATCCTGCTGGGGCAGGAGCCAGCTTTAGAGCTGGTGCTGCAATGCTTCTGTACACTCATCATCCCTTACTCGTGTGAATACCCTTTAATTGTGGAACAGTCCTGTGACAGCAGAGTGCAAGTGAAGTCTATAGGATTGGGTTTTCATGTGTTGCAGAAGGCCTTTAATGTTTGCCACTGAGCTCCCAGTGAGAAGAGAGGCAACCAGGAATTGCAATTAAACCATGAATGAAAAAGAAACTTCTATCCATCTACTTCTACCCTTCCACCACTCTGACCTGCTGTGTGTTTATAGTGCAGTCTCCAAGGGCTTTATAACAAAAATTAGCATCCAAATCATGTGGCTAATCAAAATTAATATGAATGCACATTATTCTGCTAGTCAAAAGTCTGGTG
Organism: Daphoenositta chrysoptera; assembly: GCA_013397915.1. NCBI lineage: Eukaryota > Metazoa > Chordata > Aves > Passeriformes > Daphoenositta > Daphoenositta chrysoptera. Next base: position 2,224,314 of record VZRO01008588.1, read on the forward strand.
TGAAGGTGGTTGCTTCCCTTGGTGCCTAGGTGGTCATCTTTCTCCTTTGGGTAAATTCCCTCTAGAAAAGCTCTCAGGACAGACAGTTCTGAGCACTTCTTCTACTTCATCTTGGACATCAGGGATGGAGGAGCTGGAAGTGATTTCCAGGTGCATAACTAGGAAGGCTTGCAGGTTGAAGGTGTTTTAACTAAACACTTAAAGATTTTCTTGCAGAAGAGACACGGAGGGGACAAGGACACCTAGTGCACAGGCATAGAGGAAAGATAATCTGGACTAATTTAACATATTTTCATATGAAGTGAGTGATGCAGATCTGTCTTCTTCTGTTGACATGTGAAACAGTTGAATGTTGAACAGAAATGTTGAAGAGTTGAACAGAAAATGATCTGTTTTACCATGCATTTTGTGGGGGGAAATCACTCTGACAGAAAAGGTTTTTAGCTACCTGAAATTTGCTGCCACAGTTCCTTGCTGTGCTGCTGCAAGTATGGTTTAAGAGCCTCAAGAGCTGCAAGACTTTGGTAAAACCATGTTTGTACTGCTGCTCATCAGCACTGTGTCTCAGTTTCTTCTGTTTGCTATTGTAAGCCTTATTGTAAGCCCTAGGATCCTTTACTCCTCATACTTCAGTTTCCCTAAGCAAAACCAAACATCTTGTAATCAAAAGATGTGTGACATGGGGTACATTTACAGAGAGAAGCACCAATTCCCCATGAATAGTGTGCGGTTACTTCTTTGGGTACAACAAAACGTTCACTTAGACTATCTGTGAAGTGAGAAGGTAAAGTTCAGTGTCATGGTTGGTGGGAATGCCTTGGAGGGGTCCTTCCTTGGGCTGTGTGCAGCCCCTCCCATCTGTGGGTGAGGACAACCTTCCAAATGATTTCTCACCCATGACCTGGAGAGGTGGGAGCTTTTCATATCCGTGTTCAAAAGCAAGGATAGTGATGGACAAGTGAAGAAGCAGAGACAATGCCTTCTATGAGCTCCTGCAGATCTGTGTTACGCCTCCCTCTCTGCTTCAGCAGTTATTGTCCTGTTGGGAAGTGGATTCACCCCTTGTGAGAAATCATGAGTGTTGACTGCTGGAAAACAATCAACAGGCAAAGAAATACAGTCTGCCATGTTCAGGTGTGTTTTCCTGGATTGACTTACAACTCAAGTAAGTAGAAAGGCCAGTGTAAGCAGGAGCCCCAGACCTGCTCCATGGCAAGCATCTGAGATGCCTGGTTCGTCTTTGCATGTTGAATGGGAGATGGATGGACATTACAGCTGTACCTGTCCATCGTGCACTATTTCTAGTGGCTTTGTCTTCTCTACTCATAATGTCTCATCTGGAGACTGTTTACATTAGCTGCTTCTGGTTTCTGTGATTTGCAGTGCTGAACAGGTGTCTCTGAGCAAGAAGCTCCTCCTCTGAGGGATTTAATCTCTGTGCCCTGACAGGTGTCTCTGCTTCTGCCTCTTCCAGTTCTGAGAGAGCTAGACCTGATTTGGTAGTGTATTCAACTTACAAACTTCCCCAAGGCCAGAAAGTCATGGAATCACATATGTATATACTTGGCTTAATCTATTTCCAATGAGAAATCCCTGATGGGTGGTGTCTTGGCGAAAGCTCTTTGCATAATTAGAGATGCACACCCCATTTGCTAAGGGAGTAGAAAGAGAAATCTGCTGATTTGCCAGCGAGGTTCTCAACTCTTGTTTTCACATTTAGGTTTCTGTCTTTCCCACCCCTGAAGTTCCCAATTTGGCCTGAATACATTTTGAATTATAACAAATATCTTGATACTCACACCCCATGAATGAGGGCAGAAGGCAGGGGGCAACTCCTGGCTATGTTCCTGTACTGAATTTAATTTTTCATTGATAATTAGACTCTCAGAGCCACCTGATATTTTTGACCAGCGGGAAACAAAGGCCCACTGATTGACTCCAAGGATAGATGCAAGCAGCCCCCACTGTGCTCACGCAGCAGCTTCACAAAGACTCAAAACAAGAGCTGTGGCAAATTGGCTCATCCGGCAAGTTTTGACTGGCCCATGGTGTACAAGTAGTAAATTGAGAACTGATATTTCTGAGAATTATTTATTAGCAAAGCCCAGTGTCTCACTCCCCTTGTAGTTATTCTTTGCAAACAGCTTTTTACCAGTTTGGATGAGCAAACTACAGCACTTCATTATTTTTCTTTTATTCAGGTAATTATTAAAAGACAGCCAAGGTCTGTTCAGACTGGCAGCAGACTGCATCTGTACCCAGCTGGGCTGATACCTTAACAGTTAGGTTATGTGTTTAATTGTATAAAAAGATAATGGGATGCATTTGCAGGAATTTATTGCAATGCAAACAATAAAAGATTATTATTTTGAGATTCATTTCTGGTGCTTTTTGTGTTGTTAGAATTCTAAATAAAGGTGTCATGGTGACAGTTTCTAGTGGAGTGACCAGTTGTAAGCATTTAGTACAAAAAAGGTGTGAAAATACTAGACTGAGACCAGTTAGCAGAAATCAGAGTTATACATGCTGAGACCTGCAGTGTTAAACCAAATCTGAGTAAGTCATGGATGAGGATTGATAACTCTTATTGTTTGATTTCTTTTATTTATTTTTCTTTCTTCTTCTTCTTCTTCTTTTTTTTAATAAAACCAACATGATGATGTACAGGAAGATAAAACGATGGCTGTTTTTCATTAGTTATACTTTTCCCAGCAGCACTTCCCTTAAGTAAGTTGAAAACAGAGTGCTGCTGCCAGGGTCACATGAAACAGGAAAAAAAGATCCTGGCTCACATTGTGGCAATGCTCTGTGTAGAGTAAAATAACTGTTAGTCTTTTGCAGCAAGATTCCTTAAACAGCAAATAACATCTGTGTTGGTGAGGCTGTACTTTGATGCAGCCTTTCGGTTTTGGGTGTGAGATGAGGCCATGCTTGCCCTGGGGTATTTTCTGGACATGTTCATAGAGACATGGAGCTCACTGGTACTGATGAAACTTGTGGAACATGGCCACTTCTTTCCCCAAGAAGAACCTTAGCTGTGAAGCACTGAGGAACTTGGAGGGAGGGTCTTTTCCAGCTGAGACATGGGATGAGCTTTTCCTCTTGTGTTTATTTGAGCTGGATGCTGGGGACAGGGCTAGATCAGAAGGCAGCAGACATGCAAAGCCTTCTCTCACTAATCCCAGAAAAAGGTAGGGAGCAAGCAAATGTGCAGCCCAGACAGAATGAGGCTGTAGAAAGAAGAAATGTCCATTCAAGGCTGATGCTACCAGCCTTGCCCCAACAATGCACTTGGAAGTGAAGGAGAAATAACTCCAGAATCCTGGGGTTGGGAAGGGCCCCTTTGGAGAGAACAGAGATGTCTGTGCTGGCCATCTTTCCGGGTGCTGGCCTGCACAGGGTCCCAGTGATGTGAGAGACATTGTTGGCAGCTCCCCCAGCCGGCAATTGCACAGACACCTCTGTGCTCGCCCCATCCCAGCACTCAGTGCGCACCTCCTGCACCGGACACAGCAGAGAGACTGGAGCTGGAGTGACATCCTCACTTGGTTGGAAACGTGTAGCTCCTAGTGAAAAGTCCCCCCCTAGCTGGAGTCCAGTTTTAGGCAGTCATATTAGCAACAGTTTGGCTAGAGTCTTTTCCTGTAATTTTGCCAGGGAGATCAGGTCAACCCTTTATAAATCAGTCTGGAGCTGGTAAGAGCCACAGGCTGCCCAACACCAGCTCCTGAGACTGGGGTGGTCACACCAAGGACCAGCTAATAGCTTGTGGCTTTCAGGGCTATGGGAGCAAATGCTCCCTGCAGGTGTGTTGAGGCTCTTCTACAACCAGAAGTTAAATTTAGGTTATCCTTATGGGGCCACATGCAGCAGTTGCGTTGGGATTGGCTGTGTGACACATGAAGTGAGACCACACAGGTACTGTGACTGCTGTCCCCCAGCAGCATTGTTTTATCCTTTCAGCCTTGGACAAAACAACACAATTACGGGAACTAAAGCTGCTGTCTTTGATGATGAGAAATTCTTTTGCAGCCTTGATTTTGAATACATTTGAACATGTTGCCTACAAGATGTAGACAGAAATGAGCTGTGCATTTAACTGGAGCAGTTGTGTATTCTGTTGGTGTCACTCAAATAAAGTGAAGCTTGGCAAACTATAAATGCATCTATTTAATACTAAAAAACCAGTACCTCACCCTGGTAGAATTTTTCTAGTCCCATTATTTGTTTGCACTGAGGTTAAGCCAGACCCTGGGCAAGTTGAGGCATTCTCAGCCCCTGGAGGAGCTCACCTTTCTGCCAAGAAGAAGTTTCTGTGGTGCAAGGAGAGCCTGGTCTTTCTGTCCCCTACAAATCCTGCACGGCTGGCTCTGCTGTGCAGTCGTCCCTGCAGCATCCCAATGGTGCTCATCTCCCACAGGCAGTGCTTAGGAAACCGACGTGCAGAAAAGACTTTCTGCATCCACGGGGCCTGCTGAGCCCTTACACAGGTGGACAAGTACAAATCCCTAGTCTTGTACTCACAATTTGTGTTTTTAGTGCAATCAGCTGCCAATTTATTATTCCCACCAAATGAATTTCCATGGCATGGATTTGGCCCCACATCTGGAATGCACTTGGATTTAGCTGCACTGGGCACTGTTATGGCACTTGTCCAGCACAAGGAACTGTGGATCCTTAGTTTTCCTCCTAGACTGGCCTATGCTTCTGGTAAAGAAAGGAATTAGGTCTGTGCAGGGCTTAAGACCAGGGCAGAGTAACTATGAAGATATCAATTCTTTGAGGACAATTAATAGCAAAATACACCGGGCATATGGGCCAAAATTATGTCATTTGCTGAACATATTCAACTTCCTCAAAGTTGAAAACTGCCCTGATTTGACAGAGTAAAGAAATAACATAAAAATGGAAGGACAGTTGTGGTCCAGTTGTCAGAGAGACTTGAAATTAATTTTGAACATTTGAATCAGAGTGAAGTGAAATATCTCAGGCACGTAATCTGCTCATTAAAAATGCTGCTTCCTGATGGCTGAGACTGAAATCTTCAGAAATGTTTTCAGATAGACAAAAATAGACAAAATGACATAATAAAGCAGCTTGGGATTCTTTTTAAAGTTAAAAGTCCTGATTTTTTAGATCTAAGGATCATGTTTTGACACCAGATTTGGCTAAATACAACTAAACTAGTCATAAGCACAAAATACTATTTATGTCTTCTTCTTATGAAACCCAAATACCTTTTTTTCATGTCAGCTTAAAATGAAAGGTTATTTTTTTTCAGTTTAGCCACTGAACTGAGGATTCAATTATTTGCATACCTCTGGTTGTAAGATGTTCTAATATTTATCTTGCTGCCACTGCTGCTGGAGACACAAGAATTATCTGGTGCTCTGGTAGGGAAACGGAATTAAAACCCCCCTGAACATGTAGGTCCATTATTTCCGTTTCACAATAATTATGCAGTGTGTTAAACAATGTACACTTCCATCTGATGCAAAGCCTGCTACCTGGAAATACACAATTACCATAATACCTTGCTGGTTAGACATACGGTGAGACTATGATTATGCAGAGTGTTGGAAGAACTTTATGTATAAAATTATTCTTGAGGAGAAGAAGAGGCGAAAAAAACCACGAAGTAAAAAGCTAAGCCAGCACATTATCTAATTCTCAATGTAAAATAATGCAGAAGTGCGGAAGATGAACATCTGATTTGTCACATCTGATACGCTAATGTTTTATCCAAAAGGAAGAACACATTGTAACATGCTCATTCATCTGCATAAACACCACCTGGCCCTTTACAGGCACCTACTCAAGTAACAAAAGTTAATGGCAGCCCATTTGTAGCCATTTCACTGGTAGAGATGGAAAGGGCTGGGTTTTTTTTTCTTTTTAAAGTAACATATTTACATGAGTGTCTGTTGAGGAACAGCTTCCCGCTCAATGCTTGCTTTGAAACCTCATTCTCAATGACTGTAAATTAAGGAAATTTTAAAGAAATGTTAGAAAATATTATTTAAAGCCTGTAGCGAGCATGCTCACACACAGACACACACACACACACACAATGCCCATGCAGGCACACAGTTTTTAACCCCTAGCCATCCACTGCTGTGGAGACAAATCAGAGGACTGTAACACAAATCTGTATTTACCCAAAAGTGCTGCGCTGGTCATGATCTAAACAGCACCTAGATATAGTTTCTAATGTATGGCTGGGGATGAAACAGATTTGTTGCTTGTTATTTTTTTAACTGGAGCATCATGGTGGCATGCTTCAGTAAACATGCCTTTGTGCTACATTACGCATATGTGTATATAATCACTTTGCTTTCAGACTAAAATAAAACCTGGGCAGCCAATTCACTAAAATGCTGTGCACCAGCTCTGCTGCCTTCACAGCAAATGTAGGCAGGAAGGTGTGAAAGCCAAAATAAATAGGTGAATTATACAGCTACGAAAAGGGGTTTTTTGCCTTACGAAGTGCCTAGATCTGGCTGAATTTCATGGCAGCAGACAGGAGCAGTCTTGTAGAAGGTGCAGCAGGACCTGGGCTGGCCCTGTTCTGGTGAGGTGGGATTGGGTGAGGTAATCACTTTCCAGCCCAAATTGTCCTCCAGCTGTGTGCGCAGCCTCCCCATGGGCCCCTTGGGTGAAGACGCTTCTTCCCAAGCTCCAGGATGTTTCTGGAGCTCTTGGACAATGGTAGCTGTTTCCAGGTATGTGGTGGGGTGACTCAGCAGGGGGCTGGCTGGCCAGCCTTAGCAGCTCTGGGAGGAAGAAGGCTGGAGGTCTTTGCAATCACTCACCCGTTCTTGATCAGGGACTTCAAGTGTCTGGAAAAAGACCATGGCTGGTATATTTGAGTGAATTCATGTGTACATGGGATTTGCCCTAGGTGCACAGTTGCAGGCTTTGAAGAAGACTGGGAACAAGGCTTGGAGAGCTGGACATCCACATCCCTGACCCAGAGTGCCAATATGCTGTTCTTGGTAGGACCCTTAGGCTGAGGCAGGCTCCCATCAAGGCCTCAGGACACCACCTTAATGTCCCTGGCCAGCCCCCAGGGTTCCTATTCACAACCTGCCACAGGTCCAGGAGCCCCTTTCGGCTCTCCTTATGGAATGGCTGTAACACAGAGCTCCCTGTGTACAGCCAGGAACTCCACTGACTCACAGCCCAGCTGCTGGAGCAGAAGATCAGTGGGAAGCTGCAGGAGTTAAACAGAGAGGTTGGCCCAAGGTGCCTTGGGTGAGTCAGGTGGGAGCTGTTAGCAGTTATTAAAGAAGATAAATGGGCTTGATCAGCAGTCAATACAAATGCTTCGGAATGAGCCTGCTTCTGTGCTTTGCCACTTCAGGGATTGTTACCCTGTAATGGGTACAGGACAGGAATTGGGCATTTTGCCTTCTGAATATACTCAATAAGTCTGCCTCTGTGGACAAGCCCAGAAAGCTGAAAAGAGCTGGTAGCTATGGATGATCCTTCTCCATATGGGATTTCTCAGGTAATGGCTCTCAGACACCTCCCTTGTGTTTGTGGGAGAAGCCATCTATTGCTCCACTGGATCAACCCAGCATTAATCTTTTTTATCTTCTGATGGTATTGCCTCAAACAATGCTTTTAGTTTAGAGTCCCTTTTTTTAGCACATGTGCATCTAAAATGACTCCATGAGAATCAGGATAGATCTCCTGTATTGCTACAGGATCTACACATATTGAAAGAGAGAAGTACAAGGAGGGAAAACAAGCAGGTTCAAGTCTGACACCAGGGACCTCAATTCCACTTTCCACAATACTGCTAGGTATAATTGTCTTCTCTTTGCTCATATGAGTAAATACTTATCTCATACTCTCTTTCTCTCATGCACCCTCTTACACTTGCTTTCTCTTTTCCTGATCTTCTCAGAGATATCTATCTTTAGTTTGTCACCAGTGTTGTAAGTTTCTTTAAGTTTTAAGTGGATAATCATCCCAGGAATGTGGTGCCCCTTTTTCAGAACTCCTGGGGATATAGTCCATGTTTGATGAAATTGAGTTGTTGAATTACCAAAAGACTAACTAAAAATAGGACTTTTGGTTGTGGTAGAAATCCTGCTTTACTAGCAATGGTTTCTAAAGAATCCTATAACTAAATATGTAAATTTGTACATTCTTGTTCCTGTTGTGGTTTTTATTTTTGTAGAGTTATTTTTAGTATTTGTTTTTTGTTATGTTGTTGTTTTTGGTTTTTTGTCAAGTAAGGTTATGTATTTATCAATATTGTGATCTGTGCAAGTGTTCCATTGGCAATTTAGACCTTAGCCAGCACGCTCGGTATCCTCAACCTTAGAGATCCCAAAAGAGTTGGTGCCACTTGAATGGATTTCCTGAAATCAATTTCACTTTTTTTCTCTCTCTGAGCTTATGTGGGCTCTCAGTCACACACAGAAGTCCTGTGAGTAGCAAAGAGAACACTGTTGTCATCATTCTCTCTGCATACCTTGATAGATAGATAGGCTGTTTCTCAAAGTGCCGTTGTACAAGTGCAGAGGGGCATAAACTGAGTCCAGAGTACATCACAGCTACATGCATATTTGAAATAAAAGTTAGCCCAGCCTGCTGAAGAAAGGAGAATGTCGAGAGAATACTTACCTTTTTTTGCCTGCGAGGGAAAACAGATTTGAGATCAATGGGAGTCCCCAAAGGTAACTTGAGAGGGTCCCTTTAAGAGTAATCAATGTTCTGGGTTTTTTTCCCGAGGGGAAAATAGTTTTCTGTTTGCCTTTTTCTTTTTTTTTTCTTTTTCAAAGAAGTGCCATTAGCTGTCTCATTGCTTTATTTATAACATTATATTCTAACAGTAATAATTATTCCTATTGTAACAAAGGTTCACAACACTTTACAGAGGCACTACATAGCTCCTGTCCCAGAAAGTCACCTTCCCTATTTCCAGAGGGAGGGAGGAAGGCTGCTGTGCCAGCTAAGCAGAAGGCAGGGGTGCCAAGGGACTTTTCAGGTGGGGCAGGGCAGGAGGAGTGACTGTAATGAGGATTATTCCCTCCTCTTGATGGAGGGGGACTTGGGAATTCTGGTAGCACCTTTGGGTGCTGGCAGAGGTGGTCTGCCAAGCAGAGAGCCAACTGAGCAAGTGAGAGTGAATGACCTCATATCACAGAGGTAAGAGAGGGGCCTTATCCAGCATGCCCTCTGCTGGCTCTGCCTCCATCACAATTTTTAAAAAAATGCATCTTTAAGTGTCAGGCACTTGGGCTCTTCCAAGCACATTAGGATTTCTGTGTCCTCATGCATCCACACACCTTTTGAAATCTCCCTGTTGGTGTTGTAACAAAAGCCGTGTGAGAACTGAACCCACATCTCCTGGGGCCCCCAGCTGAAGACCAGTGAGATGCAGCACCTTCCTGCAGAGCTCGGCACTGATGATACGCTTTCCCTCTCTGCAGACCCCAGGCTGTGCACCACCCAGCCCCTTTCTTTCTCTCCTGTCCAAACTGCCCACATACATCTTTAACATATGGCTAGGACTAAAACTAGGCTAGGCTGGGACTTGAAACTGTTTCCCAGCTTTGTAGCAGTAATCTCAGGCTATGACTGCTTCTGGCATCCACATTCAGAGCAAAGCACCCTCAAAGCCCAGCTTGTAACTGGAGTTGTGCAGAGAGCACTGTGCGTGGCCTGAGCAGGAGCACCACTGTGGTGGTGGCTGAACTTGGAGCCTCACCCAGAAATAAGAAGCTTCATTTGGACACATGCATGAATGCAGATACAGGTGCATACTTGCACACTGTCTTTAGAGAAAAACTAAAATTACTACTCTTTGCTAATTAGATCCTGTCTGAAAAGTATATAACTCCATTCTCCAGAATTGTCCAATTTAGCAGCTAAGCATGAAAACGGATTTTTTTTCCCCAAAGCCAGTGATGTTTTTAGTAGTTATCTGCTGTAAATGTGACTCTTGTTTTTGTTTTTGTTCATGTCCCTTGAGCATCTGTAACATTGAAATAACCCAGTCCATGGCATTAGATCAGAATCTAGCCCACTGACTCAACACTACAATTTATTTGTTAAGGAATATAAAATGTTACACATGGGGGCAAAACCCGTGGCACAGCACTTTCCCTATTCTGCGCCTTAGAGCTGAAATGGAGGAAATGCACAAGCAGCTCTATGGTCCACTAGTGAAAATAGACTATTATGCACAGCCAGTCATACGTACTTATGTTCTGGGTTTAAGTGGATTAAATAAGGTGTTATTTACAAGGCAATAATGTTTTTGAAATTACTGGAACTTAGAGAAAGCTCTTTCTTTGCAGGCCTATGTACAAGCTTTCCATCAAGAAATGCTGATGGATTGTTATGTTTCAGCTGGTATAACTGCTGTCTTTCTTGGAACAAAGGAGCAATTAGAAATCATTTGTTATAAAAGCTTCTTTCCTTCTGCTATAAGAGCATTTGTCTCTTGCTGACCCTTTTGAAAGTTGCAGTTTTGAAAAAAACCCTGAGAGAAGGAGGCCTCCTTGTCTTTAATCTAAGAGCAAAGTAAGAGCCTAAGTAACTGTCTATGGTCCTACTTTAATCAAGTTAATGCAGCCTGCTAGACTACAGGCTTTGCTTAGTACAAAGAGACACTCAGATGTAAGCTCATGAGTGGATACTTTCACAGGGCATTCGACTAAAAAACCAGCTCTATGAGATAAGAGATCAGGTCCAAGAGGAGTCAATGACATGGCATACAGGAGATTGATAGGGGCTGGGAAGGATGCTGGGGTGTTGTGGACGAGAGGTGTAGTGGCAAAAGCCAGCTGGGCCCTCTCTCTGGCATAATTTTCTTTATAAGGTGCTTGTGAAAAAGAAGTGCACTGTGATGGACCTTTGTTTAGTTCAAAGGTTTTTACCTCTTTATTCTAAAGCCCCATTGTGAATTCACAGGGCTTAAAATATGTATCACTGTCCCTTTCATTTTATCCTTCTGAAAGAAATCAAAGGCAAATAAAAAAAAAAGTTTTTTTCCAATGAGCCTAGTCTGTTTGAAATTGTGTGCTGTTTGTACATATGGTGTCTCCATATTGTGTGTTCAGGAGAATATTTTTGAATTTTGTATACAAGTTGGTTAGACATTATACTTAAAAAAAAAAGGGTGTGGAAAAAAAAAAAATCCGGGTAACTCCTAGATGAGTAAAATGCTCTTTCTACTCTGTACTCCAGAGAAACTTCAGAACATATTTTAAAAGAAATATCGCTAAAACTTTATATTCTCCCATTACAGCATCATTCTTTTTTTTCTTTTTTCCTGCACTATAAAATTTGTGGACATTCATTTGACATTTCTTTAATTACTGCAATCCTTCACCTCCATTTTTATCAGCTCTTAATGTATAAAAAAACACTATGTAAACACAAATGTATCTTTCTGCTTTCCAGAATTTTAGCATAGGCAGAAGAAAAAACAAATAAGTCTGAATGTATAATAAAATCCACAGGGTTTAGTTTTGCTTCTTTCTACAAATAATAAATACAGTAGTGCAGCTGAATTATTCCACATCATATGCAAAAGAATTTTGTCATGATTGTTACTAATTGTTTGATGATACCTCGTTTGCCGCTGTGGGCATAGTTTTTATTTAAAAGGAGAGAATTGTGTGCTTTCCCTATTTGCAGGGCACTCAGTGTTCTCTGCTGACATATGATATGTAGTTTAAATTCTATCTTTTATCCGCTCAATACATTTAAAGCATAATCTCAGTGATTGACAGTTTTCATGAAAAAAAGGAAATGATCTGGTTTTACTGTGAAGACAGAATAATCTGTTAACAGAGCAAAAATATGGGTGACACTACAGTGTTTCCAAAGGAAATATTTTGTGCATCATTCTGGGATGTGAATCAAAACAATCATGACAGGTGAATGAAAAGAAGAAAATTAAGATATAGCTACAAACAAAAGCAACATTAATAATTCAGGTAAATAAACTTCAGTATACAGAAAGGAAGCATGCTGTCAAGGTGATGGAGAATGTTTCCTCAAGTACAGCACATCTAGGCAGCAGAAAAATATATAGTGGTTTAATATTTTACATTTCCACAAGAGCTTTTTGTATTCCTAATTTCACTCCCCTTCACATGTTTTCCCAGTTAACATTATTTAATGTGGTCCATAAACTAAACCCAGTTAAATGAGTTTGGCTTTTAGTATGGTGAACTTCATTACAAATTTAAGGTACAGAGGATGGCTGATGTACTGGCATATGGAATGGGTGTCTGCCTTCCTCTTTAATATACTGCAATTTATTGATATTCAGCCTTAATTGACATACAACCCTGCCTTCTCTGCCTAGCTAGGTGTACTCTTCTGGCTCTGAATTGGGTACTTTACTGGGATTGTTCAGCAACATTTAAATGTTCACAGAAATTTATTTTTCCTTACCCATGCAGCTGGGCCCAAACTCCACCCAGATGCAGGCAGGCTTGCCAGTGATTCTGGTGTGCTGTGGAGCACACCTGGGTTGCTGCTGCTGCTGTCCTGTACCACCTGGCCTTCAGAGATGCTTCTCCACCTGCAGTGGAGACCCTCACCCACCTGCAGGGTTTCCAGTCCTGCTTACCTAACAGGAGAGAACAGGGTAGCAAGGCCACACTGCAGGAGCAGGCGTTTGGATGCCCTGGCAGGCAGCCACAGATTCCCTTGCCCTCAGGAGGGGAGTGATGGCCACCTGCCTCCATCCTCCTCCTAGGGAATGGGCTTTAGCTGGTGGGAATTACCTCTGGTGGGGTTCAGCATCTGGGGTTTTGCTTGTGTCTGCCATGAGCAACTTCTGGGCATGGAAGAGAGAGAATAAGGAGTGGGAAGCATTGTTGTAGCTTTTTTTTTTTTGACTCCTGTGCATCTTTCAGTCACACCTAGCATCAGGTTTTCCTCTGGTAGCTCCACTGCTGTTCCCTCCTAAAACTCATGCTTTTGGAAACCAAACCTGGTGTAATTGGATACCTTAATAACAGCTATGCCTTTAGTTGTTGTGTTTTCTCTTTATATTCTTATTTAGGGCAGCAAGCACTAAAGGCCCAGATTTCACCAGTATTTTAAATGATTTCATATAGTCTTACAAAAGGCATTAAATGTCAGCATTAAATGGTGTGAGAAAAAAACCCAAAACCAACCCACAAGCTGCAGGAGAAAAAACAATTTGTACATATGACTCTAGTGCAAACTCAACTGTTTCAGTGTTTATAAATATTCCTCTGTGGAGAGAAGCGTGTGTATTATAATAATTATGCATTAGTGCCTCATTAGTAGGGGGTAACATCCACGCTGTTTCTTTTTCCTCTAGTGTATTTTTGATAAGTTAACATTTTAAGAATCCTTATTTATCGTAATGAGGAGACTGTGTGTCCTTGTGCCTGAGCGTGTGAGCAGCGCCCGTGGCAGGGAATGCCCCTGCGGCCTGCTGGGTCCGTCATGGCGCGGCCCCACCGCTGGGTGAGGAGGAGGCCGTGGGCTGTACCGTGAGTGGAACAGCGCTGCCGGGGGTCCCTCTGGTGCTCTGGGCAGGGCCCTGGAGCCCGCAGCGGCGGCAGCCCCGGCCCGGTGTGTGGCAGCTCTCCCCGCTGCCTGTGCGGGGCTCGGGCCCGCCGTGTCGGCCGGCGGGAGCTGGGGCAAGGCCGCGGCCTGGCCGAGCGTGGCCTCGGCGGCCTTTGTGCGCCCGGGCCGGGGATGGACTCGGTCTCTGGCGCGACTGATCAGCTCTCTGCGCTATCCTAGCACTGCCGAATGATTTGATGGTGAAATGAGTGTATTCTTCCGGATGCTCATCATTAATAGCGCTTGAGATATCAAGTGTTTGTGGAGGAAAGGCAGTGGTGCTGTATATGCTTTTAATCCATCAGAGCCCTGTGATTTTTACTAAGGGCCAGGAAAGGATACCTTAACACACCATTTCGTCTGTTTTCACTTTCTTAAATAATGAAAGTAAGTGTCTTTGCAACTTTGTTTGGGGCAGAGACTTGTGTCTGCGTATATATTGTATTAATCCTGGAGAGAGATCCAAGATAATGAAAGAATGAAACACTTTTGAGACTTTTCTTACTGTCACTCCTGCTACCAGACTTATAATTACATTATTGAAAGGAAATTAGTGCTAACCTGAGAGCAGTAACTCCACTGTGCATTTTACCCCATGATTAATTTTCTTAGTGCCCTCCATGTTAAGATGGCAGTTTGTAGAATCACAGAGCATGAAGATGCTTAACTAACCCTTTCTGTTTACAGAAAGCAAATTGACTTTGGAGCAAATCGCCTTCACACTGTTTAGAATGACAAAATAGTACATCAAGGAAAAATATACTAATTGATGGCTTTCTAAATAAAGCATGAGCATAGAGTTATAGTAAATTGGTTGTCTTGTGCCTCAAATTAATCTCTTCATTATATGGCACTAGGCTGAGTGTTTTGTGTTTCAATCCATCTTTTAGAACAGCATTTGATTAATCAACTTAATGATGACAGTTTTTAGCTTGTGACAAATGATACATTTATGCAGGCAATGTTTCAGATGATCCATGCTATTGTAAGCCTAAAGAAAAGAAACATCAATTTAGAAGATTAGATTATTATGCCATGGTTTATACTCTCTATAGTTTCTCTAACGAAAAAAGTGAAGTTTAGATTATAAGTAGACTGTCACCTGCAACTAATAATATTAAATAAAACTTGTATGTATAGTATCTGTGTTCCCCCAGTAAATATTTTGCTTAAGAAATAATGTTAACTGTATATTCAGTCCAATGGTAATGTGAACTTAATCAAAAAAGAAATCATTGCAGCTCACAATGTGATCACAAGTGACTTTGTTTTAAAAAGTTAAAACATTTTTAGCAATATATTCACATGTTGCACTAGACATAAATTAACTCTTCACATGTGAGCAGAAACAGAATCTATTTTATAAGGCAAGAAATCAGGCAATGAAACCTCAGCAGTAACATACGAGGGGCGCCAGCCTCCACCCCAGAGCCCCTGCAGAAAATGTGAATTGCCTCCTCAGAGGTGGGTGACAGGGCACATTGCCACCAGCACACAGAGACTCCTAAACCATATCTGGCTCCTTTCACGTAAGTGTAATGTGGAGGAACCCAGTTGCTCCAGGGGGAGGAGTTTTTGTAGGACTGAACTTTCTTTTGTGCTTGGTGGTGCAAAATGGTGTTTCTACATAACACTCCCATCACCAGGAGGGGCAGAAGCAAGTATTTGATTACAAGCATCTCCTCAGTGTTTCAGAAAGGTTTCTATTTCTATGCAGTTTGTGTAGTCTTCCATACTGAACATACTTGCTAAATCATATTTAATACTTCACTCATTTCTCCCCCTCCCTGATTTAACTAGCTAAATGTGAAATGGTAATCTTGGAAACTTTTAAGTGAGATACTTACATAACCTACAAATTCAGTCCATTAGTCTTTAGCTAAATAAATTTTTTCTAATGGAAAAGTTCTACACATTTATGATACCAAAAATATTGGTTTTAAAGTCATTAAAGCTCAGGTTTCTTATGAATAATCTTTTCAGTTAACAGGCCACTGCTGTTTGAACTCTGCCAGTTTCATCACTGGCAAAAGGGCTTATCTTAAAAGTGTCTAAATATTTAATAGAGATCAGCAGATCAGTGAAGAGTGGGATATCCACAGGTGGGTCAGAAATAAATTAATTAAAACCCCCCAAAAATCCTAGATTAAAAGATTTGAAATCATTCTGGTGCCAGAGTCTTGACAAGCTTTACAACAGGCTGTTTAAAGATATATATAAATTGAGAATAATGAAGGGAAGATAGAGTGTGGTGGTGGGAGCACAGGCCAAGTGCATCTGGCTGATGCACAGTGCTGAGAGCACTGCCACATTCAGAGGGACCTTGGAAGGTGTGGGAAACGTGTTCCCCATCGTGGAGAGAAGGTCCTGGCTGCGAGGGGCACCAAGGAGGGGCTCCTGCAGTGTAGAGGGGTCTCTGGGGGTGCATGAGCCCCGGGAGTAACTCTGGCTGGGGGGGTGTGTGTGCCCATGCAGAGCAAGGGCCTGTCCAGCAATGTCCTCTCGGGGTGGGCAGAGGGCTCTGCAGGTGCCAGGGGGCTGCTGTGGCCAGTGTGGGGTCAGCCCTCCCCACTGAGCTTCCTGCTGGCTCTGGCCAGTGCCCGGGGCAGTGCTGTGGCAGGGAGATTGCCAGTCTGGCTGCGTGTGCCAGCCCTTACCTGTCTGAACGCACCGCTTCACAGGCTTCTTGTGTTCCATAGTGATCCCAGTCTGTATCTGGTTTGACCCCTGATGGTGCCAGAACAGGTACAGAGCTCACCACTGGTCATCCTTGGTCATCTGTGTCTGCAGGCACAGCTGATACAGGACTGTATAACCTGTATGTCTGGTGAACACGTAGGCAGCAAAGTAGGATATTGTGGTGAAAGCCAGCAGGGTGTGGGGCTGCTGTAGCCATGTGGTGCTGTGCTGGCTCCCTGCTTCTCTGTGCTGGTGTATTGTAGGAATTTCATTAACTTAATTCCTAAGAAAGCAAAATGCAGTGATGTTGATTAACTGGATTATGTTTTCCTTAGATAAGAGATTATAGAAATAAATGCTAATAAAGTAATATGGCACAATGTCATGGGTTATATCTGTAAGAAATGAGAGTAGCATCTCTTTGTAAGAAATATAATAACATGCTTCATCCATTCAAATATGCAGAGACTTTTGTGGACCTGTAGTCAATGTTACTGGAGTGCAGCAGAAGTAATTCCTTGGTAAATAGTTAACAATGTATAGAAACATGTT
>VZRO01008588.1:2243622-2253079 GCA_013397915.1 Daphoenositta chrysoptera
TAATCGATCTGATTTCAGGTGGGTTGAGAAAAGAAAACCACTTAATTTTTAAACTGCAGGTAAATATAATTCTTGGCAAATATGTGACTTGAGACACAAATCTCACACTCCCTTCCCCCTCCTACACCTCCCTGATTCCTTGCCGGCGCTCCCTGTTTGTGCATTGACAACATGTTGGGAAACAGGGTCATCCTGCTGGGATTGGGTAGGAGATTTTATTCAGCTCCTTTCCCTGCAAGACAGGCAATTTTAGATGGAGTAATTGGGGAGGATTGTTGCAGGCTGTCTGAAGGGCACTCGTGTTTGGCTGCTTTTCTTGTGCAGTGGCTGGGCACAAGGAGGTGTCCCCGGTGTAACTGCATGGCAGCTCTGGAAGGGAGTTAACAAGGTGGCAGAAGACAAGGAGAGGTTTCAAAAGTGCTCATTTTATTTTGAGCTCATAAACTCATAGACGAGTAATGTCGGCGGCATAAAACAGCTGTGAGAAAATTGCCAAAATCCGTGAAGGAAAGAAGTGGCCTGTCAGCTGTCTCTGCCTCACCCTGCCCTGCAGCCTTGCCAGGGCCCGGCAGCCGTCCAGCCCAGCAGAGAGCTCTGCTGCTGGGGGTGCTGAGAGGATGGGAGACCCTCTTTTATTTGCCTTGATAGCAACTGTTTCTTCCTCCAGTAATGCCGTGGAAGATTGCTGGGCTATGAACCAGCTGGAGCTTCCTTGGGGCCAGGGTTTGTTTTTGGGCAACGCAGCAGTCGGGACACAGTGGGGCCAGGGAAATTTAAAAGAAGCCTCTAGTTCCATCCTGAAATCCTGGAGCAAAACCTTGTGTGGAGGAGAGGCCCTGCAAAGAGACACAGGGTGAGCAAGAGCTGGATCCTCACATTTGCAGGCTATAAGGACATGCCAGGATGTGTGACAAGCCACCAACTGCTCCAGTGGGCTCAGCATTCACTTGGAAGAAAACACCTTCTGAGCCTTGCTTGCATGCTTTTTAGCTGGGGAGTTGCCTTGGATACTAAGGTTGTATTGAATTGGAAGTAATGGAAGCAGGAGAAAGGGATAGTGAAATACAGTGTATCTGGAGGTAAGATCTTGGCCTCCTTTTGCACTGTTAAAGATAGGATAAACAGTAACTTCAATCTGATTTTTTTTTAAAATAATTTTTGTTCAGGAAATGCTTGAACCAAACTTTTTTGCAAATGCCTTCTTAGATCCAGGGTGGACTTTCAGGTGGAAAGTCTAAACAGATCCCTGGACTCAGCAGATGGTTCACAAGGATGTTTAGATCCCAGGACTTAGGGTGCAGGAACTTGAATTTGAATTTTCTGGTATCAAGAGAAAGGCAGGATAGCAAATATTTTAGTCAAGAAATACTGTGTAGAAGTGGGAGAATATCCTAGCCTATCCTGGAAGTAAAATGTACTATTGAAAATGGGATCAAATGGCAAGAGTGTGAAGGTACTACTGTATTGCTGGTCATATTTTAGAGAGGGAGGGAGAGAGCATCCTTCTCAGAGTAAATGTAAATAAATCCTGCTGTGAGCAGTACAGTCCTTTGTGTCAAGTTTATCACAAATCCTGGTATTCATCTTCAGGGGAGGAGATGATGTATGTAACTGAACACCTGCAACCACAGAGCTTTTATTGTGGAAATTCTGCTTGCTGACCTTCTTCCACTTAGGAGTTGAATTTAACGTGTGTTGTATTTCTGAAAGCAGTAGATCAAAGCAGCACACACTTACTCTGTGGACCTCTTTCCTGTATTCCAATCCTATTTGCTTACTTTAATGGCAGAGTTAAGGTTTTACTATTATTTATGCCTACTACAGAACCAATACAACTATACGAGGGTAATCAGGGTTTTATTCTGGTAATCAGGGTATTGCTTGTATGAATAGGAAATTAGTTTAAATTGCAAACCTAGTGACAGTCCTTGCTTACACCTCCTGTATTTCTGTGCTGGTTTAAACGGTGTGCAGGTAGAGGGGAGGTCAACAACTGGACTTCAACATTTATTGTGTGTGCTGAAGCACAAGGCAGAGGGAGCTCACCCTGATTTGCAGGTTCTAAGCTGGATTTGCAGTGGCTACAAGAGGATGTTTTTTAAAAGCTTATAAACAGGTTTTATTTTATTTGTAAACCACTGAGACTCAATAAACATGGAGCTGCACTGTACTGGTTTATGATGCCACTTCTTAAAGCTGATCCACTTAATGAAGTTGAATGCTATCTGCAGCCCCCAATTTATGTTTTAAAATGACACAAGATTGCTGCTTTAAAGCCCTGGACCCCAATGTCTGTCTGCTGCCAAAATCTGGAGCTATGCAGGGCTGATGCAGTGCTGAGGAGCTCTGCGAGTCCCACAGCTGCCTGTGCTGTGCTGAGCTTGCAAGCTGTTCTCCCCACCGGTGCCTCCCAGAGCACATTCCCTAGCAACAAATACCTACAAATTCAAAGGTATTTAAAGTACTTGGATTGCCTTGTGCATAATAGTACCCACTGCAGAAATATCACAGCTATGTCAAAGATGAAGTTATCTCCACAAAGATTACCTCCCTCTCGAACTGAAGCTTCGGGAAGTACAGCTGAGTTAACCTGATCATTAATGTGATGAAGTGTTCTCACCTGGAGGATAGTTTGATGTCTTCTTTTTCCTTCTGTTCATTGAAGAGGAATTTGATGTACTACGAAAACTGAAGAAGGTAGAACCAAAGAGAAATACCCTTGGGAGGCCATTTTAACACAAATCTCAACCAGAGCTGAAATGCATGTGCCCTTTGCAACCATACCTAAACTGTGTTATGGAAGGAGACATTGCTTTGTATCTTTCCTCGACTTTCAGCCTCTCGGTGGAATAAAATGCACTCAGGTGCTTAGTAGCCATTTACCTCCAATGTATTGTCAAAATTCGAGTCTTTCTTGATGGTTTGCAAAGCTTAAGCATACCTATAACAGGCTGTTATTCTACAGTCATTAAATAATGATGATACTCTCTGCCAGCTTTCTGCTGGCTATTCTTAGCAAAAGTCAGAGGAATTTTCTGGTAGAGAAACATTTAAGATGCAGTGCGGTATCAATAGCAGCTCCAGAGGTAGGTTATTTTCTTTGTGATGTCTCAGCTGGTTTCCTTTCCAGAAAAAATAAAGGCAGGAGGGGACCACAAAGCTCAACAGATCTTCTGGTACTGCAGTTCCTCCCTGTACATGGGCAAGAGATGATTGTATTATTTTATTATACTAATACAAAAGGCATTTGATGTCTTATAATAATGGGTTTAATTCTGAATTTCCAGTGAGCAACATAATGTTGTGAGTGCAATAGGAGAAAAGCTTCTGTTGTCAGGAGGAAATTTGTCTTGTTGGTCGCTGTTTGTCCGTGGTGCTTGCAGAGCAGGGCACAGCACACGGGAATGCACGCACACTGCAGGGAGGGGAGCGTGAGAGGCTGGGCACAAAGGGCTGCGTCCAGTGCCTGCCCAGGAAGGAAGGAGTGGCACGCCACGTGCAACTTTCAACAAAACAAGAATCAAGACGCTGGAAAGAAGAATTCAGTTAGGATTACTTCAGAAAATAGCGGCATGTGATCTAAGGTCACAACACATTTACGTTTTTCACTTCAGTTTTCTTCTAGAACTGTCTTGTATTTGTCTTTTCTTCACATCTGTGTAATGGTGTACAGCTACAGGGCTAACATTCACATTTTGCTATGATTGTCTTCAGCAAATATGTCTGAAGGGGCTGCAGGGCTGAAAAGGACTCCTCAGCCAAAGTTGTTGTGACAAAGTAACATAAATGAGAAGAATCTTGCACATGTGACTGTACTTGGAAGATGCGTTACTTTGTCAAGCTGTAATGTGGCTTTCGCTCTCTGAGCTGACTCGGGAAGTTTTCAATTTCCTTTTGCCTCCTGTATTTTCCATTTTCCTTGAGTTGCCCAAGTTTATTATCACATTTGATTTCAGAATGATTCAGAAGCACTCTGGAGATGGTCTAGCTACTTAAGCTTCCAGCCAGTGAGAGAGAAATTGTGCTCGCTCTGTGATGGAGATCACTCTCTGCAAACTGCTCTCCCTCTTGCACTGCTGTGTTTGGATCTAAGGCACAGCAGTGGGTGCTCTATTGTAGTCTTCTAAACTTCCTGTCATAGTCTATATTTTGGTTAATAGGTTTCTGAAGGGGCTTATTGATTTCACTACAGAATGACAGTGACCTTTACGTGCTGCTGGACTTTATCTCACTTTGTGGTATCTCACCTGTGAATCAAGAGTTGCACATTTTGAAAACCTGCATGTTTACTCTAAGTGGGATGGAGGGCTGAAGGGGAGGACTCAGATATCTAAATATTCAGCAGCCTTCTACTTTTTGCACTGCTCGAAGGTTCAGTATTGCAGAGATCCACCTGTGATTCTTCCTTGGGATGTGTGCAAGTAGAATGCAGTTGGGAGGTCCTGCAAGGAGGTGTGAACAGGCTCTGCAGGTTTGCTGGTTTCAGTGTTCAGTCTTAGGAGCAAGCTGTCTGTCAGAGATGGGTTGCATGGAGTTCTTGTCTCGTCCTTGTGTCATTTTAGCACTGCTCAGGGCGAGTTGGTGTTAGTGCCTGAATACTGGTGCCAGTTCAGGGGTTTTCTCATCCTTGCTTCTGCCTGCTCCATCTCGAGGCAAAAAGGGTGTCACTAATGATGGAGAAACCTTCATTCATGTGCAGTTACAGCTCAAGAGCAAGGTATCACCCCTGTGGATGCTGAAGGAACGGAGGAATCAGCAGGCACCCTTGCGACAAACCTTCATCAAGCACAGATGCTCTCTTGGTTTTCTCACTGAGGAGTGCTGAGGGTCAGGCTTTTCACCTGACCACACAGTGTTTGATGATTTGTAGCACTGGGAGCAGGGGGCCCCAGACAGGAGATAAATCCATTAGAATCATCTTGGTTTGCAGATTCTGCTGGACACCAGTGTGTTCAGAAACATAGTCACAGCAATTTGTTCCTGTCTGAAACTAGCATCCTCTTCTTCTTGTGTTGGCCTCAGAGACAGGCTGGTAAAACTCCCAAAACGGTGACTTTCACATGCAGCTCTTGTTACGTGTTACTGAATAACACAATAAACACCCTGAAGGCTGTGCATGGATTTACTTGTCTTAGTGTAACTATAGATGTGAAGATGGATAGCCAGCATAATACATCTATGAAGGAAGTTTAGTAACAAATAAGGACTTTCAATTTGGAACAGCAGTCTGCAGAGTTTCAAGAGAAACTAGAGGGAGTTTCCTTTCCTCCTGCTCTACCAGCTAAGAAATATGTATCTAAATACATATATAGATACATATACTAACCTATGTGGGGAAAAAAATGGAGATCATATTGAACAAATACATGACCAGTGAGAGAAAATCTATAATCATGGCATTAGCTCTGCAATACCAGCTCATCAACAGGTACTTCTAGCATATTGCTTTGTCCCAGAAATTAAACAAGAAGAGAAAATCCATCCTCTTTTACTGTGAATTACTGAGGGTTAAAATTTGGAGCTATCTCAAAGCCTACTAGATCAGAAATATTGACCTGTGTCTGATAGGTACTGAGTACCTTAAGGGTTTGATATGGAGATGAGTTGGGCATTTAGTCAGACAGTTAAGAGGTATATTAACTAATCTGAACATTGAAACAAAAGACAGCATTATTACAAAAACACTGTGTAAATGCTTTTCATGTAACAAATTTCACCGTTTTTCTCTCTATTGTGGATCTGCCTAGAAATATATTTTTCCCAATTTTTGTGGCTTAGAACTAGTCACTGTTCCTTTCCTTGTTTGAATGTAACTAGTTCTACCAATTGGTATCATCATAGTGTAAGACAGCAAGTAAATTGCTTATTTATTGATTTTTCTACAGTACAAAATACATGTTTTGAGAATTAGTGGGATTATATTTAAAATTCTACAACCAATGTAGGCTTTTACCCTAGAAATTTTGAGTAGTTTAGCACTAGTAAAATGGAGTGTGGGACAGTGCATTCCATTTCTGAGCTTAGTGAAAATGACCTGGGAATATCAAGGGCTGAGTAACTGCTGACAAAACAACTGGATCTTCTGTTGAAGAGGAACTGGCAAAGTCTGGCATTTCTCAAGGCCCATTTTGTTACCTGACGTTCTGCCAAAAAGGAGCTACGAGTGATAAGGTTAAGGGCTCATTCGATGGCTGTGAAATCAGCATCAAACAAACAGCCACAGGGAGTGCCAGACCATGTTCAGTCCTTTGCCTGGAGTCTCCTAATATTAGGATTACTCTTGACAGACAGAGCAAAGGCTTCCACTGGCCTAGGCAGGCAGAATGAGCAACACAAAACAACTTACTACAAAGCACGCAAATAGTGTCACAGTGGCAGAAGCTGCAGGTGAACCTTTGCTACTTTTAAAGCCTCTATGTCTTAATTTACATTTGTCTGAATCCTTCTTCCTCTCATGAAGAAAAAAGAGTTAATACATAGTCATAGTCTTTTCTGAACCCTTGGCAAAATGGCGGTCACCCATTTTAATCTGGCATATAATAAGAACCTGACAACCACATAAACAGAACAAAATTTTCCAGTTGCATATTGAGTTTGTGACTCATAGGCTACAATATAGGAATTTTCTACATAATAGGAATGACTTTAGCCAAACAGTGATTTTAGCCATTTCATAAGGTTTCTTCTGCAGGTGACCACTTTGCTGATGGCCCGGTTAATTTGATCACACTTCTTAATTTGAATCATGTTTCTTAAGAGGATGATGATAAGGCCTTCATAATTGTAGGGATTGTAAGTATGCAACCAATACTTCATTCACCATTTGTTCAACTTCAGGTAATGAGCTGTGTCTTCAACTGCATCTTCATGATTGCTCTCAGAGTGTTTATACTCTTCTCAGAAAGATGAGTCTTCGCACACCTTCAGCTGCCCATATCCCCCAGGTGGACCAGCTGACACTGGCAAGGATGAAGATTTACAGGCAGACTGGATCCCAAGGCAAGTAACATCCCATGGAGCAGCAGAATATATTAGTGATCCAAACAGAGAAGCCATTATTTATAAGAAGGCAGAAGTTGAATTTTTGTTTGACTGTGCACACATAAGCCCTCCTGACTCAGCAATGTAGAAAAAGTTGGACTTTATTTCTTATTTGCACTGCACAGGTGAGATACAATTGACACGTAGATGTGCCTGGACTAGTTTTCATCTGTGAAGGAACTGCAAGGAGAAACTCAGGGCTTGATGTTTGCTCTGTAGTGGAGACTTATGTGGTCATGACTTGTTCAGTAATGGGTCACTGGACAGAAGCTGTGTCAAGAGAACCTGCAGACTGATGTTGCAGCATAAACACTGCACAGTTGGAGTGTGGGTTTTATCTACTTGGTGCAGTGCAGTTCTCTCTGTAAGGTCTGACATGTAGCGAGGGTGGGCTGCAGCAGTTACTGGCTGTGGTTTCCCAGTGGTTGCTGACAATGCTCATTTTTCTATATATGTGTGTAACTGTTCAAACTGTGCTGATGGTGGTTTGACAGACAGAGTACATTGTTTTCTTACCTGTCCAGTTCCCTCCACGGTGATCACTTTACTGGAGTGAGAAGGCAAAGCATGTGCTTATGCACCTATTGGCTGTCACAAAATTGACACCTAAAATATCAAGTACAAACAACTATACAGAACAATTCCCTACAGGTTATAGCAAGCAGGACAATAATAGCCCCACTCTAGTCCATATGTCCTCTAGAAGACAAAATTAAATGGACTTGAAAATTGAGTAAAGAGTCATGGGATTATGTAGTTTCCTTGATCCACTAAAAAAAAAATGCAACTTGTGTTTTTGAGGAAAAAAGAGCAAGCAAAGAGTGAGGCAACTTTGGGGTGATAGCTGGGTCTTTTTCAATTTGCTGAATCTCACACTGGCTTATGCATTCATAACATTCAGCATTTTACTTGAACTCTGTACACACAAAAGAATCTGCTGAAGACAGTGGGAAATAGCATATGGATAGAGACAGGTAATAAATACAGTGTATATGTGTTTATTCTGGATCCATTTCCACCTACCCACATACCTAAAGGACATATTACTGCAGTAGCTTAGCATCATGTCTTATCCTTGGCATGTTCATGTTTATCTATTTATTTTCTGTGAAAAAATGAGGCAAATTGCAGTGTTTGTTTATATTCCACATATGTTGTATGTTATTTATTCATGCTTTTTTGCTCTTACATCTAAGAAGTATTTCAAATCATCTTGACATCTCATCTATACACAAAGCTAGGAAATTTTGCATTTCCACCAGTTTTACAACCCAGTGAAAACCATTTATTTATTTTATTTTATTTTTTTGGTCAGTGTATCATTGCAAATTTCTGTCATGAAACAAAGTATTTTTACCTATGCAATCTGAGATTGTGCTTCATAAAACCAGGAGCTGTTCATATTCCTGTGGAGGCAATTGCATAGGGTCAGAGGTAAAATTTAGATTTTTAGATGGCTGATCCACTATAAATTTAGTTTTCAGAATGATATTACCCAGTCTAGCCAGGAGACTGGCCAAAGGGACATCAGGAGGATTGACTGAGAGACAGGGACCATTTAGTTCAGACTGGAGGAGCAACTGGACAGACCTCTGCCTGCATTGCTCTCCTCTGAGGTTCAGAGGCAGCCTCCTCCAGCTTCCGTGTAGAATGGAGTGGGCCTGTGTTTTTTGTTTTTATGATGCAGGATAGAGAAAAAGGTTTTAGAGCACCTGGAAGAGTTACAGTCAAATCAGCATCTGAGCAATGCTTCTGGTCTTTTGCCCTAAGACATGCTCAGAGACTTCAGCAGTGTGTTTCTGAGACCATACAAAGTGTACATCAGGGATGCCTCTCTCCCACATCTCCAAGTTTCACCACCTCTCCAAAGAATGTAATTGAAAAACTGATGTCCTTTGAATGGCTAATTTTGGGGATGATCAACACTTTGTGGCTTGATTTAGTTTTCCACTCTGCCTTGCCCTGCCTGACATGCAGAGCAAAATGAATGTCTCCAGCACCAGTTTTATCAAAGTGTGATGGTTTGGGGCGGTTTAGGTCAAATTAGGCAACCAACAGACTTCTTGAGTATCTGGTGCCCAAAGTAGGGCCTTGGGGTCACAGTCACTCCAGCTGCTTGCCCCACATGGTGTGGGCATTAAAGGCCACGGAAGTCTGTGGGCAGTTTCAGGGTGATTTTGAATGAGCTGTCAGGCCCCTGGGGAGCAGAACTGTAGCCTTGTCCAGCTGGCTCCAGGTCAGCTTCTGAGTTGTCTGGTAGAGAGAAAAACATCACTGCTCTGAGATGTGAGGAGAAGGGGAGGATGTGAAAGCAATGCTAATTCCTACTTTTGCCTCTAGTCAAGCAGGTGAGAAATGAAATCCAAAGGAGCTGAGCAAGATGCTGGAGAGTTTGTAGCTTAAAAAAAAAAAAAAA
>VZRO01008588.1:2253086-2405938 GCA_013397915.1 Daphoenositta chrysoptera
AAAAAAAAAAAAGTAAAAAAAAAAGCGGAGCAACAGATTCCAGCTCTGGGTGTTATGGAGTTTTGGGGAGCTGAAATTTCTTAAGGCAGCTCATCATTTTGCTGTTGAATTGCAGGACCTGCTTTTTTAGCGGACGAAGGAGCCAGGCTGCTCAGCACTGCAGGAAAGCTAGTGCCTTGTCTGATGTCTCTCAGTGAAACACAAGAAAGAGAATTCTGGGGAAGCTCCTTTTTCAGCTGATCACCAGTGAGCAGACAGGTGATTTCTAATTAATACTTGTCAAATTAAACCAAGTTAGTCAGACCAAGATGGGAGGTATTATATCAGAAGCTGATCTGCTATCCAGGGTTTTAATTTTCTGGGCCAACTATAAGGCTCTCCTGTGTTCTGACATCCTTACCAGACTCTTAAATGCTTTAACAGAAATTGGACTTTGCATACAATTGCACAGAATGCCCTGACTCGGTGGTCTGCCTCCCTCTGAGGTAACACTTCCTGGCCCAGTTCTTGGCATGGGCAGGTTCTGCTCTGTAAGTCCCTTTGTGGTGCTGTGCTTCCTGTTTGTGCATATTGAGATGGGAGAGACAAAACACAATCCTTTATTCTGTAGGTGTAGGAAGGGCAATTTTTGATTTTGATTCTTTTACAATTAAAAAGTGGCAAGAGTAGGTGACTGAAATCACTAAATTTCAGATGTGAGACTCAAGAAGGCTATGTATCCTCATTGTACCGTATTTCATATTTTTTGTTTAGTGTTGTGTTAAATTTCACTGATTAGAAACTTTTAATAAGGTATTTTAAAAGGCTGAAGATTAGCAATTTGCAGCTTTTAGAAAATGAACAGTACTCTTGTTTTGATATGCAACTTTTATCAATCTGCATCTTTAAACAGGTGTAGTCTGACGACTTCCCTCTTTTGGTTAGCTGAAAAGATTCAGTTTTACTTTGTCTGTATTGCACTTTCCTAAGCACACTTAAAGCAAGCTAGTTACAAAAAGCAAACCAAATGTTTAAAGACCTGGAGTGTGATTCAGCTTATTGTAGCCTAGGCTGTCAGAGTTGACTGGTAATTTTCCTGAAGAGTAGCCCTGCAGCTTATTAAAGAAAAAAAATTAGTTTCTGAGAATATATCAACAAAAATTTCTTCATGCTTGACAGTAACATACCCATAACCTCCTTATTTACCAAACTGCCTTCAGGGAATAGTACAACCTTCAGCCTGCTATCATACAGTGATCTGTGCCTGTTGGCAGAGCAATCTTGACTGATAATTCCCATCTTTCAGCCTGCCTTACCATATCTGTTCA
The DNA here is from genome assembly GCA_013397915.1 of Daphoenositta chrysoptera. NCBI lineage: Eukaryota > Metazoa > Chordata > Aves > Passeriformes > Daphoenositta > Daphoenositta chrysoptera. The sequence continues at coordinate 2,254,394 of VZRO01008588.1, forward strand.
AATTGACTTGTCCAGCAATATCACCCAAGGAGGCACCTTCTACTACAAGGTCAAGCTGTGAGAGGTCAGTCCATTCTTCAGGAACCTGGCATGTCTGGGAGGTCTGAGATGTATGGACCCTATACAGATTTGTTGCAATGTAAATATCATAAATAGGGCCATTCTGTTAAAAATATGCAAAGAATTCCTTTAGCTGAAAGATGCTTGAAACCTTTTTACAGCATTGTTTTTATTCTTAACTGTGAATCTTAAATCTTATCTTTATTTTCTTCCTATTTCATCACCTCATAAACACTTAAACTTGTTATCAGACAAAAAACTAGCAAGGAATAGTCATTTTTATAATTTTTTTTGTCTCCACTCAATTCATAACAATTAACGCGCTTACAAATTAACTGAATTCTGTCTAGACTTGCACACAGGCTAACTGAGGTGTGGGGCAGGCTGCAAGGCACTGTGGCAAGTCACAGCTTAACATCATCAGGGAGCCATGCTTGCTCATCTCTCAAGGAGAAGGTGTTCTCTGGCATTAGGGGAAGAAAACAAACCTGAAGATGATAGTCTGGCTGCTCATGTTATAAGTCAAGGTGATGGAGAATAATTCTTGATAAGTCTGAACCAAACTTTGCTGAGACACAAGGATTTCAGTGGCCTTTAGGCCTCATTAGTAAAATCAGTCTTCAGTTTTAAAGTTTTCTTGTCTCTGGGTTGGTATGAGAAAGTATATGAAATTTGACTTCTGTGGGTGGCTCAAATGGGGACCCAAAGAAAAGAAAAAGCATTAAACTATTGGTAATTGACACTTCAGATTGAAGATTTTATGATTTTAATGAGACATCTTCCCAATTCATACATTAATGTCATACAAAATAATATTCAGTAAGACACGTTCATTGTCTTCTGCTGAACACATGCAATTTAAGTGTCAAACAATAGGACTTTTGCTCCCTTAAATGTAAAAGACTTAATGCAAACTGAACTACAGAATGGTTGCTGAGTTCTTGTCAAATTTGCTAGCAATTGATTACACAGAAAAGCATCTCACTGCATCTAACAGCTCTCTGCATGGGGGAATGATTAGACTCTTTTGATCATTGATAGGGGTATATAAGTTCTCAAAATGAATCCACTCCTCCAACTTTTAAAGAAGAGAACAGTCAGTCCTGACTGAACATTTATATGTATAGGAGGAACATAAATGTGAAATACAGGGCTGCAACACAAAAAATACTTGAAAAACCAAAATCTTGGACTTGGTCTTAGCTTGATTTATCTTTGTGCTGCAGGCAGGAGAGCTGTCCCCAGTGGCAATGTTCTTTAGTGGCTTACACGGCCTCCACACTGGTGAAAGTGTTGTCCTTGAAATCGCCAAGGAATATCTTTATTTCAATTTCAGCTTGAGGTTATCATTATAGTACATTTTAAAGATACATTTAATTCCCAGTTCATATATGGGAGTCATACAAATTATTGATTTTTAGCCCAGATCATTAAGAATTTTAAGACAGGCTGTGGCTACTCAGATAAAAGATATTCTATTAAGAGCTTAACCAAGGTTAATTTTAGCATATAATTAACTCATCATCTAATGAGCTAAAGACAACTTTATCATTTAATTGCTACAACTGGTAAAAAGTTCAAAGAGGAAAAACAACAGCTTTCAACATCTAAGTGCTTAGAGTAGTAGCCGTGCTTATTCCCTCACCCCAAGGAAGGTTAAAATCCAGACCCTCTTACAAATCCCTTTTCTTTGTGTTTTTCATTTCTTTCTTCTAAGCCTGCTTATGGGAACAATTCCTTCACCCTTGGCTAGCTGTATCCATTCTTGTATGTTGCAGGGTAATATTTAAAATGCAGATGGGTGATGAAATTGTAAGCAAATTTCTGAAAGCATTCAAATAAAGGGGCTGTGGGTAACAGCCTGGTAGAAGATGACATTAGCCACTAGCTCCCTCCCAGTGTTACCCCTTCAGTCCTCAACCTTATCCTTCAGAAGCTGCTGGAGGAGCTTGATAAAGGAAAGGAGAGACAGCATTTCAGTTAGGCAAGAGGAGTAGTTGCACTCCCGGGTGCTGTCATGAAGTGATGTATGTGTGACAGTCTTCCTCTTGCTTAACATTGTCAACATACTTGGAGACTAAGAATTAAATCCAGAAATTTAATTAATCTTTGAAGTTCTGGACATCAGGAGGAATTTCTTCATGGAGAAGGTTGTTAAACATTGGAATAGACTACCTAGGAAGGTGGTGGAGTCACCATCCCTGGAGGTATTCAAGAAATGACTGGACATGGTGCTTAGTGCCATGGTCTAGGTGGTGTTCAGTCAAACCATGACAAGGTGGTGTTCAGTCAAAAGTTGGACTCAATGATCTCAGAGGCCCTTTCCAATCAAAATGATTCTGTGATTCTGTGAATGGACAAACATTTAGTGGGACAGCTGTTGAGCTTCTGTAACTTAGCAATTTGTCACCTGAGAATCTGCCTCATCAACTACGTGGGACCTTGTTTTGGGCCTCAGGCTCCTGGCGAGCAGAAGGGTCTCTCAATGACAGCACTGGCTATCCTCATCTTTTGAGAGTTCCTGGTTTTGAGCTGCATTTTCCAGTCAATTTTCTACCCAGCCCTGTGTTCTGAACCTGGAATTGCTGGTGGTTCTGAGCGAGGCAGAACAGAGAATTTAATGTGGGAGATGGGATTAAAATAAGGTACAGCAAGGAAGGAAAAACTAGGCATGAGTAAGGTGGAAAGCACCAAAGCATAAGACAGAGCAGCTGCGGGGCTGAGAGGGTGAGGAATCAGCAGCTGAGGTCTGTCTTTCTTCATTGAAAGGTGAATATTTAAAGACAGAATGTCCAGGACACAGTTTGTGATGGGGTTTGAAATTCAGTAGAAGGTCTTCTATCCTTATTCCTTACACCTTCTTCACATGATGAGAGAGAAACTTTCCTGCAAACAAGCACCCTGACAATGACAAACCAAATCCTCATTAAAACAAAGAAAGGTTAAGGGGAAAAAATAACCTACTTAAAATGAGGTAACTCACCAGTCTTTGAGCTGTAAATTGACAATAGGATTTATATAAATCCATAATTGTATCTCTTTTACCTGCAGTTAGGCTGGTTAATGATGAAAAAAGTATACAGCCTATCGTGAGGTTTTAATGAGGATTCTTTTTGCAGAGTTAAAAAAATCCACCAAATTAAATTCTGCCAATTTACTCCATTGCAAATTGAGCGCCACCCTGTGCGCAAAAAAATCATCAAGTAGCTTAAATCAGTTACAGCTAAATGTGTAAGTCAGCGTGTGCTTTAGCCTTTAGTCATGAAGAATATATTAGATTTTAAAAATAAATGGCTTTCTGCTGAGTCTTCATTGCTATGGCTTTCTGACTTTTAATTAAATTTTCAGTACTTGTGGGTACTTCTTCATGTACTTTGTCCATAGAATTCACAGCATCTCTATCATTGTATGCGGTGGAAAACCAGAAGCTTGTTCATTCCTTTGTTATTCACTGGTACAATACCTAGAGAATTTTTTTCCTCTTGTAAGATAAGAGCAAAGCATTTATTCTACAATAATACTCTATAAGAATGAAGCAAGAATGCATAAACTGAACATGATTAGCAGTCGCTGGTAGCTCATTACAGTTTGCTCATTAGACACTTCTGGTCTCTTTCATTGGTGTTAAATGAACTTAATGTAAATTAATAAGTATGGGTTCACGTCATTTGCAAGAAGCTTGTGAGGAAAAGGGAACAGTGGGCGTTGCTGGCCTCACTGAGGTGAGCCGCTGCCTGCAGCTGTCGGAGGGAACGGCTGCTCCTCCGTGGGACAGTGGGAGCCATCCTTGCAAAAAGGCATTGCCTTTTTCAGCTGTGGCACTTGTGGTTTGAGGGACAACTTCACACCATCGACTGCAAACTGGGAGGGGGAGAAGAGGCCTAACACTGGCTGGCTGCTTTCTGCTCCTCTGGGGTGCTGGGCCTGCAGAGCGTGTGCTGGCTGTGCCTCCTGGCACACGCCAGGCGGGCAGGGAGCAGTGCCCACCCCGGGATGCGTGAGGCAGGCAGGGGCCGGTGCCCACCCTTGGGAGCAGCGCGTGTGCCGGCACCCTGTGGCAGCCCTGTTGCCTCGGTGGCCAGAGCACCCTGAGCTGCTCCACTCAAAACTGGACCTAGTCTGGCCTGGGGGCTGCCAGCCTTCCTACGCACCCCTCCTTCTGTGTCTGTGGGCTTTGAGATGAGAGAAATCAGAATGTGCAATTTTGATATGGATGGCAGTGCGAAGGAACAGCCATCTCCCACTTCTCATCAGCCCGGGATTTAGTCTGCCACATTCTCTCACAGGTGTGGGTGAGGCCAGGCTGGGGCTACTCTTGCCCTTCACCCCTGAGAGCCCCCCAAGCTCCCCACCAGCTGGACCCTGGGGGTGCCATCCTGCCATGCCTTGAGCCCCCACCTCATTTGCTGTGGTGGGCTGCTGAAAGTAGCACGTGGTGCTGGTGTGAGGACATGGACACAGGCAGGCTGAGCTTTGTTGTCTTTTGCTGAGACTTGTGGGAACATGAGCAGGGCCTGTGCCGCGAGCTCTGCCTGCAGCCACGTCTGCAGAGGAGCAGTGTGGGTGACAGCCTGCATAAGGCAATTGTCTGTGTGTCTGTGAGGAAGATACGGAGTCATGGAAATGTGACAGGAGAATGCAAAGGTTTAAGAAATATTCTTAGCTCACCCCTGCCCATCAGTGCTCATTGAGTGTAAGAAAAATGAATGTGGCTGGGCAGTGGGGGACCTATCATACACCTAATTTCAAGTGTCTCATCACCAATTATCCCCATGCGTATCTATTCTCTTTACCTGATGGACTAAGACTGACTCTCAGACCTGGGCTCTTCCTCCTCACCAGTGTTGCTTTCAGCATGTCATTTTTTCATTTATCTCAGCTGCCACTTTAAAGGCTATGGCCCAATCAGTTACTGCCTGGGTGGCTGTTTGTCTGCAGCCAGTGTCAGTCCTGGAGGCTGGCGTCCCCCCCGCTCCTCCCAATTTGTTTATTGTGGGACAGCCAGGAGCCTCTTCCTGGAATTTGATGTAAATTCACTGTCAGCTAGGCCTGCATAGAGAAGACTTTAATGGGGACATCAGAGGTGTGTTGGGGGTGGAGAAAGTAATGGATACTTTATTTTTTAAGTGTAGGAAAACTATGGTGTTGTCCTTGCAGAGTGTTTCACATTAACTGCTTACATCTGCTGGAGCTGGCTGGAAAGCAGGAATTATGGTGGGGCGAGGGGTGGGAGAGAGGAAATTTGAGAAGTGTTTAATTTTTATTTTTCATCAAAATGAACACTGTAACTTTTTGAGGACAAAAAAGGGAGACATTCAGGATCAGTCCTTCCTCCCTTCTTTCTCCCACCTGTTGCTACTCGCTGGATGTAGTGAAACCCCGTTCAAATCCCTACCTGGCTTCTCTCAGATTGAGAATTGGATCAGGATGTTCCAGGGAGAAGTAGCAAAAATGTGGCTGGCAGTGTTTTTGGGTGGCTCTGCATGGATAAGGGTGTGCTGGGGTTGGAGGGGGTTTGCAGGGGACCGCAGGCTGTGCAGGCATGCTAATGCAGCATGGCTGCCCTGGCTACACCCATCTCTGCTGACATCTGTGGGACTTTTACCTCTCCTCTTTCTAGTGTTCTGCAGAAATCGGCTCCAGAGTGCATCTTCTATAAAAAACCTTTCCCTTTTGACTCTATTTTCCAATGAAAGCTGTTTTTTATTAAGAGCTCTCAGCCCAGCTGTATCCAGAGCTTGCTGCTCTAAGCCATTAACTATTCACTTCAAACATGGTGAAACTGCCACTTATGGTTATTGCGGCACTTTGCTGTGTTGGGTATCCTTCTGAGGAGAGGTGTTCAGAGAAGGTAAAAGTAGAGGGGAACAAAGACTCAGACATATTTTTTGTTCCTGTAAGACAGTTTGTGTGGAAAGTATTATTACATTCATGTGCTGCGAGCAAAGTTGCTAGATACCTTAAACATTCTCCAGCAGATCCATGCGAGCTCTCATTTGTACAAATTCTGGTAAAACAAGTTTTCTGACCTAAATCAGCACCAGCCCAGCGCTAAGGAGCTGGGTTCTTTATTCGGCAAGGTATCCTCCCTGTCAAAATGCATTTACATAGAGCCCTGCAGCCTATGCACTAATAGCGCCTCCCCCTGCTTCTGCCTCCTAGTGGGCTGCTGAAGGAGGCTATACATATGTATTAAGTTATTAAGCAGTGGTGTGGGTTCTCACAAGTTCAAACGCAGAGCATGCTGTGCCTATGCTCAAACGTCTCCAGGAGGGCCTGGATTAATAGAAATGCAAATGGAGCATCTGCACAAGGCCATATGATTAGAGCCTTCCCCCTCACACCTCAAAGTCAAAAGCAGAAAAACACTGCATGTGAAATACAACCAAAAAAACCTGGTGATATAATATGCAAAGTCTGTTACCAATTTCAACAGCAGTCAGCAAAACATTGAGCCTCACCCCACTTTAAGCACCATTGGCCCTACCTTCTCAAAGGTAAGTGGTTTAATCAGTGTTGAATTGCTTGGGTCCTAGAGTCCATAGTGATAGTTGCCTTTGCCTGGGATTCCAGGGAACTTCAGCTCAGCCCTGTCCAGCAGGAGCACTGCTAAGCTGAGCAGAAAAGATCCTAATTTGTGCCAACTTATGCAGAGTTCTTTCTGTACTGATGGGAGATTTAAATGTGGCTCATGCTAAAAAAATCAGTCATCAGTAAAATCAGCTAGGGCAGATACAGTCAGTCAAATTCTGCTTTCAGGACTGGTGTTGATGTGAGTCCATATGTATTCACTCAGAGTTTATTTCCTTCCAACTGAGAGTAGAATTTGACTCACTGGAGACATATTTCCTGCTGTGTCAAGGTTTTACAGCCTTCTTGAGATACCCATTCAGCCACGGTGTAGACTAGCGTGGCTTTACTGGATGTTAGTTCCTGCTGCCACAAAAGTGGATTAACCAGAAGGCAGTGAAGCTATCATTTTGTGTCCTCGGTCCCAACCAGAGCCATGAGATGTAATAGAATAGGGCTAAGTTATGGAAAAAACTGTAAAGATTTTCCTTCGTGCATTAAGTTCCCTTAGTGAATGAGAATGATCTCCTCTGTGGAGAGATCTAGATGCTTCTGCTGGAAATAGAGATTTGTTCCATACCCATAAAATTAGGTGTCTATTTTTGTCACTTCCTAGTGGTTTCTCTTCTCTGAAGGTAGATTTTCACAGGTTATTGCAGGCCTTGTCTGGCCAGGTGTTCTGAAGAGAAGAGAATCTAATTCTACCAAGAACTTTGCCAGGTGAGTCTGTAGGGACTGAGGGACAGAAGCTCACCATTCTGTGCCTGCTTGCCAGTTGTTTGCAGCCTTGCAGGGGCATGGCAAAGAGAGGTGCTCATGGGGAAGAAGATTATCTTCTGCATATGAGACTTCCCACTGGATGTAGGTCTGCTCCTGACACATTTCAGAACCAGGTATGTGAAACAAGTCTCTCTTATATGTAAGCCTTACCCTCACTCTGTACCATGGATGTATCTATGCAATTACACATGGTCCTTTACATTTTTGTAAGACTACATACTGTAAACCTTCTTTTTTCTGCTTCTGTACAGTTATTGTCTTCTTGATCAAGAAGCCATCTTGGCTTTGGGAAGTTTCTTGGAGTGAGATTACAGCTCAATCAATTACAGGCAATCAAAATTTAAGTGACTATTCATGATTCTGTCAGAATAAGAAATCAGACTGGTCTTTCACACTTTGTGGAGATTTTATTTAGTTTATCGTTGACAAAGACTCTCCTGATGGTAGAGGCTATTCACAGATGCTGATACACTTACTGTCTTTGTGAATAAGGGACCAAACATTTGAGCTCTTCCCTGCTCTAGAGTGAGGCTCATAAGCAGCTGTTGTTGTCTGTACATTGGGTCTATTTAATATGTACAGGGTAAAAGCACATCTAGCTCTCTTCCTATGGTGTTGTGTATGGAAGTGTGGAAACTAACCTGAACATAATGTAACTTGGTTTATGAAGGACAGTCCCATATATCTGATTCAAATACCTCTCAGTTATGTGATCCTTATGGAGCAGCTGCTGATCATGATTACTGCTTGGAGTGACTTTAAGAGCTGAAATATGAATATTGCCCTACACATATTGCAGTTATTTCTTTAGAATCAATTGCCATGTTCTCTGGCCATTTCTGTGCTGCTTGTTATTGCAGTCCATGTTTTCATCACCTGCCTTGTAATCTATGTAATTTCATACATCTGTTGCAATAAATTTGCTCTTCCGATGTTCCCTTAGAAAACAAGGAGAATTCATCCTTGTTCCCCAACTTAGGCTTTTGAGCTGGAAAGCAAGCCAGAAAAAACCTACACATAGAACAATATGTTCTACTTTTTTCAAACAGAATAGGAAAAGCTGCAGAGTTTTGGGGATTTTTTTGGTGGAGATATTTTGTTTGTTTGTGTTGTGTTTGGTATTTTTTGCCTTTTTGTTTTTTTTTAAGACAACTAGAAAGTAACTCTATTTGTAAGAGAAGTAAAATTTTGAATATGTCTTTAGACAGTGTCCCTGAATGATTGGACTTTTTGTTTCTCTTTGTCTTTAAAATTCACAGGGCAAACAAAACATTTGACTAGATGGGGAACTGGGTGTGATTCTTCTGTTCAGTGTCAGAATAAGGTGACTGTGAGCTGTAGCTCACCTTCCTGGTTTGATAGGTGCTAGCTTCCTGCTTCAGTTTTTCAGCAGAACAGCAGCATGACTATATGGAGGCCTTGACTCTTCAAAGAGGTTGCTGGATTTATTTGCGTGGTAGTTAATCAATTTTCTTATCTGTCCTCAAACCTTAGAACCAATGGTATGTAAATTCCTAAATAACTGCATGCACCAGGCCTGCACAGACCAAGATAGAGGAAGAATTAATAAAACATACATATGAGTCTCTGCTGATTTCTCCACACATTAAAGGCTAGTGATTGCCCAGCAGTGAGCACGTTTGTATACATACTTCTCACATGCCATTAACAGAGATGACCTCTTTCAGCAGCATTCACAAACCCAAACTACAGCTACAGGAACCTTTTTATTTCTCTTAGACAGAATATATTATTGTGGTGTTTGCAGTTTGGTGGGGAAATGAATAAAGGAAACAGTTCCCTTAGGTTAGATGAGACTCTGACTTCTAGCATATTATGGGCAGGAAGAGCATAATATCTAATGGGAGAAGGGCTATTCCTGTCCAACCAGTTGCTGCTGGTCCACAGAAAAAACAGTTACGTATTTCTGGGAACATATTTGCATCCTTGGTTGCAATTGCCATGGTTGATTCCATTAGAAGATAAAGAGGAATGGAGAAAACAGTATAGTTTAATACACAGCATGAATGCACAGCAAAAAGAAAAAAATTAATTGTTTTTAACATTTAAAAAGTGCTTATTTGTTGTTGTTGTTCAGGATGTGATTCTGCTCTGCAAAATAGCACATCAGTTTGATATGGATGAGTAGCTGTGCTTGTCCACTTTGATATCTAAAGCAGGTGCTATATATATAATTTATTTTGATGTAAGTAATAGAAGTAGGTGCCTAGGTGAAACTGTGGCTATTCTATCACATATATGACCTACAATAAAAACCTAAAATACTCAAATAGTAATTCAAACAGGACCTTTGCCTTTCAGCTATCTAGAAAAAAATCCATTGAACTTCTATGAAGGGGGCAGAGCAGGGCAATAACAGGTGCAGGTATGACTGAGCAGCATAAGAACCTACTGCTTCTGGTTGACTACTGCCCCATAGCTGAAGATTATTACAGCATACAAATCAGATGTCAAATAAATCCTGTGTGAGCTCCTGGACTGTTTCAGGGCAATCCCACTCAGGTAAATTTAAATTATATCAAAATGGTTTAGTCCACATAAAGGTACTTGCAACACTGTGGCAGCAATTGAAGCTGAAGCAAACTGCTGGGTTGGTAATTCTTAAACCATTTCAGTTAGGTCATTAGAGGAGGTCTTGGATGCACCCTATGCTGGTTCTTGCTCTATTGTGCCAGAATGTAGTTCCCCAAATGCTGCAGTGGCTGAGCTCTGGCATTTCAGAGGATGCTGCAGATCCCAGCGAGGCACTTGCTTAGGGGAACATTGCTGGGGAGGCCCCTCGGGACAGATCTTTCAGTGCTGTAAAGCGCCTGAGCCCCAGTGAAGCTGTCAGTCAGTGCTTCGTGCTGCAGCTGCAACACTGCTGGTGATGCTGTGAAGTAAAGGGAGAGCCTGGCTGACGGTCAGATCTCACCTTGAATCTTCAGGATGAAAGTTACATATCTGGCACTCTTTGAGGTGTTTTTTAACCATATTTAATTAGGAATCTAGTAAGCCTCTCTGAACATGGAGCCCTTTGTTGCTGCTTTCATAATGTCACTTCTCAGAATAGCACAATACAGTAAATGTTATTTAGGAAGAAAATACTGCAAAAAACTGTAACAAATTACTCCTTCGGAAAGGCTTAATGGTGAGATAGGTGCTCAGAATCTGGAGATAGAGAATAAAAATAGAGAATAATAAAGAGAAAAGAATTCACATGTCCAGGATGAGTGCAGCCTTTATAGGGATGAAGAACATTTGTTTGACCATGAACATCACTAGAAGGCAAGAAAGTGTCTATTTTTTGTAAAATAAGCAGGATCTTTTCTAGCAGTACTTGGGTAATCTGCCTGTGCAATGATCTAAAGGTGTACCCTACTTTCTATTCTTGATCCTTGTGTGTGTTAATGCTCTCTGGTTCACAGCCCTGGCTTCATGCTTGGTGGTGGGAGGAAGAAGAACCCCACCAGAGTGCAAAGGTCAGTCTGATTCTTAGACTGTATCTACTGAGTGAAGCAATGTTTTTCACAACAAAGTCATGACTGGGACCTTCCCTCCTTCAGACTTACTTGACATGTAAGAAATTAGGCAGATTCTTGCCAGGTCAGAGCTGTAGTGATTCACTTTCTTCCCCAAATGGATTTGCTTCAGTTCCCTTGCTTCAGAGGAGAGGACATACATGAGGCACAGAGCTTAAATGGATTATCTGGAAAATTACAGCAGGTTTTAGTTAAACTGGAAATAAAATTGTCCAACCTCTTCCCTCACCTCTTTTCTCCTGAGTTTTATCATTAAATTCCTGTGGGATACAGGGATTTCTTCTGTATCTACCAATTCACTGTAGATTGGCTGGTCTTCTTGTGTTTATGAATTGGTGACACCATATGGGTGATGTAGTTTAACATTGGCCTGTACCAACTGAACAAGATGGAAAGCATGCTGTAACAAAATAATGCTTTTATTTGAGTGACAACCTATAGGACAAGCGGAAGAGAGGCAAAGATAGCTTTACATCAGAGATTCCTTGACACAACACGTTGTGCAAAAAGGTAGCTGTCTCCACATAGCAACTTTCTGACTTTTGTGTATACCGTGATTCTCTTTACAAGTGCTTCTAAGGACTGCAAGAAAGAACTCTTAGAGCGAAATCATCCTGTTCAATAATAGTCACCTCACATGATACCACCAAGGACAGGTTCAGGTTTCTAGGGAGCCAGTGAACTGAATCAGTGATGATGTCCTGTGGACACTACTCTATGTCAATCCTTTAAGAAAATTTTTCTGTTGCTGTCTGGGAGTCTCCCAGCCACCACAGTCCTTCTTCTCTCCAAAGTAACATGAGAAACAGTGATCCCTGCATGTTTGGCTTCTCTTTGAAATGCTACAAGAACACTCTTTCTTGCTGTGTTTTAGTGCAATGCAAAAGGGTGCACTCAATAGACTCTCAGATCTGAAGGAAAAGTAGATTTTTTTTGTTGTTGTTGACTTTTTTTCCTTTTAGTTTTCGTGCTTCTTTTGAAGTATGACTAGTTTTACAGGTATTGTGCTTCCAGCTGACACAAACAAAATTAAAGTGAGATGTATATTTTTTGGCTACTAAGAAGTACAGGGTTAAAATTCTTTTCTTCTACAGAAATGGTCCTGTTGTGGATTTTTTTTGTCCTTCCAGTATGGTCTGTGTCCCCTCAAAACAGAGCCATAGACAATTGCAGGGTAGCCCCAATAGGGGTGGCAATCTAATGCAAATGCTGATGAGAGGTTGACTCTACAATGTTACACCTGACAGATGAGCAGATGAAGAAAAGAATCAAAATTGTGGCAGACTGAGAAACAAGCCAAAAAAATTGGAGGGCTAGTCCTCATCCAGCAACTTGGTCATTCCAGGTAGTACCATAGCAGAAAACGTAATGGTTGTAAAGTTTAAATTAATCTCTACAGTGATTCAAGAGATATCCAGAAAGAATTGGAAAGGACGGGATTAGACCTGTGGCTTCCCTTCTGCCCAGAATATATCTTTCTAAGATGGTATCAGATGTTTGTGGACAAGTCATGATGTTGGCAGCACTGTGAAAAATATCTTGGACTTTTAATGACCATAATGTTTTGAAGGTAATTAAATATGTCTGCTGCTCAACAACGTGTTGACCTAAGTTTTCAGAAATGGCAGTCTAAAATCTGTGGAGGGCTAAGTAGAGCATGCTGGATGCTTGCCACTTTACATAACCAGACTGGGTGGTTACAGATCTAATATGCAGACCAGGGGCCCCCGTGTTTGAGAACCTGGGCTATCCTATATACCCAGCTTCTGAGCAGCTTGTTCCTGCAGCAGCTGTGGCTGTCTTAACTCCCGTGCTTTACCAATATTATGTCTAATCTATAGCTTTATACTTGGATTTTCTTCCTCTATGGATGTATTTCCTTCATTTCTCAGTCCATTCTCTCTGTCGTTCCTGACACTTCTCTGCAGGGCTTTTTTCCCCTCTCACTGTAATTCCTCTTTCCCATCTCACCATGACAGTAGCCAGCAGTCTGGTTGGCCTTGGTGCATCTCGAATGGGCAGCCTCATCCCTAGGCAGGACAGCAGACCTTGGCTAGCAGCTGTCTATTGCCTACACCAAACAAAATGCAAGTCTTTATTGTGACTTTATTGGTAGTCTGAAGAACCCTTCTAGTCCCGCTGCGGAATTCCTTTTTAGATGCTGTATAGGACGTAGAAATATGGGTGGAGTTTCAAAGTTTGGGTAGATAAGGGTTATTTTCCTATTTAGAATCTTTGGAGATACATGAGCAACCAGAGTGAATGAGCTCTGGATCCTAGAGATGCCAAACCTGTATCAACTCCGGCAACGAGAAGGGAAAATAATTTCTGATTATCACAGCCAAAGAGCTTGTCTTGAAGACTGTTCCAGGTCACTGTGCTGTGGATTCTGGATGCCATTTTCCCCAGTGAGGTAACTTTTGAGACAGAATCTCAGTGGACAAACAAGAGGTTCTGATTTGTTGGTCAAAGTAGAAAAATAAGCGATGTTGCACTTGATAAATAGGGTGTTAATGATAGCAATAAAATAGTCGATTTCTCCTCATTAAGTAACAAACAACACAAGCTGAAAAATTAACCAGTTTGTTTCACACAGTTGGATTAATGGAGAACCAAGCAGGTTCCTCTCACCAATGAATAATGGCCTAGAGAAACACAGTGCTAATCGAGACAACAGTTCTGGTAGTAAACAAGTCAATCCTGTATTTATTAGAACAGTGGAGCATGCATAATACATTGAGCTCTAGTTATCAGCTGAAAGTTGCACAATGCTGGCAAAATAGTCTGTTGTATCTCTACTAGAAGGAGATTGTTTCCATGACAGGAAATCCATATGTCTAGGAGGAGAGACATTAATTTAGTAGAAGGTGAGAAGAGTGCCACATGTGGAGCGGGTGGCCTGCTCTTGACTGAACGGCCATTCAATAATTACTCTAAATGCATCACTAATAGAGCAAAAAGCACTGTCAATCATTCAACACCCTGACTTTGTAAACTTCTTAACGCTGCTTAGGTTTGGCTAGAAGTTTAGAGAAAACCAGGGGTGGTATTGAAAAAATTAAAAAAGCGAAAATACTATAATAGGCAAGTCAGACTGGGGCTTTTTTTTTTTTGCACAGGAACGTGCAGAGATTTCAGTCTGTGAAGCGAGTATATTGGAACGGGATTCAACTCATTTGACTTCTTGTAGTGTACAATAGGTTTGGCCTAGAGAACAGCATGCTAAATTGGACCTTGGAAAGTGGGCTCTGCCTTTGACCTGCTGGATGACCTTTGACTTAAATGTGCCTTTTTCTGACACACTTACAAGATAGGGTTTGCTGATAGTGCCTATTGTAAAGCACTTAGAAAGCTAAAAAGTCCCATATGGAAGACATGTAAGGATTGCTAATTTCTTTCTTTGTGATTAAAGTATATTAACCTTAAATTTACTGGTTCTAGTGGAATTAGTCATGACGGTCTCATTGGAGGGGTTTGCTCACGGAGGTGAAGTTTTTCTTTTCTGCTTTAGTTGACTGTTTGCCTGCATTCAACTGATTATGCTGGTACCAAGAAACAGCTTTATACAGTCCTAGATTAGTAAAGAATAGATTTAGTGCTGAAACATTTGGAAGCTGGTCAGATGGAAAACTAAGGCTAACAGTAACTGCTATTCAGTAAGCTTCAATTTAGGCTCACAAAACCAGTTAATTCTGAAGAATCAACTGTCTTCCCTGAATACTCCCTGATTTTGTCTTTGTTTTAATTCAAGCAAGAGTGTTTATGGCAATGTAATTTATTTTAACTAAGTACTAGTTGATGGTGTTCCTCATGCTAAGTGCAGATTTTTGTCTTTGCAAAAGTCAAATAGAAGATATTTTCAGTTTTAGATAGCTCCATTTTCAGTAGCTAGAGGTATCACCATTTTTTTCCTAACAAATCATGTCATGGCACACAAGAAATGTGATTCTGCAGAACTGCAAAATCCAAAGATAATGAAAATTCATAAAGAATTGATAAGAAGAAGAGGAAATATTAGGGATATTCCTGAAGAAGCTGTATCAGTAGGAGAGTTTCTATTACAGGTAACTGGAGTAAGTCCCTCAGGAGTCTTCTGTTTTCATCTATTTATTAAACAACTAAGAGAATAAGACAAACTATAAATTAATTATACTTGCCAGCAACATAAAGTCAAGGCAGTGGTGAACACAGATAATGCGATTCATAGACAACAGGGGGCCAAATTTTCTCCTTGCTTACACCTGTTCAATCTTACTGAAGTCAATGGGATTGGACAGGTGTAACTGAGGGGAGAATGTAGCCTCAGGCCTTTTCTACAAAGGGGTGGAGAGCTGGTGGAAGATGCTTAATGTTAATAAATATGAAGTCTTATCCATTAGTCTGAGATGCACAAAAGACAAAGAATGAAGTGAACAGAGAGATGAGGTGCACAAGTGCCCAAAGCATGGGCACTTTGCATGCAGGAGCTCTGGTGGTTTCAGGGGATGCTGTGAGATCTCAGCCCAACCCAAAGCCAGGTAGCTTTTGTGGTGGCTCAGAGGAATTGCACCAATGAAGGATTTTGAGTGTTTAGGTCTGTGTGCACAACCTGCATGGCAGATTGGAGCATAGTACATAGCTGTCATTCTATTTATTGGTGACTTACATATACAGTAGTAATGACTACCTCTTATAAATTAAGCGTTGTCTCATAAACAGATTAAGTGCCAGTACCTTTCAGCCCTGCAGTTCTCTCACTCAAACTGTTCACCAGACTCTTGTCTAATAAAAGGTATCCACAGTCTTGCATATTCATTCACAATCTAAATCTCAGGTTACCAAGGTAACAAGCAGGTTAATCAGCTCCACCACACTTTCCTTAATTGAGGGAGAGTACTTCATTCTCCACTTCAGTCAGCTAAGTACAATAGCCTTTTTTAGTTGACTCTCATAGACTGTTTTTGATCCACTTGACTCTGAGACAGTTCCCCTCTCTAACTATAGTGTACAGTACTGTACACTAACAACAAACGTGATTGAATTGCTGAATTAAACAATGTGCTTTCCAACTGTCTTGTGCTACAATGTTCATACATAATTTATATTGGAATTGCATTAGGTTGTGTCCTTTGCATGAGATTGGCTGTCTTGTAGCTTATAGCACCAGCCCTGTGATGGAGATGGGGCAGAGCCATTCTGCAGTAGCATGGTTTTGGGAGATTGACCCACGACTGAAACAGAGTGGGGGTGTGCATGGGATTGGGGAGCCTTTCCTTGCTCTGCCTGTCTGCCTGAGGTATGTTCCCTGTCTCAGTTCTCTGTCAGTAAAAGCAATTCTTCATCAGTACAAGAGAAGCTAATTTCCTATAGATGTATTGCTGATTTGGATTCAGATTGTGTGTGAAGTCCTCCAAGGCAATCTGTGCTACCACCTTATTTTTTCTGGGACCCCTTACCTCTAAAATTTTAAAAGAAAGAAAACACCATGCTGTATCAAGTGCTTTTTGTGAACATTCAGAGCTTAGCCTTCATCTCCCTCACCACCAGAATCTCAAAGCTCCCAATGTTTCCTAAAAGGATTTCAAGTGGTCTTCCATACTTTTGTAAACTGCTTAAGCAGGGAAGCATATAACTGTCCCTGAAATGAAACCATTTGTGCAGTGTAGCTTGTATTTATCATACACAGAAATAGTATCCAACAATTACAAGCAGCCAGCAAACTGCTTGTAACAACTTCAGGAGGATTCAAGTGGGAAGATTTAATTTGGAATTTTAGCTTCAGTATTAATAGAACTGATGCAACTCATGGCAGAAAGTCTGGAATTTTATTTATATGCACATGGAATAATCTCCAGGTTTATGTCTGTCTTGTGAGATGGGAGCCATAATAACACAATGCCTTCTAATGCCAGTCTGGAGAGTGAAGCAAGTAACAAAACTGTGCCCTAGTTTGTGAGTGCAAGGTTTTCAAGGACCTCTTCAGACACCCTCCCTAACCACCAGTGTAACCCTAAATCCACCTAAAGCCACTCAAGTACCCCTAAATTTGAAAGGAAAAAAAAAAAGTAAAGAAATATTAAAAAATTTAAACCAGGACATTCTTTTAGTGTTTGTTGCTGAGAACACGAAAAGTTGATTTGTGATGAGAATAGCTGGCTTCATAATTCCACCAGTGTGGGACTTCTAAATGCCGGCTACTAGCAGCGTGTTTTTATTTATTGTGGTGTGTGCCTCTCTTTAAGTTTGGGAATCATCAAAATAGGGTAGACTCAGCCTTTGTAATACAACCCTCTAGGAACAATTTTATTCAGTCAAAGTAA
The DNA here is from genome assembly GCA_013397915.1 of Daphoenositta chrysoptera. Lineage (NCBI taxonomy): Eukaryota > Metazoa > Chordata > Aves > Passeriformes > Daphoenositta > Daphoenositta chrysoptera. Next base: position 2,271,645 of record VZRO01008588.1, read on the forward strand.
TACTGAGACCTTGGAGAGGAGAATTGATCTAAAAAGCATATTTTTTTTTAAGAGAAGCCCTTGCACCAACCTTCTATTCTATATTGTCATTAACAATTTCTGCTAACCCAGGAAGACACACTGCTTTCTAAAGTAAAGCTAAAGCTCACTCAGCTATGTTAGAAGCAGATTTTTGAATCCCTTAGTTCCTCAAGTCTTTAATACTGCCTGTAAATCTTGACAAATTACATTTTTGGGCTTCAAACAATGTTTTTTTATTAACTTTTCCAACTGTCCCCTTGAGAAATATCTAAATGACCCAAGAACTACTTACATTTTTTGCACTGTGTAAACCAAAATTTCACAACTGCCTATAATTTGAAATATTGTATCCCTCTGTCTTGGAAAAAAAGGAAACAACCCTCAACCCCAAGCTTTCACACAGTCATGTTTGCTTTTTCCTCTTGACTGCATATGACATAAAACCAGCTCCCCTGTCTGGGGTCCCAAGTAACCAAGACAGAAATCTGTTATTTCTTAAATGAAAAAGACTCAAAAATTAAAAAAAAAGTAGAGGCTTCTATGCAAATGAGAAAATGTATGTCTTCTTTACCAATGAGAAAGAACATACTAAATGTAACTTCTGCTGGAGAGAAGAGGGAAAGAGCAGGGATCCCCACAGTCAGAAAGCTTCACTGCATTTATGCCCATGCTTCTGGCTAAGAAGAAAAAACACATTTGCAGCACCAAATGCCCTCTCAACATTATGTGCTTACCAGTGTTGAGAAAATGTTATTTCCTTCTCTTCAGTTAATTTGCTTGAGATGCTAAACAAAGATGCACACTGGCAATCAAGAAAGCTATAGTGGTAATTCAAAGATAAAGAAAAAGTAGTAGTGAGAGTCAGACCAGTACCATGAGGACAGTTGCACTTGGTGAATTACTGGCAGAGAAAGTGAGCTAAAGAGATTTTCCTTCTGTTTTTACCTCTGGCACTTCCATGATGGTCATAGAAACGCTTAGCTGATTTTAGACACTTCAGTACCTTTTTTTATTCATATACACCTAAGAGAATGTATCAAAAATTAAATTTTTGGGGAAAAAAATTGCTTGTGGTAATAAAGTTCTCCCAATTATTTTACAATTAAAAAAGAAATCAGAAAAGAAAATTCTTAAAAAATGCATATAGTGATTTCACCCCAGATACTATTCAGAAATTTACCCAAAAAAAGTGCTTATTACAAAGCAGCTGAAAGCATTTATTCCTTGTTAATTTGGAGGTTTATTTATTTCTTTTCTGTATATCCAGTTGAATATATAGAAAAGATGGCTGTGTACTTCTGCAGAATCTTCCTGTCTTTACAGTGTTCTAATTAAAGAAAAAAAAGACAAGCCAAACCAAGTTTGAAATTTTAATAAAATAAAAAAGGTATAAAATATTATCTTGGTGATATGAACTAAAAATACAATAATGAGTATCGATGGGACGTGAGATTATTCCCACTTGTAAAAAACACCTCCATAACTCATTTGTGACTAAGGCAGTTTTGAATTATGGGATTTGCAGTTCACTCGTGGGATAAATTACATACTCCTCAGATAACCATTATGTATCTGGCAATGTCTGTATCATTCACAGCTCTGGGTAACAGCAAGAGATTGTGCTTTCCTATTGCTTTAGTGAGTGTACTCTTCAAACATTTATTGTACAATGGTTATTGCAGGGGATAAATAATGCATACAAGGGAACAAAATTTACATTATAAGTTGATTAAACTGCTTAACAGTTTTTAGCCACTCTCTAAATAAGGATTTTTAACCAGATTCAATCTATGCAGTGTTTCATGTCCAAAGAACTAGCATTTAATCTCTGTTTAACTGAAATTTAGTTAGCAATGTTGACACCTCTGCATTTTAACACTGGGATTTCTTTGTGAGACACAATCCCTTTCACTCAACTTAATATCCCATCTTGGTCTCTAAGGGAAAATAATTGAGTTTAGGCTAGTTCTAAATAGCGATAAGGACAGGGAACACAGATGGGTATTTCATTGATTAACACTAACACTGGCCTAAGGCCTTGGTGTCAGGCATTAGATTAGGACATTACTAAGAGAATGACAGAGTTTTGGCACTTTATTCCTCCTCAATAACATTCTTTCACATATTAAGTTTATCCCACCCTAGGTAGCTACTTTATCATGCAGAAGGCCTTAATCCACTGATGTGACTCTATCTGCTTTCACTTTGATGCTGCCTCTGTTTACAAGAGTAATGCAGCCTGTGTAAGACAAAGTACTCGTGACAAGAACAACTGAATAAGGCTTTTAGATGCACAGAGCTCTGACCTAAAAAAAAAAGAAGAAAAACTTCAATAAACTTCAAAATACTCAAAAGCAAAAGAGAAGGAAAAAAAATCAACAAAAACCAGAGGCTTTTTGAAATGAAGTTATGTTGTTTGCATCATGAAGAAGCAGACATGAGTTTTCCATCAAGAAGATTCAACTTTACTGATCTTCTTGTACTGCACTTTATCTTTTCTTCACCTTTGACCTTCCTTTCAGTGTCTCCTCAAGGCATCATGAACGTAAGCCTTGTGGTGTTCTTTTAGAAGTAGGATTGCTGCTATCCCCTCTGGTGAATTTAAGCAGCTGTTGGAGTCAGTGACAAGGTTGGCTACAGATTTGGTATACTGGCTGGGAAAGAGATTATGGGTCAGTCCCCAGTGCTGGGAGACAAAAGATTCAAGTAGTTCAGGATTTTTTGGATATCCGAAAAAGATTTCATGAAATTTGTAAAGATCTAACAGTGTATTGCAGGTTTCATGTGGTCTAAACAGCTTATAGCAAGTAAAACTCTAGGTAGCCAGTAAGTGGTGTTTTCACAGCAATGCTGTTTTGCAGAGGTGTATGAAGTCTTGTGTAATGTAATTCCACAGAATTGCATTGCTGAAGACAGAAACTAGTGATTCTTAGCACTTGCAGGAACTGTGACTATTAGATTGACTGCCAATTTTATGAAACTCAAACTAGATTATTGGTGCATTTATTACAGGAAAATGAGTTGCTGGTGAGGCTTTTTTCTCTACTTAATAGAAGATTTAATAGACTGGCTACTGAGAGTGGAATTTTGGATTTTTTAAAAGCTCGTTTAAAGAGATGCTAGCAAATCTCATTTTTTCTAAATCATGGGAAAAGTTTTGAAACTTCTGAAAGACAATAGAGTTATGGGCAGCGAGACAAAGGCTTTGACCTTAGTGGTTTGAAGGTTTTCCTCCTACAAACACATATTTATTTAATTTTGTTTGAAGTGTCACTGTACCTGGATTCTGACTGAAGATGGGAGAGGAAATTGCCTTAATTCAAAGTTTCAGACAGCTTACAAGAATTGTTACTCTATAAGCATTGTAAGTGTGCTGTGAATGTTGGAAACAAGGAAATGTTATATTTTTGTATTTGCATAAAAAATAGTCCTATTAAGATTGTTTAAAATTATCCTCATGACACAGGGCCTATCTTAAATTTTCCTTGTTTACACAGATTGAAACTCTGGCTTTCAGTGTTCAGACAGAAACTGTGTTTTCTTTTCACTTAAACTGGTGCAGAATAGAAGTAACTCCATGTAAGTCAGTCAAGCTGAATAAGAACCAGAGAAAAAGATCCTATCTGATGGGTGGCATTTTTTTGCATGCACTGAGATTTCACACTGGGATATTTCCCTTTTAGAAGAAAGAGTGAAAACTTATCATGTGACTTTTCCAGCCCTTTAATTTTATATGGTTGCTCCCATCTGTTTTATAGTTTGTACTGTACGGACAGTTTGTTGTTCAATTTTTTGCCACAAATTACATGAATTTTGCTTGAATTCCCCAGCCAAAATCCTTTCTGGAATTGTCTCTTTAGAACATTATGATTATTTTTATAACTATAGCAACTCTTAAGTGACTTGTGTTACAGAGAATGTTAAAGTGGCTTCCAATTCTGCTTTTCAGATCATTAACTGTTTTTTGCACAGTAGCTTCAAAATGTAAAAAAATATTTGTTCTTCTACTTTTCTCAGTGACAGCTTCATGGCAGTTGAGTCTGTGGTAACAGTTTTTATTGCAGTTCCTTTTCGCTAAATTTCTTTGTAAATGAGATGTTATTGGCAGTGCCTATGAAAAAGAAGGCTCATAGGAATAAGCTGGAGCCTGACAAAGTGTGACTGGATGCTGGAAAACTTCTTCACCTTTGCTTTATCCTGGCAGCCTAGGCCCAGTTTTCTAAAGGTCCTGTCTTGGCAGCCTCTCTAAGCAAAAGAAGATATAACGGCAAATTATAGTTTGATTTTCCAGGTATGGACAACAATTGCCACGTAATGCAGGATTTCAGCTCAGGTTTCCCAAGAAGAAAGGTGAGCACAAACATCCTATTACCTGCCTGTACTCTCCACAAAGAATTTTCATTGGTATTGACAGCACTTGAGAACATAAAAGGTCCTAACAGTTCAAAGGGTGGTATTTTTAAAAAATAATAAGCTGTATTTGTTAGTTCTGAACGCTGAAGTGATGTGAATGTAACTGTTTATGCCCACCTGTAAGACTTAAAAAATGCTGTCTTTCAAGCACTTATTTTGCATCCTTTTTCTCTGTATGGTAGATTGAAATTTTGGATTGTCTGGAGGAGAACTGGGTGCAGTTGTGAGGCTTTTGAGTTCTTTATGTGCAGCAGTGAACAAGCTGGTTTCAGATTTAAGAACATGGTGTTACTTCAGATCAGGAACATGAGTTTCTCTATAGTATTTACCCTTTGGTGCAGGACATCCTGACAGCCAGGGTTTTAAGTCTTCATGGGTTTTGTTTGTTTGTTTGTTTATTTGTTTGGGGTTTTTGTTTGAAAAGGGATTATGCCTGTGCAGAAAAATGTAGAACATTTCCTTGAGACTTCCTGTCAGTGTAGGAGTTTAATGCACATCTGAGACATTGGCAGCACTATAATAAGCCACAGTGGTAGTTACCATCTGTCATGTTGCCAAACTATCTCAAGGCACATTTGTCTTTCTCAGGGAGGGGGGAATATGTCAATGCACTTGGAAATGGAATGAAAAGCTGTGCTTTTAGCCCACCCCTACCACATAACCACATCTGGTGCTTCTGGGCATATATAGAGGAGATTAGCTCCATCTACCCAATATGATGCCCAGAAAGGCAATGCAGAAGTCTACTCAATCTCTACAGATTAGTCCATTTCCAAGGCAGCTTCACTTGTAATGTCATGCCACCAAAATATCACTGTTGTTTGTTGTTCATTGGATCACTGGTAGCCTTCCTACAAAGTCAAAAGTGGCAGGAGACAAAGATGAGTTAATGGAGCCTCAGTGGGTCTGGGGATTGTGGGCCAAAGCCTCTGTGGGGCAGGGGCAAAGCAGGTGGGGAGCCTTGCAAACATGTGCTGCTCTTCCTCTTTCTGCCTTCAAAAGAAATGGGGTGTCTGTTCCTGCAGGCCAGGGCACCAGCATGACAAGGTCCGGTGGGAAAACAGACCAGGGAAAAAATGTACCTGGGAAAAAAACAAACCCTTGAAAACCCCACTCTTAATTAGATAAAATATGCATGAGGGAAAGCTGGTGAAAGTAAGTATTAATGCTGAAACACCACAATAACTTGTTGGTTTTGCTTTTTAAGTATTCCACAGTTTCTGGAAATAAGGAAGAAAAGTGTCTGATGGCAAGTGTCAGATTGGGTCTGTGTTGTTCAGAGGCAACTCCTATGTCACTAATGGGATGCAATTCCCACTGCCACTGGTATCAAATATCACTCTTAAGCACCTGATTTTACTGTCAAAAGTGGGATGACTCCCGAAGGGCAAAATTGCAGCTTCAGTGTTTATTGTGTTCAGATTGACCAAAAATCCAACATGTCACACTTCTGTGATAAAATTGGACTATATTAGAATAAATTTAATCTTAAATGCAGACTTTTATCTAATTCCAGCCACCTCCTAAGATGACTGTGCATGTGAACATAATCTAGACAATAACGCAATGGCAGTTTAAATAAAATTCCAAGTCTTTAGGCCCCAACTCAGAATTAAAACTCTTAGAAATCTTGTCTAATGTGTTGTTTATGCTGCCTGCCCCCATTCTTTGAAAAATGCAGGCTAGCCAAAAGTTTTTGATCCTTCTGCTATTAACAGATGGTATATGTAGCTAAGGATAAGCTGAGACTATCACTTAGGCCGCAAGCAAAGGGGTGAGGGATGCTCCCCTGTGGGTACCCTTAAAAGGCCATAAGCTTGAGTAGCAAAAATGAAAAGGTCTAGTGCTGGTGTTAATTACGCAGAAACCACACAGAAAGTGCTCGCTGTCACAGAGTTGAGAGGTTGTGCATCCCTTCCAAAGATAAAAGGCATGGTATGAAAACATTTTGCAGAGGACAATGAAGTGAAGATTAGCATAATCTTTTGCAGTATCCTCAGTAAGCTATCCATGAGTGAGCTGCTTTTTTCTCATTCCTTTTGCTCTAATGTCTGGATTTAAGGAATGGCAATGTAAGAATAGGCTTTGTCCTTGAAGCCTGACAGTTGTGTTTTCCCGCCTTCAAGTGATCATCCTTGTTGCTAGTGTACTGCTCTTCTGGTAATCAGACAATGGAAGGAAAATGAAGTGTCAGTTCATTGACAGAACCTTATCCTGGCTATGTTTTTGTCTTAATCCAGACTCATCAGTGCTCTTACACTCTTTCGTATTTCCCCATTTCTTCCGATTCAAAAATGTAAAATCTCTTCTATAAATGTTTGGGATGAAAGTAAAAGAAAATAATGCTGGAAAATTCCTAAAATTAGCTTCATGGAGCCTAAAAACAACAAAAGTATAATTCCTCTGTGCATGGGAGGAGAGTGTCTGTGGCGGATGCCTGTTTAGCATGTTAAATTGAGCATGCTTTCATACCTACCTCGGCGAAAACGGCTCTTTAGATGCACGTCCTCTAGAGCACAATGTTTAGTTTTAGCATGGAGACTTAGCCATATACATGTTTTGGTTTAACGTGACTGTCTCTAGGGCTGACACAGTGGCTAATACTCAAGTTTGTTAGCCACTTTGATCCTGAGTGCCCTGTTTTAAGTCTTGCTACTACTGGTTAAGCTAGCACTTTGTTACCGCAGGGATAACTGGAGGATTCGGAGTGTTGGGAGGCACTATCCCCAAGATCAAAATATAAAAATAGGTCTGAGGTCAGGGAACTGTACAGACCCCCAGAAGCTTTTCAGTTTTACAGCTGGAGATAGTCTCTTAAGTATATATAAATCGTCATTAGGATTCTGACAAAGAAGTGCACGATGGGATTGCTGCAGGGCAGGCTCTTTGAATCTTATTCCTGATAAAAACCACTTCTGGCTGGCTGACAGGAGACAAGGCAAGTTCAAGGAAGGCATTAAAAACATCTTAAATCTATTGATGGCAGCAGAAGTGTTGGGATGAATAGTTTGGGATTAGGATGAAAATTTCTGAGTGCAGTTAGGGCAGAGAATTTGGCTCTAGCTGGCAGTTCTGGGGAAAAAATATGTTTCTGAATATGGTCAGNACCTCTGCCTGATTGAAATATCACTCTAGCAGAAGGCAGGCTACCTATCAAAGAGCTCCCTAGCAAAGGCACCAGTGAGGCAGCAGGAGTGGGTTTCAGGGCAGGGATGGGCACCTCTGCCCTGCTAGGACCAGCTGCAGCGAGACGTGGCTCCAAGAACTCCCCATGGCTGCTTCTCTTTAGCAGAGCAGAGGAGCAGTGTCTTCCCACTGCCTCACATGCCCTGGGCAGCCTGGGATGATGGAGGGCAAGGTGCCTTTACCTGCCTGGGGCCAAAATTTCCTTGCTGAACAAGGCAAGCATCACTACTCATCTTTGCAAATCAAGAAGAAATGCAGCTCCTTCCACACAAGGGCTGAAGGGAGGCTGAAGCAGACATGGTGTTTTTAGCCTTTTCCAAGCTGTGGCTCCAACCCAAAGGCCTTGGGTGGCATGTATTTGTGTCACCATATTAGTGGCTGCCCAGTTGACAGTGACATTTGGCTTCCCAAATTATTCATCCCCCACAATAATGGGAGTGTTAAGAGTTTTTGCACTATAAGACCAGTAATATCTAACTCCCGAACAAGTAATTTCAATGTACCCATAGACCTGCTGCTCTCAGTCAAGCAAGCATCTGTTGCTCATTTATATTTGGATTTTGCATTCATGTAAGAGCACTGAATTGGCTGGAGTATCTCACTTGCCACAGGTCTTCATGTGTAAAGCTCTACTGCCTTTGGCTCCCCTGGAAATACCTCTGTGAGACTGAAGGGAGCATCCATGTCTGCCCACGGGGGCATGCACTGTCACAGTGGACTATGGGCTGTGGAAGCTCCTTCTGCAGGCACAAGAAATTCTAGTGGGAAGACTTTTCCTAATAATACAATAGAAATTGTGTTAATTTTCTTCCTAACTGATGCTCAGTGGGAGTATCAGCTCGTACCTCCCCAGCACTATCCAGAGCCACCTAATTTGAAACCCCACTAGGTTATTCCTCCTTGACACCTTAGAGGTAATTTTTTTTTCCTATGATACATGGACAGTGCATCAATATGATTGAAATCCAGCCTGGCATTTTGCTGAGTGCAAATGAGAGTGTCTCTGTTAAAAGAACAGTTCAGTGAGAGGGTGACAAAAGGACCTACTGGTCAGAGTTATCCTAAGTTCTGTGCTAGCAGTGAGAGTGGTTATCAGCGTTTTGTTAAAGAAAAAAATAAATTGCAGCTTTTCTATCCAACCTAGAAATCTGCCCCAACCTAATGCAAGCAGACAGGTTCAGTGCTACCTAAAATTATTTTGCCTCGTCAGTGAACTGTGGTGTTTGCCTGTTTATAAGTACTGTGGACACCTTATTGTCTGCTCCACTGCCATCTGACACACAAAATTGAATCAAATACTCACAATATCCAACTTGTTGTCAGATATCAGATACAAAAATAAGCCTGCTTCCCTTTGTGTTTTAGCTATCATGTTTTGTTATGTCAGACTCTGGATCATATTATGTTTGACTGGGTCTCCCTGAAAAAGAACCCAAGTGATCAGCAATTCACGCTGATTTGAGCGAGACAGCAGTTGGTGGGCAGCAGATAATTGAAAGTTTGCGAGGCATTATACCTAGCTGTCAGCACAGCTCTGGATTTGCATAATTGTTCAAAACATCAATGAGAATTGTTACATTTAATTACATCTTATTTACAGAGGACTTGCTGCAATATTTGATTTATTGTCAAGCAATGGAACAGACTGCCCAGGGAAACAACTGAGTCACTATCACTGGAGGTATTTAAAAGATATGTAGGTGTGGCTCTTAGGGACGTGGTTTAGTGGTGGACTTAGCAATGTTGGGTTAATGGTTGGACTCAAAGATCTTACAGGTCTTTTCAAACCTAAACAGTTCTATGATTCTATATTTGAAAGAGTGTTAACTGAGGTACAAAAAACCTGAACCTATAGATAAACAGGAACCAGCACATGAGAAATCTCATTATAAATTGGCTAATAATTATTTTCTTCTTTCAGAAGTACTTCATAATAAGATTCCCTTAAAGCACTAGAAGTGATAACCATTTAAGCTTCCCACAAGTGCATGGCAACAGGAGTCATTGACAAAGTCAAATTATGGACAGAACATAGGCATGACAGCAAACATCTCATAGCTTTCTTGATCACTGCAGAATAAGCCAGGTGAGATTTATATTTCTGTTCAAGTACCTTGGAAGTGCAAGGGCTTCTGTGCATAGCTAGCACAGGAACCTGTTGTATATTTAGGATAGCAAAATTTAAAACATACACATAGGCCAGGAAGCCAAATTACACAACAGGCTTCCTCTAATGGCTATCTTTTAAAAAATGCAGTCCACAGTGCTTTCCAATGCATGGCATTTGTACTACCACCTTTTCTTGGGAGCATTATTCTTCATAAGGTACTATAGCCAAATAGCACTCAGAACCCTTCATTCCCATGGTCTGTATTCACACAGGATATATCCTGCTTTATTCATTAGTATGAATATTCACATCAGTATTTGTATTTGTTCACACAAATGTTTGTGAAATTGCTGCTTTATTCAAATAAAACCTCTCTGTGTGAAAAAGAAAAAAAATGACTTCAACAAAAACTTTAATCTTTTGCTACTCAGCATTCAGTTTTCTCTTGGAGAGCTGTCATTCATTAGGTGCAGACACAATATTGCATGACTCAAGCAAATGATTTTTCCTTAAAAAAATACCCAGGGAAGCAAGCTTCTTCATAGGCTCACCTGCAGCTCACTGAGAAAATTGATGGAGTTCAATGGGATTATGGGGAATATGAAAAGCTAAATGTGTGTCTAAGTGTTGTCAGAATCAGGGCTGATGCACACATCCACCACTATCAGGAACAGTTTGTGAATTATTAATGACAAGAAAAATTGCCTAAATTAATTGGATAATTTATTTGTAATGAATAATTCGAGTAGCTCTATTCCTGAATGTCTTCCTGCCCTTGAATAAAGCAGTTTGGAGGTGCTGCCTGCCTCTTGTTTCCAATGTAGTTAAAGCTTCAATTAGGCTTGCCTACATTGAAACTTGACATACCAGTTTCTTTCACGTATTTGTACAGACAGAGAAGCAAGTCTGTGTTTGGGTTGTATTTTTTCAGGGTTTGAAGTCTTGTTCAAAGATCTTGAAAAATTGAATGACTGAGGACATAGACTGGAATTCTGCCCTTCAGTTTATGTGCAAAATCAAAAACATGCAAAGTTTGGTAGTATCTGAGCTTCATCTGATAAGGCATACATTAAAGTATAAAAAGAAAGCCCAGAAATAGGAGACTTGTCAGTTTGAATGTTAGTTAAATAAGTACATAAGATAAACAGTTCAGTGAGGGTTATGTAGCTGAATTTTCAATCAGGATGCACAGAAGGCTGTTGCAACAGCATCTTCCATTACCAAAAACATGTAGAATTTGTTGCACAAAGTAGCAGACATAGTTTACAAAGGAAAGTATACCAGTTTTAACAAAATCTTTCTTTTCAAATTAAGTATTATTAGCCAACTCAGAGCACCAAAAATCCCTTTAACCCCCAAGCTCTTTTAAAAATCCAATATGCATCAGGTTTTGACTGTTCATTTGTCACTTAATTAGCACTGAAAAGTCTTTCTTTCAAAACTGTTTATTTCATACCTGCAAACAGGTACTGCATGCTACTAAATTTAGTTAAATGCATTCCTCTTTTTAGTTTTAATCTTAAAATAAATTACTGTTGCCATTCTGTTGAACATAATTGGACGAAGAGCTGCAAGTTTGTGATACTAATGCTTAATTTCCACATGGTACAATACACTGTTAAACTATTTTGCTTCATTACAGTATTAAATTTGAAATAATTGGCCCAGAAATTCAAGGCAAACTAAGCTTTTAAAGAAAAGGAAAGAAACAATTGATGTCTAGGTGGACCAAAGTTCTCACTGCCTGTATCTCTGCTGAAGAGAGCTGCTTCTACTGCTGGGAAAGGTGTATCAGGGACACAGGAGACAGGCAATAGGGCAGGAGTCAAATTTAGTAGCTTTTAGTGCCACTGTCTGAGGACAAACCAGTGACTGCCTGGAAGAATTACTTTGTAGAGTGAGACAGGGTAAAGGTGGAGTTCTGACCTAATCAAGGAATAGGTTTAAAAGGTATCTGGGAGGGAGGAATTGGCTGTGGGCAAGAGAGAAGCAGAAAAGAAAGAATAGCTTTTAATGTAACTTGGAGTGTGTGTGTGTATATATATATATATGTGTGTATATATATATATATAAGCATGTGTATATATGCGTATGGCAGGGAATTTGAACATTCTGCGGTTTGTAAGGTACAGCACTGCAAGGCATAGACATTTTGTACTTTCCCTGCACAATCTTCACTTTTGTTTCTTGAGTGTGGCATTGGAAGGAGCTGACAAACCAGGACAAGTGATCCAGAGAGCATGGTATCCACACGCAGTTTGAGAGCCATGTGCAGATCCTGGGTTAGCCAGCTGCTAGAGCTCTGTTCCCTTCTACAGTGACGTGGGCAAACTGCTTCGCTCTCCACATTGTCACACAAGGCATGAAAAGGGAGGACATGGCATACTGCCTCCTCTTCCAAAAAATGTCACGTTTTACAAATCAGTGACCAGGAACAACAGTGAGCACAGGAGACGTGGAGCTCTGAAAGGTCACAGCTTAGAGGTGGGTGGAGGTGCACCTCCATGGATATCATCAGTGAAGCACCCTCTGTGGTTACAGCCCTATTCTGTGGAACACTAAGGGCTCTTTAAAATATGGTGCAGAATCTTACCTAGAAACAAATTGTCACAAATTAAAGTTTCCTCTTAAGCTTTTTAGGACCTTCCACAGGACTCACATTTCTGTCACAAGAGAAGAGTCTCCTTTCATATCTACAGATATTGTATATGAAATTTAAGCACTACTGTTTATTGTGTTTTTTCACATGTGTAATTTATCTGGATTCTGCAGGTGTACTTTTTTTACATTTGTCCTTTGGTGTTAATGTATTTTTTGTAGAATATGTGTAAATAGATATGAGCAAACTGTGTAAAAGTTATTCAGCTACCCAGTGAACCATGTAATCTGTTGATTCATAGAGACAACAGATAATAGAGTGAGATATTTGCTTTACACTGTCTGTATAGTATCTAGGCACAGAGTCAATTTGTGTCCTGTCGGGGCATGTTGTACCACACTATATTATCACTTTGAGGATAGGCAATTTGGGTAATGAATATGTGAGGTGGTGGGGGTGGAGAAGTATATCTGATATTATCTATAAAGTGGAAATGTTGAACCAAGGTTTTGGCTTTGTCCTGGTTAATATAAAGCACTAACATCATAGACAAGCTCTTTTTCTATCTTGGAAACAGTATTGTTAATTAGCTTCTACCTTCACCTCTATCATATCATAAAAATGGAAACAATGCAGTAAACACTGACATTTCCTTTGTACAGCAGGTATGAATAAAAATGCCATCCCTTTGGGAAAACACAAAAATTAAATGGAAGTAAATGAGCATTTTGAGAGCAGTTGAAAGAAAATCATTACTATTTGCTATGCTTGATCCAAGGATCCGTTTGACCAGGCTGCTCATATGCTCAACTACTGCACCAGCCCATCACTGCAGCACCGTTCCAGCAGCTCCCAACAGCCTTGGGTTGGCAGCCGTGCAAATAAGCAGGAGGTGCAGAGTAATGACAAATGGGCCACCCTCTGTCCACTCCCCAGAATATGCTTCACAGCATCAGAGTTTTGTTTTCTTGTTAATCCTTCTCTTAACAGATGATCTTGCAAGCTGTTGACATTTGCATGACTTTTCCAGGAACGTATCCCCAGATTCCTGACAGGTACTTACAAAAGAGAATTTGTGAAAGAGAGATGTTCCAGGGCTAAACTTCTTTCTCTACTCCAAACATTTTCCCTGGTATGCTGGCAGTATGTTGTGCAGTGCAGGAAAATCTGGACCTAGGTTCTATCTCAAGTGTCAGAATGGGTTTAGCTGTGTTAGTCCACACCTCTGCCCTGAATAATTTGCCCTTTTAGTATAGAAATGTAGGTAAACAGATTTAAATTTCTTCTCTTTGATACCAGTGCAACAGGACTTGGTTGAAGATGGCTGCAGTATTGCTATGCAGTCAGGGTAGCAGGTGAGTCTCACAGTCAAATATTCTCACTAAAGTGTATCCTATGTAATGGGAGAACCTAGAACCTGTCAAGCTGAAATTAGCTCCCCCCACTTAGCTCTTACCCATTTTCTGATCCTGCCATCATCACCTGGAGTCATTGCTGAGACTTGAGGCCTGCAGAAAGGAGAAGGAACGAGCTATCCACACACACTGCAGGTGACTGTCACATCAAGGAAATCTCCATACATCAGATATGAAGCCAAACAGCAAAGGCTTAAAAATGGAAAGGCTGGGTGAAACGTATGAAAATCTTTTTTCTTTCCTCACTAATGGTTGGTGATTTGTCCATAAGCAATAATTTCACTGACATCTCACTCAGACCTCCTGATAAGGTCTGCATCTGACAGCTTGGTTGGCTTCACTTTGATAAAATTCTTCTAGACTTAAATACAGATTTTACTTGAATGAATAAAGACTGCAGGTAGTCCCAGAACCTCTCTTGCCTTCATCCCCACACCTTCAACTACATGCACCCAGGCTACTTTATCGCCTTACTTTTCAGGTAAGGCTGGCCAGCCTGCGCCGGTGTCCCAGCCAGAGAGCCACCCCTCTGAGGGGAGCTGGGCTGACCCAAGCCAGCACTCCTCTCCTTCTACGTGTCTGCCAAGTGTCACAGCCACCTGGGCCATGAGGGGCAGTCACAGAAAAAGGACGCCATGTGGTAAAAGCAACGCTTAGTCATGATTCCTGCGGAGGTACGGAAGTGGGTTTTTTCCTCTAAATAATGCTATTTATTGTCTGTGCCGAGAAGCCCTGGTGAAGGAAAAGGTCAGCATTTTGACACACATTGTACAAACACAACAAAAAAACCAGGCTGTATCTGCACAGGGGCCAGTGTTTGTGACACTCAGTAGGAGTTTTTTCCAAGACATCTCTCAGCCATGGGTGCCAGGTGAGTTCGGCTTCTTTCACGCCTTGGAACATGAAAGGAGGCAGCTTTTGATTGCATTAGAAACATTAATTCTCAATTTTTAGCTGCTTATAAAGAACGTTTCATCAGCAATACCTCATGCTGTTAGTTATTGCTAAAACATCTCTGGGAATGGCTTGGAGATACATTTGTTCTCAGCTCCTGGAATCTGTTGCAATTTAATAATGTACCTCCAGCTCCAAGCACGACAAAGCAACTTGATTCTCATTCATCAGCCACACAGCTTAATGCAAGCAGGGTCAGGGTAAGCTTTTAATGGGACTGGATCACCTCCCTGATGGGAATCAGTCTTTTGCTACTCAACTGTTGTTCCCCATCTCCAACAATCTCAGCAACAGCAGTGGATGTTTTGGGCCCAGTTGAAGTTGTTCTGTCAAGGCTTTCATTTAGGCCAGGAAACAACCCCTGAGTTGTCCTGAGTTCCATGCATTGCACATGGAATAAACAAAATGGACCAAGGAAAATGTATTACTTTTACTTAGGCTCATCCCTTTTTCTTGAAAGCAAAAGATGAAGGAGATGAAGGACTGTGTGTCTCATTTTTAATTCCTCAAATATTACTGTAGGGGTGACTGCCCTGACAATGGAGGACCTTCTCCTAATGGGGATTGGAACTGAACCCACTGTGCTCTCAGTTTCCTGTTTGGGAAGTTGTTGCTGCTTTACTTGGCTTAGCTATTCCAGAAAAGCCTAACAGAATGGTGAATTCCCCTGCCATCCCAGTACACAGATCTCGTGTGTACGGTATACACAAGAACAGACTGAAAGAGAAGTTAGAAAATGTCATGTGTACTGTGTACTATAAAAATTTCAGTTTATCTTACATGTATTTTTAATGGCAGCCACTTTCCAACTTCCTTTTGTTCGATACAAACAGCAGACTTGTTCTTGAAGTAAACACTGTTTTAGTCTTCTGGTTTTTCCCTTTTATTTCATTTCAGTTTAGTTTAGTTTAGAGCTTTTGCCTGAGCAGCCAGGGAATATATATAATAGGGCATGAATACATTCTTATAAGTATTAGAACAAGTATGGAAACACAGAGCCCTTAGTGACCTTGCTAGTCCTCTGCTGATCACTTGTGTTTGTTGTTGTAGGAAGGCAAACATAAGTATAGAAGTGTTATTGAACAGAAAACCCTTCAAAAATTTCACCAGTCTTTTGTATTCAAGTCGCAGAGCAATAGGGGGCCGCCCTGCTCAGAAAGCATACTTATGTGAGTATTAAGAACTGGCTGAGATAAGAAGTAAAGCTTAAGAGACCTTCATCATTAGCTGCTAGTGGTGGAGATTAGTGATCCTACTACAGGATTACAGATGGAAAGAGTGCTAGTGTTGGTTAATTGTTCATTAATGCTTGTAAAATAAGATAGCACTAGTAAAACTTGCTATTGTCTGCTCTCTCAAAGTAAAGAAAATTGGATCTGCTTGTCAATAGCTGTATTGATGTTAACAGGAACATATTTAACAGATCATTTTACAGTGTAAACTACTATCCAGCTCTTTCAACATTTAGTTAGACACCATTATCTTAATAAGAAATAATTTATATTTTAAATAATCTGTTCTCTATTCTTGCACATTTTATCCTTTTAATTAGCAATGCCTTCACCAGGGTGCTTTTAATATTTCAGAGTTTGCATATTAATCTCAGGTGGAACATCACCTCCCTCTAGCCTCATGGATTTATTTTATTTACAATATCTTTAGAATTGCCACACTTCCCACCAGTGCTTTTCTGTACCATTAGGGAATGGCAGCCACGGTCCAGGTAGCAGAATCCCTATCTCAGGTGCATCCCAGGATTACACAAACTTTTACCAGCAAAAACCTGGGAGCAGGATGTGCATCAAGGAGGATGAACCATGGCTTTGACTCCGTGTCTCCTTAGGGACCGCCCTGCCACGTGCAGCAGGGCTGTGTTTGCTGCTGAGGGCTTGCACTTGTCCTCTGCCCTGGAAGGATGCTTAGTCCAGGCTGCAAACCAGAGCTCCTCAGGCTTGTACCTGAGGTGAAGCAGGGCTGAGGTGGCTGTGGCTCAGTGCAGACGCGCCTGCTCTGCTGCCAGCCAGCCAGCGCTGGGCCGTGACACTTCCAGCAGGGAAGGAGTGCGAGCAGCCCCTCTGCCCCAGCGAGGGACCAGCCCCTCCTGTTCCGGTTCCTCCCAGGCTGCCCCAAGCACTGCTCCCAGCAGAAGCTGTCGCGGCGTGTCCAGCGCAGGCACCTGCGGGACACTCGTGTGTGTGCTGGACTGGCCGGAGTGGCACGGCTGCTCCGGGGAGCCAGGGGCTTTTCCTCCCACAGCCAAGTGGGTCCGCAAGGTTTCTGCAAAGTGCACTGCGACAAAAAATGGTCTTTTGACAAGGATGTACTTGTAAAGAAAAACGAGACCCTCCCTTTCTATTAATACAAAGTAAACTTCAAATTAAATACTAATCCTGGAAATAGAAAAAAAATTTGTTTCAATGAGATTCATGTGAAGCATTAGTGTTTTCACAAAACAAAAAAATTCACAGCAAGAAATCTCAGTTGGTCAGGAAATAAAAACACATGTTTTGAAGTCATGTGTTTTAAAGGCAGAAGACAACTCTGCACCTTACAGGTTACTTTCATGTAGTTGCTTGAGCATGAAAATAGAAATCGCTGCACCTTCACAGCAGACACACCCTGGAAGACTTCATCACAGCCTCACCAGATTTTCCTGTGTATCTTTAGTTGAAGATAAGGGTTAAAACCATTGATGATGATTTACTCTGCCCTGATCTTGGCTGCTTTATTGGCCCCTTGGAAGCAGTCAGACGAGCTTGAAGGGTGGCTTTAGCCTGAGCCAGATGCCACTGGCCCTGAGGGACTGCTGCAGCATCCGGACACTGACAGGGCGCTGAGAAGTCCTGGCTGGGTCCCTTGCAGGCAGCAGGAGAGGTGCTTGGCGGTGTGAAAAGCTGCCATGCTCTGATAACTGGTCTGAGAGGGGCTGCATGTGTGGCAGAACAAACGCAAACACTTCTGCTGAATGCCACTAACCTATCTGCCCCAAAATGTCATCAGCTGGTATCAGAGACCACATAAACCATCGTACCAGGACTCAGGCAGAGGGGTCATTTATGGCTTCCCATTGCCCGTCACCTGCAGCCTTCTCTGTCAGGGCAAACACGCAGGGACTGAAATCCAGACCTATGTCTTGCCCCGTGGAGAAATTTGAATGCAACAATATCCCTGTTGGTGGATGAGAAGTGATACCACTGGTTAATTGCCTCAAAAGTGTTAACCAACAGCTCATTAGTCTTAAAGATACAAACTTGATAACCCTTTTTATGTGGCATGGAATGAGACGTGCATAAATAATTGCATGCTGAGACCTGCCACTGAGAGACATAAGATGTTGGTTTAAGACAAAGAAAAACAAAACCTGACCGAAATATTTGGGAAGATGAGAAAGATACAAGTCACAACCTCAGTTTGCAACACAAACCCAAGCCCAGCCTTTCTGTAATGACTGTTTTCATAGGAGTAACAAATAACAGCTAACTTGTCTGTGCTGAGAGTTAATCCCAGTACAGAAAACCACCCTGCTCTTAATTTAGTAACTAAACAGAGAGTGACTGGAACAAATTGTGGAGTTTTCCATACTGTTCATTGAATTTTCCTCTACTACAGTTTAAGGGTGCTTCTTCAATCACTGCAGCTGTAAATCACCAACTGGCCTTAGATCTGATTTGGGCAGAACCTCTGGGTCTGGCAGTAACTTCAGCTCAGATCATTCAGCAGTAGCATGACAGGCAAAGAAAAATACAGAAATCATTACTGTGGCTTTGTTACATTGATGGAAAGCTATGGATTTGGAGCACACCCCTCCTGTGATATTAAGGGATGGGTAAATAGGATACACCACTGCATAGCTGTAGCTTAAAATCAAAGCATAAACACCTGGACAAATGTGCCTTGTAGCCAGATAATTTAAGGAAAGCAGAGTGCTACATGAACATGTCCAACTTGGGAACATGGCAAGCTACTTTCATTTGAATTTGAAGTGTACATTAAAGTGTCATTATATGCAAGCACTGGGACTACAACCCTTACATGGAAGCACTGGGATTGCAAATGATTAGAAGGGGGGGGGGGGAAATTAATTCCTGGTAGAAATTCTCGAAACAGCTGCAGTTAACATATAAAATAGGTGCTAGAGTAACTGTGTGATGCTGGTAGAGACCTTCAGGAAGAAACTCTTTGTCTGTACCAAAAATAAGTGAACAACGAAGCCCCTCTGTGGCTAGATGAGAGAAAGCGTCTGAAGAGGGGTCTTGCCATTCATTCTACCTCATTACAGGTATCTGACTGATAGCAAAGCTGCATCTCAGTGCAGCAGCTCATTAGTAAGAGAAGACTCTGACATTAGTTCAGATGTTGATCGATGTGACTGGTAGTGTGAAGTCAGGATTTTGTTGTCAGATGGAGCTTTATCATCTGCATTGCAGCCTGCTGGTTTATAGTGGAGAATCAGTATAGGAAGAGTGTGTTAAACTGTTTGGAGGTTTAATACCTACCCAGCCATTTTCTGATGTCTTAGGCTTCCTTTACCTACTATGCCATAACAGGCCAGGTGAAAAGATCATGAAAAGGCAAAGCACATTTTCAGAGCTGCCTCCTAGAGCCCAGGACCTGCTCAATGCCACGGGTTGTGTGACATGAGAGAGACAGAAATTTAGATCATGGCACTGCCTGCAGTGCCAAAAACATGCTCACGTGTCCATGCAGCCTGTGCCAGCCCAGCTCTCTGGTGGGACTAATATTGCTGTTATTATCCACTCTTTTGACCTAATGCCTCATGACAGAAGGGAAAAGTCTTGTGTATCTGTGTTCTATTGCAGCATTAATGGCAATTTGCAATTGTTTAGCATTAAAAGCCTATCAAGCATGATGTGGCCTTCCAGAGGGCTTTGTCCTTAGCGTGCTCTGGATCGCCCTGCCCGCGAGCAGCTCTGCTCCCCCTGCTCACAGTGCTCTCCATGGCTGCTCTGGGGGAACACGCCATCTGACTTCGTGCAATCTTTTCCTTGGCAAGATCTCTTTCCAGCTCGCCCGTTCTAAACAGTTGATGGTTTCCTGCAACCCTCGGACCTACACTTCAGTTCCTTGTACGCTACAATCGAGCTCCCTCTTCTTAACTTATGAGCCAGCGCATGATGGGTGAGCCCCCAGCGTGCCCTGGGGTACATCAAGAGCAACGGAGAAGTAAAGACAGCAGATCTACTTCAGCAAATTAGCAGCAAAAGCAGGCTCTGTTGAAGAAGTTCTTTTGAATGCCATCATTTTAACTGTTCACTACCGAGTAGTTCTTAAATGGCATTTATATTTAAGTCACTTGATTATATTATTCCAGCCATGCGAAGATGTACTACGAATTTACCAGCTCAGGCACAAAATCTATTCACCCACCCTTTTCCAAGGTGATGATAATGGACCCCCTCCATTTTCCTCCTTCTTCCCCCAAATTATTTTATTTTGCTTGCCCATCAAAACAAATCACTCTTCTTGGGTAAATAAAATTTTGCTGGGCTGCAGTAAGCAGAATGACACGGTTGTTGGTTTGGGGTTTTTTTACGTTTTCTTGCCATTGTTCTCTGCAGATTTCATGCTCCTTGCTTAAATTTTGTATGGTTAACCATTTGACTGAATTTTGACACGTTACTTTGATGCAACTCTGTCAATACAACACCATTTTTCTTCTATGGAGAATACTTCTGGAATTATTTTCTGATTTATTTTTTTAATTAAATAAAAAAAAATAAGCAAAAGTACACTTTAGAATAAATTCTTATTTTTGTGCTCCTAGTTTCAAAGTTCTTCCTCAGGTTTTTGCATGCTGTAAATTTTAACCAAACAAAGCTGTTCCAAATGACATTTCATGGTGTTTATACACAGACCAGCACGTTGGTGCTGGGCACTGATGGGTGCCTGGGTTGAAAGGACCAAACTCTGCCTGACAGAAAAGACTGATGGCAGCTGGACTGGATACATCCTGCTCCTGGCCTCCTCAGGCCTTTGGGTACCTCAGGATCAATACAAAAGTATTTAAGCATTGCCCACTCGTGCTGCAGCAGGTGAGGGGCTCTGGGTGTGCTCCCTTTCACTGACAAGTTTCAAAAGGAGCAGCAGGAAACCTTAGTCCCTGCCAGCATTGCTGGGTGTCCTATGAGCCACCCACCCTACAGCTTTTCCTGCAGGGGGAATTTTTCTCCCCTTTGAGAAGCAGCTCACCACAATAGACCTTATTTCAACATTTGCCCCAAAGCAAGGACTCAGTTGTGCATTTTGCAAATATGTTGTTTTGGGCACCTTACCTGTTTCTTTTCTGTTCAAAAATCAATATGACACTTGCAAAGCAGCTCTTATCCCCACCTCCTTGCCACCTGCGTTGTCAGAGATGCTGAAAATCAAAAATAAAGTAATCAGTTATTTTAAGCCAAACCTTAAAAGGGTATTAATTCAAGGGGATAAACTGCAGTTAAGTAACTTTTATCAAGCAAGCTGGGTTAGGTGGTTAAAAGAAAGGAAAAAAACCTCTAAAAAACATACAGTAGGTAGCAGTTTATGTGTCAAGAAAACTGAGAAAAATTTTGACACTCTGATGTCTAGCAGATAGCACTTAAATCATTTTTCTCCAAACTTCAGTCATAAAACTTCAAAGAGTTTTAGCCATAATACAAATTTTTAGACTAAGAAGCCGTGTTTGAAGTTATTTTATAGGATTTTGCTGTAAGGGCTCCAATTGATTTGTAGTAAGATAAAAGAAGAAAACTTTATTTTCGAAGCTTTGTCGGAAAAAGCTTAGCTTCCATTGGCCGTTTTGCCAATATGCCTTGAGGGGATGATGATGTCGACACGGATATTATATGCCTATACGAACTGAACTGAGTTTACACCTCCTGCTGTTTGTGTTATGGTTAAAATCTGTCACAAAACTGGCAGTGATTTATTAAATGTTTAATGAAGTAAGACAAAAACTTCAAGAACTACAAACAGAAAAGTAGAACATCACATTAAAGTATAATAATATAGGTTACACTTCTGATTTTTTCATATTTCTTTTGCTAAAAATGTGAAAAACACAATTAGAAATCAAGGCAGTATCAAAACATTATGGGGTGTCACAGATCAGTCTACCAAAGGTTGTGCTTCGCTTGTTCACTTTTTTCTTTCTAAACAGAGGAATGAAAAAAGAGTATGAAATAACAGTATGCTCACAAAAAAACCAAACCAACACAAAGCAAAACTGAAGACAGCATTATAGAGTATCAAGTCTCAGCCACAGAAAATTCTCCCTGTTGAGTTTTCAGAGGAGCAATAACAAATGTGACTCAGTGCTGTTTCACTATTGCTTCGTGTCCCACTTAGAAGAATATTCTGCTCCACACCGCACATTTTAATGATTTTTTCTAATAAACTATTTTTAATTTTAACTAATGAACTTAACTGGAATTATTATTTATGTAAAAAAGTAATTGCTGAATGCAGAAATTTATGTTACTTTCCAATAGCTTTCAGAAATTATCATTACTCCTGATACAGCTTTACGTTTCCCACATCATAATAAAAGACAATATTTGTATAAGCCTCCAGTCCATCAGTGTGTGTGACTGTTAAAGCTCAGTAAGTGTACTCCTGTACTTTTTGGCAGAGGTTATTTACATTTCTTTGTATAACAGAGACTAAGTCTATACTTTAAGTTTAATCATTTTTCATTGAAAAATGTAATTCCTGTTATTTGACTTGCCTGATTATTTATGTACATCCTGAACTAAAAATTCATTAAACACAGCAGGAGGGGTTTAAGAGTACAAATTCATGTTTATTCTGTTATTTAACTCAAAGGACATCAGCCATCAATGCATCCATACCAACATGGTAATTCACTGAGAGATTTATGGTGAACCTTGGGGGCTGTTATGCCTCATGAACCCCTCTAACCCAGAGGGTCAGAGCTGCTCCATAGGCTTCCTCCTCCTGGTCCTCCCTTTTCCTCAGTGACATTTTTAAATCCAACATTTCCTGTCTCTGGGACAGCCAGCAGAGCAGCAGAAAGCAGAACTCCTTTCCAAGCCCACCTTGTGGTCTGCTTTCCAGAAGTGTTTGTCCTGCTCTGTTGCAGTTTCAGGCTTTCAGACTTCCAGGGTACCGGTGTAAGCCCCGGCCAGCCGGCCCTGACAGAGCCAGCTCCCAGTCACTGGTTTACATTTTTGTGCACCACAGAGGGGAACATGAACTTGTTAAATAAAGAAGGTTTTCACACAGTGTAGACAAGCACAACAGTCATTGTCACTGACAGACCCCTCCTATCATGAACGACTCGACCTTTTTCCCCTTCCCACCCTTTGCAGCAGCCCAGGGTTCAGTTGTTTGCAGGGGTTTTGGCTTTGCTGCTGTATTGAAGGTCCCAGGTTTTAAACTGCACTTTTTGTCTTCTTTGGGATTTGGTAAAATCAAATTAATAGCAATAAACCCAGAAATTTCAATACTACTACAACTACTACTAGTGATAATAATAATAATAAACAAGCCCCAAAATAAATCCCAGTAGGCAATCCTTTAATTCTTCTGCTGCTGCTGCTTTGTTCCCTGCTCGTTGGGTGAAGGGCTGGATGGCATTTTGCCTACAAGTGCTCAGCAGCCTGAGGGTGGTCACAGAGAAGAACCATGTTTTGAGCTACTTATCAGGTGAATTTAGATGTGGGAAAAAAAGTTTGTAGTTGTTCGTTTTTGTCCTCACTACTGGATGTCACTGCCTATGGCTAGGGCAGAAATATTCAAGGTTGCCATAACACAGCACATCAAAAAAAAAGGTGAATGACATTGGAAATATCCTTAATCCCCGGCTTTATATAAACTAATCTGCTGGGATTTTAAACAGGTTTATTATGTCAGCTAGTTTTTAATCAAGTGAGTCTCATATTACCTGTAATATATAAATGATCACAAAGTAACTAATACTTCCTTTTTTTTCTCTCTTTTTTTTTTTTTTTTTGCTTAAAGAGTATAACAGAAATACTAGCTGCGTATTTTTTGCTATCAAGTCTGATTTTTTTCAGCCAGCTATGTATTGTCAGAGGTTTACCAGCACATAAAAAGTCCATGGCAATTGGCTCCAGGTGACTATTCTTTCTATTTTATTTTTTTAATTTTTAATCTTTTTTTTCACACGTGTTTGTGTAATATCAACGTGCTCATTTCCCCAGTTCCAGTCCCATATTTCTGGCAAGCAAGCTACACCTGTCTCTCTGGGACTCTCCTTAAAAGGCCCTTAAAAGAAGTGCAGTGTTTTAGGCTTTATTTCCATATTTTAAATGGAATTATAAAAATATTGACAAATGCTTCCTTTTCTTCCCCTAAGTCTATAAACATTTGAAAAAATATATGTGTTTGTTGATGTTAAGGAACATCACAATGAGAAAGGATTTCTAGACCCCTCATGGGCAGCAGGGATTTGCAGAAGGTAGCGGCCAATTTCATGTTTCTGAGCTTTTGGGCTGTCCATTTCGTAACCCTGGACATCTCTAGACTACAACAGAAAATAAAAACTATCTTCAATTTGTCTTCAGTCTCCTAGAAATCAACATAGAGAGCCTTATGTTCCTCTTGTAATAGAAAAACGGGACACCTGCTTCTATTAAAAATTTACATCCTTAAAAAAATAAAAAACTAAAGGACAAGCTTGACCCCGAGGCAGGCAGTTCTGTGTGCTGAGAGGTGGCGGAAACCTTAACCCCAGCCTGGTCTGACAGCAGGAGTGCTGAGTGCATGGCCGTGCCTTAAAATACGGGCTTGAAATGGGACTGAGCAGGCTCCTCAGAGCTGTTGTCGGGAAAACGGAGGCTGCGGTGCGCCCTCAGCACAGCAGGCGCGGGGCCTGCCCCGGGCCGGGCTCCCCGCGCTCGGCCCGGCGGCGCTGAGGGCGCGAACCCTCCTGGCCGGGCCGGCCGTGCCAGGGCAGCGATCCTTCCCCGCGGTTACTCCATGGGACATCTAGCGGTGGGCTCCCGGATAGCACCGGCACCGGCACCGGCACGGCACCGGCACCGGCACGGCACCCCCGGCCGCCGCGGGGCTCCCCGGGGGCCGCGCACCACGGCCCCGGGCTGGGCCTCGGCCCGGCGGCCGCTCCGTCACGGGGATCGAGCCTCAGCATCGGCCGGGCTGCGCTCCTCGGCGTTGCTCTCCTTCTCCCCGCACGTCAGTGGGGTGCGAGCTTGGATCCACAGGTGAGCTACCAAAATTCAAATAGGTGCCTCTTCTGCCCAGGCACTGAGACAGCCTCCAAAATTACCGGGGATGACGGCGTGTGACATGCTGTTGGGGATCTCATAATGGAAACATAACATCAGAAACATTTGAAAGAACACTAAAAATACATGTGATGTAAAAAAAGACGGCCATTAGGTGATTTGGACTTTAACCCCAAGCATTTTCTTTAGGAGAATTTGTTTGGAGAGCAGTTATTTTACTGGGCTTTTTATGGAAAGCAAGTTCCACCACTAATGTATGTGGGGAGTCACAGACATTTTGATAGTATCCTATCTGGCCTATTAATGACTTCAGTCCTGCTTTTATAGTCTATACTTCACATATTTGTTTTTAAGGAACATAAAATTATAATGGGACAGGAGATATCATAGCTTTCCTATCCATGTGACCCTGAAATTTCAAATAGGAGTGTATTTACCTAATCTGTTCTGCATGGGGAACCTCCACTGCTCTAGCCAACGTTTCTTGTGTATCTCCAGCTCCTAGCCACTCTGAGGTTTAGATGTGCAAGGTGTTCTCAAACCTATCTTTATAAAGTAACAGCAAACTCATCCCTCAGCATTCAGCTTTCTTCAAAATTTACTTCCTGAAAAGAGCTCTGGCTTTTAGAAATGGATTTCTGAAATCTACAGAATCACACTTCTCCCCTTGATTTTTGTATAATTATAGACAGGAGAGCTCTGCTGGTCAGAGCACAGTGCCAAGAACACCAAGGTCACGGGTTCGATTCCGTATGGGCCATTCACAAGGGCTGGACTTGATGGTCCTTCTGGGTTCCTTCCAACTCAGATTATTTTGTGATTCTGTGTCCATTAGAAGGTTAATGAGGTAGCGTTGTAATAGATTTGTTTCAGCATGAAATGTAGCTGAGNCAGGTTAATGAGGTAGAAACGATTAAAATTCCAAAGGTTGTAATAGATTCGTTTCAGCATGAAATGTAGCTGAGTGTTAAAATCTCATCTCTCTATGCCAGGATACCCGAGTGCACCACGCTAATTATTGCTAAAAGAGCTGGTCTGTGTCTCCTGATTAACAAACAGACAATTCCTCCAACAGAACAGCTTTCCTCTGGGAGTTGTTGGAACACGTTGGCCACATGCAGCCCCAAAAACTGAGCTCAGCAGAGGCAGACCCAGAGGGAGACCTGGCTGGACTGTGGGGTCCCAGAGCTGACTCCTTTGAGTCATGGATGCTGATTTGGGAAGAGACACATTCCAGGGCTTTTAAATGAAAAGATTCAGAGTACTCTTTCCTTCAGGAAAACTGTAGGACATTTGCTGCCATGCCTGGTAAGGGGTGCAGCTACATTATTTTATTTTGTAACATTTTCATAGAAATTGCCCTTTTGGCCTGTTAAAGAGTTACACCTCCGTGTGGTATTATGCCAGAACCTCAAGAGGTAACTACTTAAGGATGTTACTTACTGGAAAAACAGGATGGTCCTGGAAAAGGCACAGTGTGGCTTCCCAGGCACTAACACTGTGCAGAGGCTGTCATATGCAGGATTTGCTCATGAACCTCTCTCTCTGTTAGCTCCCTGGCTGTCACTGCACCCTGCTCTGCAGAGCACTCACTTCTGGCACAGCTAACTGCACCTCCTGTGCTGGCAGCACCCTCGAGTCCCCAAACTGCTGTCTGTGGATTGAAAGGCTTCATAGCACTCCTTGCCTGAGCCACAGGTGGAAAGGTGCGTCCCTTTTCCCCACATCAGTCCTGGCAAACTGTTTGCACCCAGAAAGATTTGGACTGGCACAAGAAAAAAGGATTTTTATAAAAATTAGCATCCACTACCAAAAAGATTGGCCCCACGCCAAATGCTCTTACTGTGTATGCATACTGTAAATTACTGTTATACTGTGAGTATAAATACTTATATTCACGTCCTTCTTTCCACCCCTGCTGGAAAAGCCCCCTGAGCCTTCCATGAGCTAAGGGAGGACTGGCAAAGGCAGCAACCAGTTTCAAGACTGTGCAAAAACAATCTGTGTGTCAGATATCTGTGATCTTCCTACCACCACCCAGGTGGCACTCAGAGCCAGCACACTCCTACTCAGGCACATGCTGGACCATAGCACTGCTCCACTTTTGGCAAGGCACATACATCCAGCCCAAAATGTGTTAGGGTGACTCCATCAGTTTCATGAAGCTTTAGTTAATGCAGTAACACAGAAGGGTTCATTCCTCTGCAGTTACAGATATTGATAACAAATTCTGAAACCTCAAATGCTTTCACAGGGCGTAACTGTCTATTTCCAGCCAGCTGTAGTTACAATCCTGGTAACAATGTCAGAGCCACAGGCACAAAGCATTGACTGATGATTAAGTCAATATACATGACATGAATGAAGGTATTGAATAGATTTTCTAAGGGAAGCAGTGAATTTTTCACATTTTTTAGGGTTCTGGTTAATCCTATGTTTTCCCCGAATTCAGGGGCATCGGTTTGAAATGCCATAACTTGTAATAAACATATTCTACAGTGCCTCAAAAACTTGCACAAGATGCATGTTTCTATGAGGAGTATTTTGTTCATCATGTAGGCTTTTATCTGGATAAATCTGTTCAATATATTAATTAAATATAAACTTCAAAGCTGATCTTGCAGTGTTCATCGACCGATAATAGCTGATGCTCAAGTATCCTCTCTTAAATGCATTGTTCTGTTTCCTTTGTAGCACAATACACAACCAAAAGGGATTTGTAATTAACTTTCTTAATATCATCTCTAATCCATTTGTATTTAATTACTTTATCTATTTATCATTTGTCTGTTTTAAACAATTCATGTTTAAAATCACAACTTGTATACAACTTTCTCCCATGAAATCCAGCTCATTCCATCCATCACACTGTCCTTTGGGGAGTTAAACAGTCCAAGACTGCATTTCTCCCTTTTTATTGGGTAGATCATTGCTCACTGTCTCCACAAGCTGTTGGATCTGCACTCTGTTTCAGAGGTAAAGTTAATCTCATATGCACAGCTCATTCAAATCAGCCCAGAGCATCTATGCAGCCAGCCCTTGTTTGCAGATTTTCGTGATGGAACTGCCCCATGCAGTAATGGTTGTCTTTGATGTCCCTCCACTATCAGTAGGAAGAGAGAGCTGCCTCAAGGCAGTTCCTTTAGGAACTGGACACAGGCTGTTGGGAAGGGGACAGCAGTGCACAGCAGGTCCAGTGCTGTGTCTCCCAGGTAGATTGCAGGTTAACCACACAGCTGGTATTGCACAGCCACCTCTGTGAAGGACTGTGCATGTGATGGAGCATGGTAGGTTGACTGCATGCAGTCACAGGAATGCCCACGACTTCCTTAAGACCTGTGATCAGAAGGGTTGAAAATTCCACCAGGACAGGTGGGAGGAACTTGGAGGGGTCTCTGTCTCCATTGACTATCGAGGGAACCTTCATTGCTATTTTAGACCAAGTGTTGCAAGTGAGATGAATTCTCCCCAACATCATGAGCACGTGAACTGGTTACAAGGGTGGGAGCTAGCAGAGAGCCAGCTCCTCTGCAGTAATTCCCTGCATCCATGCCCAAGCCCTCGGTAAACACAAAGTACCTTACTCCTCAGAGAAAGTTCAACTTGCATGTACCACAGTAAGAACTTGTACACATGCAATTACTGCCACTGCACTGTGAAATTATCCCCTAGCTGTCTCTTGGTATCTTATTCAGGTGCCCATACCTTTAATCTTGGTGTCTCCTGGCTCCCAGTTTTGCTAATACACTGCCTCTTTTGCCTGCCACAGTTCACTGAGGCTGTGTACAGGTGTTAGATCCACCTGCATGAACAGCCTGAGGCTTCAGTCTTATCAACTACAGAAAAACCTGATCCCTGCCTGTGCAATCCTCCACTCTAAATTCCTGCTGACAGTCACCTGGTCTCTTAACTTCCAGTTACAGGTCGAAACTAAAGCCTGCTGATGCTGTGGGATTGAATCCATTGATTTCCACGAGCTCTGGATCACTATTTCTTATCAGCCACATATGTAGACAAATATCTGAACACCTTCACCTAAGTAGTTCAGATAATCAGAGTACGGTTGCATTTATATATGCATTAAAAAGAAAGACATTGAGAGAGATTATTTATTCTAATTCAGAATTAAAACCAAACTAACGCCTTGTATGTGATTGGAAAAGGCTCAGAAGACATCTGTTTACCAATTTCCTCCTGGTAACATCACCTCCATAGAAATAACTAAATCACCTTCACATTCCTCTCGGTGAAGCCATTAAGCCTAGAAACATGCTGGTTTGGGCAATACAGAAATCAAAGTGGTAGCACAGCAGAGAAGCTCTGTGTTAAAGAACAAAAATCCACAGGCTGCTTCAAATATCAACAAGGAACCCTGAAATTTTCTATCAATTTCTTTTCATGGCCTTGTGACATTTTCAACTAAAAACTATATTGCTTAACATCAAGGCACTTTGAGAGAGCTTCAGTTGGAAAAGGTAATTTTTGAGTGAGACTCAGCAGAAAAAGGTAATTTTTCAGAGAGGTTCACTGGAAAAAGGTAATTTCAGAACCAATTGCTGCATTCGTTTGCTGTTATTTTGTCTCTTTTCTAAGTAGCCCTAATGTCATTCATGGGCACACTATGTCAATACATCAGTACTGGCTAAGTCGTTTGTGCAAAGTAAGTTTACAGAAACTGTAGCTTTAGGCTATGTTATTCCAGGACTGTGAAGATCAAACAATGCAATTTCACTTGGAAGTTTCATCAATTTTGCATCAATGTTGATGCCAGAGCAGGAGACCTGCTCACAGAATCATAATTTCATCCTGCTAAAACTTTTGTTTTTGATAGAGAATCTAATTTCATATGATAGGTTATGCAGTAATACCATGTGTTCATAATACTAGTCTACCAGAGCCATATTGCTTTGCTATAAATTGAGGCGAAGGTAGAAAGGAATTTTTAATAGCTGATCTGAACCACATCAATTTATACTGTTTTGGGATATGAAGGGCAAAAACCCCAGTTTTTGAATGCAGGTGTTATTATGTGTTATTTGTACAAGTGGAAGAACAAGAACAACAGAAAGCCCAGAGCTTTCATCTGCTTATTTTCTGAAAGCTTTGGAAAGGGAGTAATGTATTTCAGCTTTAATGGCTTGAAATAAAAATCTCTGGAAATTATTAGGCCCCTCATATATGTATCCTTTGATTATAGCTCTACAGAGAAACGAAGTGAGTCTTGCAATGAGAGACAAAAGTTGACGTGCGCATGAAGAAATAATAAAAAGCCTCACATTTTAAAGTAAAATAGCAAGAATGACAGTCAAAGAGTTAATTCT
The DNA here is from genome assembly GCA_013397915.1 of Daphoenositta chrysoptera. Taxonomy (NCBI): domain Eukaryota; kingdom Metazoa; phylum Chordata; class Aves; order Passeriformes; genus Daphoenositta; species Daphoenositta chrysoptera. Next base: position 2,301,896 of record VZRO01008588.1, read on the forward strand.
ACCGTATCTGTCATGCCTGCATATATGCTGAATATCAGATTTTCATTCATTTCCTCTTTGCTACCTAAATACTCCGAAGAGTATCCAGTGTTCAGCATGTGGACTGGGCATTGTGCTGGGATCCTGCACACACCAGCCACCTTTGGCACCTCTGAGGGGAGATTTGCTGTGGCAGGAACGTGCTAACCCGAAGGACAGGAACTGTCTTCAGCTTTAAACTGCCCATCTGTCCAAACCTCTGTATTGGCTTCCTGCAGAAACAGGCACAGGTACATCCCTCAGCTCAGCAACCCCACTCACTCCTTGGTGAGGAGCCTTTCAGAAGTGGGGTGAGATGAATCCACTCCAAAGCCTCACACATCATTTAGAAATTATTGTTTCTATATCTCCTGCTATTAGGTTCACATACAGTTGTCACAGTGGTTTCCTGGAAGCACACAAACACAGGCTTCCTTACATGGGAAGCTATCAGGATACAGTATTGTAGTAGTTCAAACCCATTTTTGGAAGTTCAGCCTAGCTAAAGGCCATACTCATTAAAAAGTTATGTAGCATTTATAGATTTCTTTTTTTTTTTTCTTTTTAACTACCCAGAAACATGTGGATGAACTTTTCAAAGTAAAGTATACGCTTTTCCAATCCATTACACTTCTTTTTTCCCCTGAGCGCCAGCAGCTACCTTTCTGCCACGCTCCCAAGGATACACAGGGCAAAAAGGGGGCAGGAGTAATCTCAAAATCTATTCCCTCCTTCAAACACATGAGCTGTTGTACAATTATTAAAAGCAAACCTGAAAAGACAAGTCCATAGTGTAGCTGGCACATGTGCCCTGCAGGTCGTGCTCTGGGCACTTCCAGTATCTTGGTTGCACGGAGCAACTCTTCCCCTCTGCTGCTCTGGAGAGAGAAACACATGCCAGTGTGCCCTGGATCGTCCTGTCACCAAACACACAGAGCAAAACTCAGGCCACAAAGGGAAACAAGTGCCTGAAACTCTGGCTGTTGCTTAGGCAGAGGCCTCTTCCATAAACTTAAACTTCCATAAACATGAAAAATGCATATAGGCTGGACCTAAACAGTTTTGGGCAGCATTTTCTGTTGTAGGGCTTGTTCCTTTCTATGCAAATGTCCTGCTGTAACGCTGGAGTTCTCAGCATGCAGTCTCTTCCTTCTACCCTCACTTCTGCTGCCCTCACATCAGAGCTTCGGGGGAAAGATTGCATTGCTTACTTCCTCCTGAACTGTTGATATGTCAAAATAGGCTGCACTCCAAGCTGTTGGCTGATTCAGATTACATACCTTTCTAAATTTATTTTCAATTTGAAGTATGAATATTCCTAACAGATCAGAAGGAAGAAAGCAAAGCAAAAAAAATAATTCCAAGGTAGAACTGAAAAATGCCTATTCAGAGTTTCAAGTGAGGTGGTAATTTCACTTAAAATTTTGATTTAAGACACAGTTTATGGGATAGAATATTTGGCCTTAGGATGTAGGAATGTCCTGTGATTTTTTGCTGTAACACTGATGAGCATGGTGGGTGATAACCCTGCCCAAGGTCCACTGTGAATAAATCCCATCAGTAAAATGTGTTTATCACCAGAGCCTAAGGCAGCAGGGAGGTGCCATCCCCATGGCTCCTGCTGCTTTGCATCTCCACTCCCCTTGCTAAGGACAGCTTTTGCAGAGGAACATTTCACTGTAAAACAAAACTCATATTGAGTGAAAGGGAACAAGGGTCTCAAGGTTTCTCAGGGCTTAGGAGGACGAGTCCCCTGTGCTGTAGCAGCAGCACTCGTTTGCTGTTTGCATGGAAGAGCTGCAGGGTGCCTCACTGCTGCTCTCGCCGGCATGGGCCAGGGCTGTGCTGTGTATTTGGGTGACTGCTGGTCTCTGCACAGCCCATCCCACATGCCAGTCACTTGGTGCAGAGAACAAACACCAGGAGGACAATTGATTAGTGAGGGAGGGCAAAAGTCTGCTGCACAGACTTAAGGCATTTTATTTTTGCTTTCTGCTTTCTTTTTATCTCCTCTTTCTCATGTGGCTGGCTGGGCTCCCTTTATTCTGCAGCCGTGGTGCTGAATGCTGATGACAGTATGGCATTCATTTTAGGGGCAGTACATGCAGGCTGCGAATGTCTGACCTTTAGGAGGGAAAATGAGTGGAGACTGTGGTTTTATGGCTGAGAGATAATAATGCTTTACCTCTTGACACTTATTTGGGTGAGGGATGTCGATATACACCTAGTCCTTATGTGTATATTCGAGCAGCACAAAGCAGGTGTCCAAAGGAGCAGTAGCACACGTAATTGATAGCTCCTTTGTGTTTTAATGTAGCCCTGTTTTTATGGGTTTTTCTTCAAATCCTGTTGCTAGTTCTAGGCTGCTGATGACTTGATACTACTCAATCTCAGATGTGATGCTATAAATATGATCCAAAGATGGGGCTGATGGCAGGACCAAAACTCCGGGCATTAGTGCAAAGTACCTATCAAGAGTATGTGCTCAAAGTTCCTCTAAAGTGCCCAGCACTGGAGAGCCTCATCTCTTGGGTCCCAGGGGGAGTCCCAGGCTTGGTTGCTCCCAAGGACATGCCATGTTGAATCACATAACAGGTTTCATACCATCTCAGCAGAAAGGCAGCCTCCAGGGATGCCAGCTATTAATTCCTAATCAACATGCAAAAATGCAGAGCAAGACATTCAAGAGTGGCAGTGCTGGGCCTGCCTAGGTCAGTATCCAGTCTTTGAGAGCCATTAACAGAGAGAACTTAAAGGAAGCCAATATACCAACATCAGTGTGCCCAAAAAGGCTGATTTTGCAGAAGTGATAAGCATGGAGATGTGGAACACCCAAACATGCCTCTTGCTTTTGAAACCTTGAAGATAAAAAGGTTGCAGTTTCCATCAAATTTAGAGAAAAATAACCACTTAATGGAATTAAAAATCTTATAATATTATTTGCAACTACCTTTACTATAAATAATAGACAGGTGCATATATGTGTATACATATGTACCCACACATTTACATGTGTATGTATATGTGTATGAATGTATATATATATATATACATATGCATACATATATATATATTTATTAAAAACCACAATCTCATTAAGTCCCACCAGTTACAGAATTTTATTAACAGAGCTTAATGCAGAGCAGGGAAAGATGCCTTCAATATGTATATATAACATTTATATAAGGTGCCTATAATTTTAAGATAAATATATATATTTATATACATATTAAAAAATATATCTATATGGGGGAGGGAGCAGAAGAGAAAGTAAGAAAATGAAAGAGAGGTGATGTTGGAAATGCAAACAGACCACCAGCCCAGGGGGTGAGAGATGTTCCCATTACTTATCCCGAATATGCTGATGGCCTCAGCCCAAGTCCTGACAGACATGTCTGCCACGTCACTTCAGTGGCAAGGCTTGTCACAAATTGAGGGCACATTTGCTTGCAGACAGCAAATAAAGCCAAAGATTGAATGGCTATGGAAGCATTCTTACCCTGGCTATTAATTTAGGGTTTCTGGTATGTCCCGGGTCCACTGGCGGTGAGGACTATCGAACTAGCATCTGTCAAACCACACACTAATTGCACTGAGACAAATGGAAAAATATAATTTGCAGGTTTTGACACGTGGCAAAGTACAGTACAACGACCTGGCTGAGAAATACTTGCCTTTGGTCTCTGCTTCCCATGGAAAGCACATTCTATTAACATTTATGTTTATAATTATCCTGCAATTTTATTTAGTTTCAGTTGAACAGAGGCAAAACATGGCACTTTTCTCACAGATCCGAGCAGCTGATGGGCAAAGGTTAATTTGTCAGTACATGGACACATTAGCTTGTCACATCTGTTATTAATTGCAAACAGATATATTAGTCTAATTAAACATTGCAAAGGACTGACCTAAATTGTTCAATGGTCTGTAGCTACATATATTCTGCTATTAACACACTTCATGTTTCATGTTTAGCTTTTGCATACTGATGAGAAGTAGCACTCTTAATTGTAAAGCTAGTTATGTGTCTCGCAGTCACCACTTACTGCTGGTACAGTTAATGTGCTCCAAATGTAAAAATAAAACACATGTGACACAGCCATGTGAATTTTCTGTCAAATAGCAGCCATTCCTCCTCTGCCGTCTCCATTGCTTGCCGTCCTAAATGATTATTTTCCTTGGCAGCTGTCTAAGTGGCTTGTCGCAGTCTAATTTCAAACCTCATTATTAGGACAAACAGTTGCGGCGCATCAATAGCCCATCAGGATTAATTAAACTGGGAATCAGCAGCTGACTGTTAATCAGATCATTTGCAGTTGATCAGTGTAGGGACTATCATCAAGATATTACTGTAGTCGTTTTTTATTATGTGTCCACAGCTCGTAACAAACCCAGTAATGTCTTGATACAAAATATTTGCCTTGCAAACAGCAGCTTCTTAGCAAGTTTTGGGCAGTGCAATTACTACTTCATACAAGATAACCTCCAAACTGTACATTTATGATCTGATTCACTGCTGGCTGTAGATGCTCCACTGCACGGGAATAAGCAAACCTCTCCTTTGGAGGAGTCTCATCTGGTCTTAAGGCACAGGATGCCCAGCACATCATATCCTCTACTCTTGCTCTCACCTTTCTAAAGCACAGTTTCCTGAAAATACACAGAAGGATTTTTTTTTCCCCTAACACTCCTTTTTCTGTGGTAATTCTCTAGAAGAAAATATATTTCAATTGCTAAAGGACTGTATCTGGACATATCATTTGTGGTCAATATAATCTGTTACAATGACATGCAAGACCTAGGGAATCTGAAAATCACTATTGAAAAAAAAGGTGACAAGAGAGAAAGATGATTCAATTTATAGCACAGAATCTTGCTTCAAAAATGAAATTAGAAGATATGTTTCCTAAGAACATCTTGCCGTAGTGCTTCCCAGAAAAGTAACTAATTTTTAACTTGCTATGGCAATAATTTTAAAAAGTGCATTGTTATATAAAAAGACTACAGTCTGTCATGATTCAAAAACTACCTTTAGCTTGTAGAGTTGTGCTTCTGGGAATGGCTCCCTATTTACTCTTTGAAGCAAACTCAAACACAAGTGGGAAGTTAGCAAAGGGCAGGCATACAGGGAAGTTTATTCCTGATGGAAATGTCAAAGTAGAAGGTTTCTGTATTGTATTTTTCTGTTGTGTGGACAGACAGAAAGGTAACCACAGCAAGCTATTGAAAGATCATCTGAAGGAGTAAAGAAAGAAAGAACATAATTCAAAGTATGTCCCTATCTCAGAGGGTATAAAACAGAAGGATGGAAACTCTCAACTTCATCATCACATAAACAGAGTCAGAGTGAGAGTGGAAGTGATATATTCACTCCTCTTTGCACTCAGGGGAGGCAAAAAACAACTATATACTTATCTAATATACATATGATTATTTATAACAAACAGTAACAAAATGATAGTGTATGGAATTTGTGTGAGTCCATAGAAAAAGAAATCCAGTCAAGGTGAATTTCCTGAGAAAAGACTGTACCCACAATATGGCAGGAGGAGGTTCCATTTTTGATGCATGTCTACATGAAGACAGACAAGGAGGTATGAAAAGCTGCATATCTGTGCACTATCCTCAAATGGTTTTCAAATAAGCTGTATGTCAATCAGTAAGTTTTCTTATCTCTGCAGTTCTCATGGATTTGATGAGATATGAAAATTCCTCTGCATATTATTTTCAGTGATCAGTGTCTACTTTGAGGTGAGGCCCTGGAACGCTACAAATTCTTGAAGGCTCCAAAAAGTGGCTCGGACTTTGCTTTGAGCCGTGCTTACACTGAGGTCAGTTGCCCAAGATGAAGAAAAAACCTCTGCCACTAAGAAGTTTGCTAACACTGAACACAGAGTGTGACGGGACCCTCAGAGCTCTTTCTCCTCCCTGCCAGCTGGTGGTTCACCATGTTTCCAGGGCCTCAGTGGTCCTTCCCGTGCCTCAATGAGGTGGCTATCAAGAGCACCTCACTGCACTTCATTCCTTGTAGTAGCCAAGATGAGAGAACAGCCAAAAACCAACTGTCGAGATCCCGCCTAGGGCCTTGAGGAGAAAGGCAATGTGTGCTTTCCCCAGAAAATGGTGCGATTTGAGCATGTTGGAAAGGCTCTGGCCATTTCCCATAAACTGCATTTCTGCGCTTTAATGAGCATTTTTCCAAACAAAGCCAAGGGAGAAGTCTACCCAGAGCCCTGTCTACTTGGGGTAGAAATGCTAATTTTAAGATGTGCCTGGTAGCTTCATTATCTAAGATTACAAAGATGGTTAAGTAAAATGACATACTGTATGTTGTTTAGCCAACAGAAAATACCCCTTGGTGTGAGAAGTGTAAGGAATGTGTCATTCCTCAGTACGTTACGGCAGAAAAAAGAAGCTGGTATTAGAAGAGGAAAAATCCCAGTTCTGCTGTTTCTTGCCACCCTATCAGCCTCGCTGCCCTAGGCAGGAGCTGTGTTTGCTCGCACTGGAGGGCTGCCCCCAGACAAAGTACACACACGTGGCTGATAACACATCTGCCCCAGGCACTGTGGTTTAGGTGACAATGAGGTCAACTCTTTACATTACAGATTTATATAAGGCTCAATTTCCGACTTATCCTGCCGTACTAGAGGTGTTTGCTATTAGGAAACATGCCGGGAAACGTGTGTCTGCCTTTAAAGTATACGACATGCCTCTTCTCCTTGATGATAATCGCTGGAGGAGCTGTGGAGGCCATGGTGACTAATGCTATGCCCATATGTTCTGGATGCAGCCAGTAGCACAATAATTTTTTTTGTGAGCAATCTTTGATCAGCTTCTGACACTGATGAGATGGAAATTAAATTTTACATGCTCTAATGGCACTGTCTGGAGAGAGCATAGTGGAATTACAAAAAGAGACCCAGTGCAAGGAAACATAGAGAATCTGCCTTTATGCAGCCAGCTAGAGCTCACTGGCTGGTAAAATTCTTGTAGGGTGGAAAGGACAAACTTCTGCCCCTATTCCAGTCAAGTACTCCAAATATATTCTAGACACTGACATATGAGAGAAATTCACAATAAAAGAAGGAGAGGTGGCCATATGGTTTACCTTTAATGACTGGCCATGTAAGTAATGTCCATCTGGATATGGAAAGCCATCAAATGCATGATGGTTTATGTTGTTTTAGAAATAGCCATGCATTTTAGACTACCTCTGGATCTATGGGTATGCTTCAGCAATCTCTGCCTTTACTGCTGCTATGAGACATGAACACCCACATACAGAAACTTTTCCATGGAAAACTAGGTGGCACTGCCTTTCTTTGAGACAGAGTAAGGTGTCTCATAGTCTATAGACAGCCAATCAAAGTCTGCTCTGAAAAGAAAACTCTTATTTATGCAAACTCTCAGGCTACAAAACTGTTTGCAGCATTTATTCCTTCTGGATCTTACAGTTACTTGGTCCTTTTCCTCTTGAGGCCTCAAGTGGACAGGAATCAGAACACAGTATCTTCATATTGCCATTGCGGTGCTGTTGTTGCTAACAAAACACCTGGCTAGCAGCTAGCAGAAACCCACCTGCTGATCAGCTACATGGCAGCCCTCTTTCTCACTCAGAAACAGCTGGACTTGGTTGTGTGATGAAGAGAAAATAATATCGAGTCCTAAAAATGTAAGGAAACGAAAAATAGTAAAGACATATTAGGTAAGAAAATATAAAAAAAAAAAAAGAAAAGTAGACCATCTTCTCTAACTTCTTGCACTAAGACAAGATCTGGTATACTTAGATGATCTCTCAAGGATACCTTTCTGTTTGGTGGCTCTATTTAAGATACGGTTTGCCTTTAGTGAACAACTTCATTTTGGGGAACAGTAAGGGACAGCCAGGCCTCAGAGTAGTCCAAAGAATCAGCATCTTCACCCCTCCCAAAACAGAAAGCAAATCCTGTGATACTCTGCTGTCATGTCTCACCGTGATGGACAGTCCTATTAGCCAGGTAATTAAATTGGTAGGTCTGAAAAATGGTGTTGGCTCCTTGGGTACCAAATCTTTTGATATCAGCTTTAGGAATAAAATCTACTTGTCTAAGAAAGACACACCAGTATTAACAATGACACCTTACTGAAATCCAGAAGAGAGCTACCCAGTCAAATTGGAGGGAGATTATCAGTGAGGTTATCATCTATCTGCCAGCCCAGCGGGGACTAACCCACCCTTGGCAATGTCCTGTGGAACAGAGCACCCTGCTTGGGGTATGGGACACCTGGACCTGGACTTCCCTGTGCTGAAGTAGATCACATTGCAAAAGCTCTTCCATGCCACCCCTCTCCCTTTCACTCCCTTTTCCCAGAGGAGATACATATTCCTACTGTGCAGAACAAGATTTTTGTAATCCCACTGAGTTATATACTATAGGGAAACCTTTTTTCTTACTAATCCAGCAGCACCCATCTTATCTCCAATGAGCGCCTAACAAAGATACCTTAATCAAATTCACTTGTAAGAAATGTGGATATTGACCTAAGCTCTATAATTGTAAGCATTTCTGAAAAGCAATTTTTGAGAACTTCACTAAAGGGACGCAGGTTTTTAGGAGAAAATGCTTATGAACAAATAGTTGCAACCCAACAGGCTCTTCAGTAGAGGTACACTCTCCTCTCTGGAGGTTAGCAGCATCTTGCAGTTTCTGGCTATCCTGGGATTACCTGGTTTTCATGCTCCTTGGGAGCCTACACCAGACACCTGATATCACACTCATAAGGCCTTGTGCAGTTACAGGGCCCTAGCCAGATCCTCAGCAGTAACAGGCCACAGCAAAACCTTGAGAGCCATGCCAGATGTCCTGGGTGAAGGTTTTCACACAATGCCTAACATCAAATGAAAACCTTAGGCGGCTCTAATGCAGGGGGAAAAAATCTAGTAAAAGTAAACAAACTGCAAAACTCTTCCTTTTAGGCTATTTTCAGTCTGGTTCCCCACAACTGCCCCACTCCGAGCTCAAATGGTAACAAGGTTGGGGTGGGGATTGCTGCAGATCTGCAATCCAGAAAAGGACCACGGAGAGAAGACCCAGCCCATTGCCAAGAGAGAAGACTATGGGTAGAGGACAGCGCAAATGCAAATGGCCTCACAGCTGAAAGGGAGCAAAAGCAAATCAAACATCAAACATTCAGAGATCAATGGCGGAGAAGCCGGACAGCTGGTAAATCTGCTCACCCCTGTGGGGCTACTGCTTCTGAATCAGTCGGGGGACTTGGCTTTAAATTATCAGGCAAGGTTTAACAGTGGTGCTGTCTGCAGGGGATGCCCTGCGCCGAGCTGCGCTGGGGACTCGGGGGGAAAGCTCGGCGGCTGCTGCCTGAGCGGGTGCTCAGTGCGGCTGCCCCCAGCAATGCTTGGCCATGCTCTTGTGACCACATGGTAAGGCCTTGCCCAGATGATGGCACTGCCCAAGGGGAAGCTCAGAAAGGTGATGCCAACCCAGATAAATGTTTTGCCTTGCCTGGGTGTGGGTAATTGAAGTTAAAGTGTAAAACCTGGTCTATTACTGACCTTTTAAAATGTCTCCTTCCTTCCACCACAGTAGGCTGGTACCCCCTCATTGCAGAAGCCACATTTTTGTGACAGCATTACAGTGTGGTTTTGATCAGGCAAATGACTGGAAAGTAAAAAATAAAAAGAGGTACCTATTTACCTCTCCATGTCCAACTCCTATGTACCTCAAATTATTTGTTAATTGTGAGTGCTTAAGGAGAGGTGATGGAGGACTTAATGCTAAGCTGTGTACTGTGAGCCTACACAGCAGAGCAGCACAGTTGTGTTTTGTCTCATGCAGTGTCGATACAGGACTGAGATGTTTCCGATTCTGAATATTTATAGCTGTTAATGAATAGTGTGCAAAGCTGAAAGAGCAGAGTGTGATTTGCAGTTAACATGGTGAGTAGGTGTTGCTGGCACCCAGAAAAAACAAAGGTGAGACTTGCACACTGGACCAGCATCCTGGGGAAGGCAGAGATGGGCACCAATTACAGGAGCAGATGAAGTAATTTCTACAGAGGGGCTTCCCTAATTATACCTAGGCTTTACGCCTGAATAGCCCTGCCAAAATGCAACTACAGATCTCAGTCATCGTATTGTCCTAAAAGAGTTTTTGACTAGGTCACATTTTTAAAGAGGGAGAGAAATCTTTCTGTCATCACACATAAGGGAGTTACATTCGTGAACAGATTAAACTCTTGACTGTGAGTCCAAAAATACGCAAGATACAGTCCCTCTTTTATGCCCTCTCAAATGAAACGTGCTAATAACAGACATTAACAACTGAAGCCTTTTAAGATGAAAAGGACTCTGTATTTGTTCTCTTCATGCTTGTTAAATGTTTTATGGTGATGCTTATTACTGTCAAGAAAATATTTCCAGTGGAGGCAACGTACATAATGATAAAAATAAGCAAGCACTAAAACTATTTTTTTACTGACCAGAGCACCTTCCAGCACTTCCCCCTGGATTCTTTCACACAAAGAACATATTGTCATTGGGGCCATTATAGGGCTGCGCTGCTTTGCTAGGCTCGGCAGGACTCAAGGGAAACGGCTATAGATTGCAGCAAAAAAGTCCATCAGACAGATCGCATCTGACCCCACTGTTTCTAGGAAAGAATGCACCAGAACACTCCGGCTGAATAGACAGATTTTCCAAATGTTTTAAATCAGTTTTGAGACAAAAAGGGAAGATGCTAAGGAATGGATTTGGCCTATAAACATTAAGCGATGTGATGCCCATTTCTCTAGGAAGCTGACATTAGGGGCTTTCTTGTTGATGGTGGACCTGAAGGAAAAAACCCACAACAATTAAGCAGCAATTGAAGAAAAGCAGGCAAGAAAAGATGGTTATGTATTAGTACAATAGCTCAGAGGCTTTTCATTTTAGGATACAAAGAGGGAGTAGAGAATGCTGTTTTCTTTTTAAAAACCTTTTAAAAATGGTAACTGCATCCTGCTCTTGTAGATGTATTACTTATGACATCCCAGTTTTCATCCGTTCATGATTTTACATTAGAGTTAAATCTCTGCAGCTTGAATCTCACGGCTGAGTTAGCCAGAGCCCATAAAATATTGAAACCTTTAGAGCAGCAGCCAGCCAGGTTGAGAGAAGTTCATGTCCAAAGCTGAGCTTTAGATTCTGAGACATCCCAATTGGAGTGTAGTACAGAAAAAAGCACTGATAAAATTTTCATAAAAATGAGCTAAGGATATTGCTAGCATGCTTCCCAGCATCTATATGAAAACTTAATCTGAGCTAATGGAAAGGATATGAAAGCCTTTCTCAATTCAAACACAGTCAGTGCATAATTCATAAATTATTGTCAGAGAAGTGATTCTGCTCTGAGATTTATTCTCTTTTGGATAGAAGCAACTGAGGAAAAACTGGGTCTTTTTGACCTTTAATGCCAGCAAATTTTACAGTAGAGCTGTCAATACAACCAAGTAAACCGGTCATTTCTCCAAACAGCAACAAAGTGCCAGTATGCGCTCACTGCAGGCTAATATTAACACAGCCCTTTAGGTTACTTGCAAACCATTCAAAGCAACTGAACCTAAAACATTTAAGTGAAGATAGTTACAGAGAAGAGAATGAAATTTCCATGTTTTCCATGACAGACACAAAAAGGTTCATTATGTTAAGAAGAAAAATCACGCAAAAATATGCTTCACTTCCTAACTCTAGTCTTCAGCTATGATTACCTTTAAAAGCCTATTTTCCAATTAAAAACCTATGCAACATTCCAATAGAAAATGCATACTGACAGATTTTTTGTTCCTTATATATGCCTCACTTCTAAACAACATAGCATAAAGTATGAAAACATTTATCCACGGGTAGTGATTAAATATTTCAGCTCTGAGTGAGGTTGTTGCACAGTCAATGCACACAATCTGTAGTGAGTTAAAAGCAAATCTGACAGAAATAGTTGGAAATCTGAGGAAATTGTAAATGCAATTAAGTGCTATCAGTAGAAAAGGCAGCAGCTGGCTGATAACATGGCAAGATTTCTCTTTCCTTCAGTTCTGGAATTGCTATTACCTTCTCTCCAATGTAGCAGGCACTTAAAAGAAATCAAGAATCAGAGACATTTACAAGTTGTGAATCCTGGAGTGTTTTGAAGCTGTAAAAATGTATTACTGATTGGAGGCAAAAGCACCACTAAAAATGACCAACATAATAACCCCTAAGAAAAACAAAAGCAACAATCCAATAAATCAGTCTGAGAGAGATATGAGGAACATTTCACCAGAAAGAAAGTGGATTGGAGTCTGAAAATGATAACATACAAGAAAACAGCTTGATACAATGCCATGATCTGTTTCTTTTTGATACTGTTTAAAAGTGATTACCTGGTGTCTGGGTAGGGGGAGAATTAGTTGCTTACAAGTGGGTGCTTTAAACATAGAGCTGCCAACAAAGATTGACAGAAATAAAGGTTTGTTTGGGGAGCTTTTTTGGTGAGATTATAGCATCAGAAAGCAAAAAGGCAGAGAGATACATGGGAAAGTGGCTAGTAGCATAAGGTAAAAGGGAAAAAAAGAGAAGAGAGCTGTGGTGATTTAAGAAAAATTCTTAGGGCATCTACCCTGAATTCTCACTATGATTGTTGCCATTCTCCATGTGCAGTATCAGGTAGTATGTGATCATATCCCTCTCACTTCTTCCTCCTTAGAGTCTCCAGATTTACTCATGAATTGATAGGGCTCTACTGCTAGAGCTAATAAACCCAAACCCTACTGAAACAGGGAGGTGCTCAGATTGAGGGGCTGATCTCGTGTCCCTGGCTCAAGCAAAGCTCGTGCAGGGAGATGGACTTACTGGCAGAGCCTCATCCTGTACCTGTGCAGGGATAGATTGTATTGCCCTGCACCCAAAGTGCTTTGCATTCCTGCTTTACCTGTTGGGGGAGGATGCTGCTGTGCCTGTTGCCAAAGGATTTAGCTGCAGTTACATATCTTGCCTTCAGCCCAAGCAAACACCGAATTCCTGTCCTTCAGCAGCTTACTCCGACCTCTCACACTGCTGTGCTTCACACTGATAATAAAGCCACATTTTTAAAACTCCTTCTTGTCCTTCCCCAAACAAATTTTGCTGAAATTTTGAAAGAACGATGCTGGTACATGAACCTTGCAATTGATTTCCAGGCCACAAGATTAGGTTTATAATACTAATAGTTTTGAGCAAGTCATCTTCCTTGAGTGCTTTATCTCACACTTGAAATAAGAATCAATGATTCACAATGCCGGAGAACATGGAAACAGAAAATGTTTCCTTTTCTTGTATCTGGTATTATTTGTGGTAGTTGAGTAAAAATGTGACTGACTGAAAAGAGCAGCATTTTCTGTGGATCCATCCATACCAGAGAAGAAAGTCAGAATAACACCTTCCAAACAGAGTAGTCTACAGGTACTCCTCCTATATACATATTATCAGAATACTGCCTTCTGCAATACTCACCACCATTTTTACCAATATCCCTCTTCACACTCTACAGAAGGCTTTTTTTTTATTTCTGAAGGAGAGATAAATGCAACATATATGTTGCATATAAAAAATATAAAAGGTGGTAATTATAGTTTTTCCAAAGTGATCTTGGAACTCAAGAACCACAGTTAATCCAAATGATTACCAGTAGATTGCAGACAAATAGGAGGTAAGAGGTCAAATTTTAAAATGGGCTTTTTTATTTCAGTAAGAATGAACATCCAGAAGAGTCTGAAGTAATTAAGTACTATAATGCAGTAATTCCTCCAGTGTTTCAGCATAAAGCTCTGGTATGATGTGAGCAGGCTGGTAACACCCACACAGACACCGGTGGCTGTTCTGACAGATTTGGGTCCTGTTAGCTCCCCAGCATAACACAGTGTATTGGGTCCTTCATGCTGAGCAAAGCCTCGGGAGCAGGGCTGAGCCCTCAGCGCAAAAACCCCCTTCCCACTCAAATATATATACAGTTCATGTGTTTGTTCATACACTAAAATATTTCCATTACTAAGACATGAGACTGACACTGTAATTTTGCCTGTAAACCCTATATTCAAATTCTATTTGATTGATGAATACACATTACATGATCTCATAAATTGAATAAATAAATGAAACTGCCTAAAAATAGTCTTCTTTTCTTCCAGAGAGTTTGACAGTGTTCAGCTTCAGCCTGCATTAGTCACTGAGAACTACAAAGCACAACTGCAGTCAGATATCTTTGGAAGGCAAACTGATTTTTGTCTTTCCACGACCAGTTTATAGAAACAGACATATCTAAATAACATATATTGGGTAGCACAGAGCTTTTTTAAGCTTCTTGCTCTTGCCTGTTGTTATTTAGCTTTTGTGCAGCTGTAGCCCTGAGAACAATTCAAGCTTGATTTTATAAAACCTGATCTTCACCTCTTTCTTTGACTGCATTTAACTGTTGTGGAAATAAGGAGAGAAGGATGCCTATTGCAGCTGGAGAAGTTAACATACCTAAATGGCACTTCTTTTATAGAGGGAAGGTTGTAATAAGTCATGTGATTTAGAGTAAAGGCAGCAGTGTGCAATGGGAGCAATTTTCTGCCCCTCAAACAGCACTTCAGGTGATGTTGTTCATCTTTCTGTGACTCACTGTGTCAAAGCATGCCCAGAGCAGAGGTGTTCAGGGACCCGACAAGCTGTAAGTGTCCAGCTGAAAAACCTGGGAGATATCCCAGGGCTCAAAGAATTCACTTTTTCAGTTGCTCTGATTTACTTCAGAATGCACCTTTAGGGAATTTATGTCTTCCATGCCTTTAGTTTCCCATTTCCTTTCTTGTCATCTTTAAAAATCCATTAAAGATCACAGAGACAGTTTCTCCGAGCTTCCATTTCTGAGGGGCTGTGGAGCTCCACAAAGCGTGCACTTCCAGAGGTGAACTGACTCTTTTACTCTCTGCACCTTGATGTTGTTAGGACGACATTTTAATTATAGGTGATGGTTACAGACTGAGAAAACATGCTGAATTCTACAGGGAAACAAACTGTTTTCACTCATAAGGACTTAATGACAACTAGCTAACCCTTCTGTCTGAACAGGAGAACATTAAAATGCAAGATAAAATGGGGGGGCTGATTTCTCAAGGTGCTTGTTTGAGTTAAAATTATAGTAGTCTTATGTTTGCCAAAAGCAACCACTAGGCTTTTCAGGTGTTGCTAAAATTAAATTCTTTTAAAAAGTTAGTTGTCTTAAAAATAGGGAGCTGCAGTAGTCCAGCTTGCATTTGTATTTTCTAGAAAAAACATTTTGTTAGTCACATATGATGACTGGTATTTCACCTATTTTACAATATTCTTACAAGTTCCCGTACAGTAGAGTAAGTTTGCATTAAAATGCCACACCACCTTTGCTATGATTAATTTAGATTTGTCTATCACTGTGCATGCTTGCTGATTTGCCCTGGGTATTATAATAACTATAGCCTACTTGTCATTTCCCGCTAACATTGCCTCACCTGTAAACTGCAGCAGATCTATTTCAGCTTCCCCAGTTTCTGCCATCACCTTACCTATTATAGGAGAATAAAGGAACATTTCTCAGGTGCATGCATAGATATTTTCATCATATTTCAAATGCATTCAGACAATTGCTGCATATTGGCACCAAAACAAATGAAATAATTCCCCATATCTCTTCATGTATGAAATGTTTCCTTCCCTGCTTGAATGATGGCCAGCCTCTATTTATCCAGAGCTGGAAGGCAATGTTCCCACATACGTGCAGAGCTATTTGGTTTGTTGATATATGCATCAAATCATATGCCTATGCATTAATATGTCTGTGTTCATACATGTTTGTCCTTTTAAAAGTATGAAACACTTCATTAGAAAACCTATAGCTTGAAGTGCAAAATTTAAAAATAAATGACAGGTCAGGTCGTTTGGATATGGACCTAGATTAAGGTAGGCGAAACAGCATGTCATTAACACAAGACCTTAACTATACACACTGTGACTGCACCAATTAACTGGACACGAGTGGTCACATGAACGGACCAGCCATGGGGCACAGTCTCTGCATGTTTTGGGGCTGCCAAGCTTTGCTGCCCTGTTATTTTGGAAAGAAAAAAATCCTTCTGAAAAAAATCTTCTGTTTCTAGAAACCTGCAAGAGCAGATGCTGCAGTCAGAGCAATTTTATTCCCCCAAAAAGAGTCTGTTCCCAGTAAATGTGGAGGGTGCTGAGACGGGCTCACATCCTTCCCTGGCTCTGAGCAGAGCCTCACCAGTGGGTATCATGCCTGTTCCTACCAGAGAGAGTTTGGCTCCCCTATAGCACTTGCAATCCAGTCCAGGAGAAGATGCAATACGTGAATTTATTAACCCACGGGGGGTGGGGAACCAGCAATGAAAACAATAAAAAGACTATGTGTTAACCTATGTGCATACCTCGATGGCTCCAGGTTTAGTCGTATGTGCTAAATTAGACCATTAAACACTGTAAAGCAAATGTTGCACTGAAATGCTCCCACAGCCTTGTAATTTATACTATGTTACACAGGGTAGAGTAAGTTGCTCATAGTAAATAGAGTCTCATTGGATGACTTGTCTCTAACAGTACATTTTCACATAATTAAAGTGGACACAGCTTAGAAGAATTAAAAGGCTAGGATATAAAGCTCAGCTGCAAATAATATTAAATGGCATTATCAATAACAGAGATCCCAGGGTTTGCATATTAATTGTAAGAAGGTGCTAATTTGAGTGTTTTAAGCTTGCATTCACAAGCTTGTTTACATGCTTTGTTCCACCTGGACCTGTTTGGAGGTTTGTCAAAAACCTAACAAGCAGAAAAAGATTGCATTTGAAAATACACATACATGTTTAATTAAGCCAGGGCCACCGAACATTCCTCAATATATTTAGCTGTTGAGATTTAAGCACCACCAGAGCATCAGGCATTATCACCTTTTGAAGTACTGCAGAATCTTTAATATTTAAAGCACAAAGCAGACTTTAATATAAAATTCTAGCAGACCACAGAAGATTAAAGACGCATTATAAATGTGACAGTTTGTAAATGGAACACCAGTATTAAAGGGAACCCCCCTGATATTTTATAGCATATTTTTCAGGTGTATACTAAATTATAAATACAATTAAATAGCAGTAATTATTCTCTGGAAGGGGATGGCAGTTTAACTGTTCTAGAAAATAGTGATTAACAATAATGTAGGAAAGTGGTAATATGTGTTTTACCACACTGTTCTTGCAGTCAAACTTCATGCAGGAGTCTTCAGCTAATTTAAAATCACCCTGGGGCCCTACATCCATGGGCACAATGTCTTTCCTTCCATGAGGCAGGGAGTGGGAAGGGCTGTTTTCTTGGTGTCCAAAACTCCTGGCTTTTGCTTAGACTACACAGCTGATCTCCATTACTATAGATGCTGCTGCTGCTTCAAATTTCAAGGGAGGGAGGGCAGCAGGGACACCCCAGAGGAGTTAAACCAGGACCTCTTAAAGAATTTTAATCCTGAATTAAGATGGACCAATGCTGTCTTTTCAAAGTCATGTGGAGAATTTTGAAAGAAGCTAACTTTATGATATACCAAATTAATTTGTCAATCGTGTGTCTCTGGACAAACAAGACTCATTTAATAGGTTGTACCAATCCTTTAATTTAGTAAATAAACCCATGGGACCAGAATTTCCCCACTCCTTTTATAAATACCCAAGAGAGCAACAGCAACTATTAGAAGAGGGGAAGGACTCTCAAGGAAAAGATTTGGGGCAGATTTTCTGCTTGCCATCTCTTGTGGGGAATTGAGACTGGCCCCCCAAAATCAGAGCCAATCTCTCCTGAAGGATGCAGGCTCATGGCAGTGGGCAGCACAGGGACCTTCTCCTCCATGGCAGCCAGGATTTTAGCACAGGCTGGCAGGAGGCCTTTTAAGGAATACATCTGTCACAACTGAGACTTGGGTGACATTTTTCTGTCCCTGTCTTTCTGTCTTGACCCTTAACCCCCTTCCCTTGAAGGAAGGAAGCTGATGGAGGCAGCTCTTTTTATTTTCTCCCCAAAATACATTGGAATTTTTTTAGGAGACTCTCAGACTATGATTAATAATAATTATTAGCAATTTGCATCTTTGAAGGGGAGTTTTTGTTTTGAAGGCCATACGCATCCAGACTCTTTCATCCTCACTGTGGAGAAAATCCCTGAACATTGGACATTTTGGGAAGCTCTCCACAGCTTGAGAGAGGGGCTTAACACTACCAAGGGACATGCTTGCAGAAGCCATGGTTTCTGGATCTCGTTGGTCTGACCAGAAAATCTCTTACTCACCCCTTCCCTACCTGGGATTTTTCCTATCCTGGCTTTCAGCATTAAGGTCCGTGCCCAGTCATCATTTAAAGTGTTGGCAAAAAGAGCAGTTCTGATGTTGACAACAACAGTTTTAAGGGGCACAAAATCTGAATAGGATCGAAGAGGGGAAAAAATTTAAAACAAGATTTTAAAAGCACAAAAATCCAACAATTTAGCATGAATATTCAGGTCTTTGGTGGTGGGCCATACAACTCCAAGGTCTCAGTGCACAGCTAAAGCAGTTCTCAAATCTCTGGAGCGCCAGGCACATCACTGCATTAAGGGCATTTTAATATGCATTGCAGTACAAAAGCTTAGCATATTATTTTTGCTTTTATTATCAAAAAAAGGAAAATATAGTGAATGTTATCCAACAGAGTGCTTTAAAACAGAATTTTCGAATAAAAAGCATAAAGAGATCTTAGTTATATTATTCATTGCAGAAATAAAAAATAAATTATACATATTCTCCTAATAGAGATTAAAATGGATAAATAATGAAAAGATTACAATAGCTATATTTCTCAGGGTCTAGTTTATATTGTTAACCTAAGTACTGTACACTATACATGATTAGGCACACTGCTCATATGAAAAATGCAGTGCATCTGCTATTCACAAAAGCAATACCCAGGCCATGTTTTCCACGAGACTTTGAGGGAGCTGGATTGCTCACATTCTGTGTTGGCATAGGCACACCAGACTGCCTCACTTCTACATGGGATTTTTTTCATGCAAGAATGGCAAAGAAATTTTGGTTTTGCTAAATTACTTGTTTTTCCATGTACCATACACTCTAACAACATCTCCCTTTAACTGCAGATTGCAGATTCTCTGAAAACAAGGATACCTCTATCTGCTTCCAGATTTTAAAGAATTAAAATAAATGAAATATTATCATTTGGAATAAACACAATATTTTATTAACATAGCAAAATAAAGAAACCCACAGGGCAAAACCCCCAGTGCACAACAGCCAGCAGCTCCACAGGCACACTGTCTACCAGGGATGCTGAGGATCTCAGTGGAATTCTCTCCCCTGGCATATCTGCCATCTTTCACTTCAGCTTAGGAATTGCAACCTGGAAAAAAAGGCAGCTTCCCTCAAACCCGACATTCATTCCAAAGAATAACTAGCTTAAGCAAATGGGTGTTTTGTAAAGAAAACTGGCTTAGTTTTAGAAGGCATTCAAATTCTCCATGTGTCCAGCTTTGCCTCCTGTTGTGCTGGGGCGAAGTGGGTGAGGAGCAGCCCTGTTCCCCAAGCCAGGACAAGATTCCTGACTAGACCAGCTGAGGGGCTCCCTTATCCGTCTCCAGACCCTCAAATCTGTGGATTCCCAGGGCAATGTTGCTTATGTGAGCAATCAGCCCAGCCTTCCACTGGCCCAGCGTGCCCCTCCACGAGCTTGTCCAGGGTTTTGAAACCATTGAACAAAACCACCACCAGAATAGATGCTACTGAGTGTGCTCATGAAGAAAAGGCTTTCCCAGTGAACGTTTTTGTCCTTAGTGATGGAAATGATGATCTTAATCTGCTTGCTAAACCTGTATTTAAATGGCTAGAAAGTGTTTCATATTCTCCAGTGCAAGGGCCCAAATCTGTTGATATTACAAGTGTTGTCAACATTCAGCAGCATGGCAGCTGTCACCAGGCAGTTCAGAAAGGCTGATTTAATTGATACTTTCCATTTCAAATACAATTTGCAGTCGGCATGTGGTGAGAAATGCATCTCACCATGCAGATTTTCATGATGCTGGAGCATAAAAAAAAAAAGGGTACTGCTTTTCTTTGAGAAAAAGCTTGAAATGTAGTCTAGGAAGAAAATGTTCAACTCTATATGTGAAAGTTGCTTTCATTTAAATGAACTAAATCATAGTAAATCCCAGATTATTTATTTCTGTATATGAAACAGCACATGTGGCAAAATGTAGAAAGTAGCATACTATTTCTGGAAATGGGAAAGGAGGCCCTGTTTAGCTATGGGGTTTAAACTAAGGTCCACAATTCAAGCTCGAGCCCGGAATCTAATTCAGGTTAGATGGCTCCAAAATTCTCCAAGCCTTTCTAAGGAGTTTTTTCTTTTTTTTTTCTGAAGATAACACAAATCTCACAAGAATAGCTGATCTTACCACTGAAGGTCAAGAGATCTTAGCAAACGCAACTGCTATAACTTTTTCTATGTAGTTTAATTAATAGAACCTAAGGGCAGGCAGAACCATTTGACCATATGAACTGACATCTGCATGCAGCCCCTCGCACCATACCCAACTGCCCTGCACCAAGCCCAATAACTGGTGTTTGACTAAGCCAGAACACTTATTTCCTTTCCTGTAAGAGACCTTTTCTCTGAACTGCACCTTTTTGTTTCTAAGGACTGTGCCTGCCTGCAGGGGCAAGTGCCACATTGCAAGACAGGGCTTTGAATACAAACACAGAGGCACAAGCACACACTGTTCATCTTACCGATGTGACTTTTTCTCCGTTTGCTCTCCTTTTTAAGCTATGCTAAAGAAAAAAAGCCTTTCAGATCTTAAAATATGAAGCTAATTTTTTTGCCTAAGGAGGCATTATAGCCAGAGTTGGACCATTTCAGTGCTGTTCCCCACAAGAACGACTCGTGGATCCCAGGAATGCAGCCTCAGCTATGGCTGTGGTGAGATCCCAAGCTGCACACAGCCTCCTCTGCTCAGATCCCCTCCAAGAGGGAACTCCTCTGTGGCTCAAGCCCACTCAGCCTTGGGCCAGAGGGCAAGTAGCCCACCAAGGGCACGATCTACCATGGTGCGTGCCCATGGCACAGGAGTGTGTTCCCCGGGGCAATCAGTGGGACTTCACACCCTTGAGCCTGGATTTACACTCCCTTTTTAGGAAGGAGATTTAGAACAAAAGCTTAGACTGGAAACTCCTTCGGCATCTTTTAATGCATCTTATTCAGAACTGCTCCATCCAGTTCTGAATGAGATGCATTAAACTGCTCCATCCAGCTGTTCCCATCCCCGTTTTATCAGACAAAGCAGTGGCTGAAATCCTTTTTAATTCAAACATCGCTGAATGTTCTTCTCAAGACACGATGGAGTGCTCCTGGCCCCCTCCCCCTCCCTGTATCTTGGGTGAGCACATACTTAGATCCCCCAAGCACAGTGATAATTTCTCCTTACCAGCAGAGCCAGTCATTATTTATTATATCACTCTCTCACTTCTTCAGTCTCTCCTAGTGGGAACATTGCAGTGGCTGCTGGCTAGAAAATTAGCCAAGGGAACTTCTTCTGTTGGTCTCTTTCCTCATTATACTAGTAAAAAAAATTTAACTGTGACATTCTCTCTCTCTCTGTATATATATATCAACGCAGGTTGGAAGCACACTGTAGGGGCTAATAGTGAGTAATTTAACTGTGGCTCTCTCACACGTTTTACCCTTATTCTTTCTCCAGAGTAGCAGCAGAAGAACAGTATGTTCATGTATTGTTGCTCCATATTACAAGCAGAGCTTGCAAGTTTATGTCTAATCTCACTCTTTCCACTAGGCTGTTTTTTTTCATGGGGATGTGATGCAATTTCTTCCAGTGTCAAGGCACTGCCATAAATTACAGAGAGATTCAGGTAATCCTTAAAGAAAAGTTTACATTTTTCCGCTTTAAAAAGTGCCTTTAAAAAAAAACAACAGAGGAACATCTGACTGGAACAAAGTTCTGCACATGCATGCACACTGCTAAGGGCCATCACATTGATATGTGCCCAGAGAGGTTGTTCCCTTAGGCTAGGAACAGACTCATCTACAGAGGTATCACTGGACAGAACCGGAGTTGTTCACTGGTCACACAGGAGCCACGTAAAGCATAAAGCAGAGGAACACTTTTCCTGGCTCCACTCAGGTGTTGCACAGCATGGCTTGGGCCAGTGTAGGGATCTGGTTTCAGTTCAAGAAAATTAGTAGAAAGTGTGCTTAGCTGTTCAAAAGAGCTCTGTGCATGCCCAGGTCACTGTCTTTATGTGCTGGGATATGTCTGTGCCAAGTGCAGACATGCAGCTCCATGGGGAGAACATCCACACTATCCAGTGAATAAAGAAAAAGGAATGAGGAATTTTGAGGAATAACGGTATATTTGGGAATGGTCACAATAAATGATGTGACTCACTTCAGAATCTATTCTTGAAAGAAACACAAAGGGGAGCTGCAAATGACAGCATCACAAATGCTCAAATATCTTGAAGACTCAGGATTTAGATGTCCCTAATTTTGACCCAGATCCATTACATAAAAATATACATCCTGCTGGGAATATAGACAAAGTACAATTTTGTGACTTAAGGTAAGATTTATAAAAAAATAATTCTGCCTAAATATTTTGTAGAAAGCGCAAAACGTGAGTTTAGTGGTGATAAAGCATGGAAACACATTCACATTTTCCTTTCACCCCAACTAGTTGTTGGTAGTGAAGCACTGCTGATCACAGGTGTGCTACTCTTTGTCTAGAACAGGTGTCGTCAAACCTTTGTTTCCTACATGAGCCCACCGGTGCTGAGGGGAGCCCATCAGCAGCAGGGAGCAGTCCCTGCACCCTGCACTGGCCAGTGACTCCGCATGTCCCCAGATGGCCCCAGGGGCCCCTGGTTTTGGCTGGCCCTGTCCTGCGTGTCCCCCTGCCCGTCCCCAGCGCAGCCGGCTCGGCGGCAGCGCTGTGTAATTGGCTGTAACTCCATGTACCTAGCAACGCAGATGTCACACGCTGGCTCTTGCCCAAAGGGAAGGAGGACGAGGACAGTAAACAAAGACCTTGGTGTCCTCCATTTTGGAGCGCCTGCTGCAAGTTTGACTCTCTTCACTTTGAATTATAGTGGCAGTGCTTTGAGCAACTACATCTGAAGTACTCCAGCAACATCACACTCCTGTTCCACCACCACTCTGATGACCACCAGTATAATTCAAAGAGAAAGAGTAAAAACTCACCTCTAGGTATAAAAAAAGAGAGGGAGTTTATTCCCTGCCAGAAGAAACAATATGACCAGAATTATAGCAGTTTCTACCCTGAACTGTAAAAGTAATGCTTTCTGTTAGCCAATGAATAAAACTGTCCTTTTTCAGGAAAACCATCTTTCACACTTATAATCTTATTTTTCCAATAGATGTGAATACACTGGTTTATTATATCTAGCTTGCTTTTTTTTTTTTTTTTTTTATGAAGGAAAAGGTACCAGAGCACAGAAAGTAATGCTTTTTTTCCCCTGCTTATGACAAAGGAGGAAAGGAGAAGAAATCTTTCTATATTTGCATTGCTAATTAGCAGAACGCACACAGATAATACAGTGATCAGTACTGTACACACGTTTTGAGAGATGAACAAACATTGCACTATATTTGAATATGCAACTGTACCATTTGTGTAGTTTATGTTGCATCCAGGCTTTTCCACAGGGCTCCACAAAGGACACACTGAAAACTCCCGATGGCGGACTAGGGGGGATGTTGGGGTATGATTTGTTTACCCTGGAAAGGGCAATGCAGGGGCACAGCTTGCTTTTCAATGTCATTTTGGTGTTTCTTCACCCCCAAACAAATTCGCCAGCTGAGTTGACTGAGGAAAAGGATTTTAAGAGACTTGTCCAAGGTCACCCTAAGGAATGAGCAAGTCAAGCCACTTACTCAAGGGCACTGAATGCTTCTGTGGCCCAACCTACCTCCCTCTTGCTTCAGGTTGTTTGTGCCAACCTCTGCCCCTCTCACCGCGTAGCCTTCCCCACACAAGCAGTGCAGTGTAAAGCTCACAGCAAATCCAGCAAAGCGCCCTGCTCCATCCATCCATCTTCTTCATGAGATAAGAATAGTTCCTTAAACCTTTGTTCATGGCAGATGTTTTCCTGGTTTGATGGGTTTTTTTCTAAGTGTCAGTGTCTATCCACAAACTACGTCTTGATGTACATCCCCATGCCTAGATATATGAATAGCTTTACAAGATGAACACAGCTTGAAAAACTGAGGTCAAACCTGAAGAAGGTTGAAAAAGCTGGGGTAGTGCAAGACATTATGTAGCTTGAAATAAACACCGCCTCATCTTACAGAGGTCATTTCATTAGGAGAATGCAGTAACTCTTGGAAAACACCAGCCACATTATCAGGCTTGACATAAGCTTAGCTTCTGCTCATTCACATATGTGGTCTCAACAACAGCAAATACCTCATCTACAGGTATTCCTTCTTTAAGGGTCAGTCCATAAAACCAACTGCACAGCCATCTCTTTTCTCTCTAATTCCCTTAGTTTCTCTTACCTGAACACAAAGAGTACACATTCAGCAGTATTTTTTTGAGAATTTAAACCAACAAACCCATTATTTTTGCCCTAAACACCACTTCATTTGCCTGGCAAGTGATATGTTGAGTATCTACATGAGAATAGATATTAACGTGGCATCATCTACAGGGGTTTGATCTCCAGATTGACAAGTTCAAACTGTTAGGGACTCCCTTTCCACTCCTCCCTTTCCCTGGCTAGGCAGCGTGTTATTCTGTAGGTCAAACCAACACAAAATCATTTTCATGCAAAGTTCTTTGAGTATATAACACCAGCTCTGCTGCCACCCAGGTTTAGCTTGATCTTTCACTGAGCTGACTCTGGTCTTCTGCTCAGCTGGACTCACTTGTCAGCATGGCAAGAGCTACACACATGCATGGGGGAAAGCTCCCCAGCCCTTGTCTGGATCCATGTATTTGGAAAGTCATATCCCAAAGCACACCCCTCAATCCTCACCTACTGATTGCAGGTAGGATAGCTTACACATGATTTACGCATCAGAAAATGATTTTTAGCTACTCATCTTTCCCCTGAGTGTGGCTGTAGAGCTGTCTTTAAATCTGGACTCTGACACTTCACTGCATAAATGTTACTTGCACCAGAGAGAAAATAACTGAGTTCTGCTGTTGGCAGGTCTGCTCTGACACTGTCAGCTTGCACCCACATGTGCAGTGTTTGAGGGCAGCTCACTGTACTTTGGAAGGTCCCAACCACCTCTATGCAAGCAAAGCACACCGTGACAAAACCCCTGCAGCAACCCTTACACCTGTGTGCAGATTTTCCCTGCATCCCAAGAGTTCTGTTTACAGCCCTGAGCCCTCTGCTGAGAGCTGGGGATGCTGCACATGTCCTTGCAGGTCTAGTGGTCAGCTTCAGTCAACTATCATACTCTCATCCCAGTTACATTAATGGCAGGTGAGGAGAAAACTATTTATGAGCAGTAGTGTAATTTACAGACCTAAATAATATATTTTTAGAAAAGTGAAGGTATTATTAAATACTGTCAGATCCCAGTATGAAAAGACAGTTTCAATATTTTCTTTTATAAATCTATTCTCTAATTCTAATCAGATTCTTCTCACCACGACTCCCTCAGCTATCTGCTGAGGACAACAGAGGACAACCTGTCATCTGAAGCCATTTCAAATACAGTCACAAACAAATACTTGTATTAATATTAAACATGTAGCAGTTTCAAGAGCATGTATTTTTTTGTACAGAGATCACACTATTCTTTTGAAGAGCCAATAGGGCTTTTGTTCCCAGCTCCTTTTAAACAATCTGGATATTAACTTTTCTACTACTGCAAGCCTCTGAGCAACTTCCCACAATATTCTCCAGATAGGTGTTTGCATAAACTGTGTCTTACAAAGACCTTGGGCAGACAGCTAAGGAGTTTTACCTTGTGCAAATTAGCAGCCCAAGTGCTCGAATGCCACGTAGGGCCCTAGAGATCCTATGACCAGCTCCCTGGTGCTGCAGAGCCTGTTACTTTATTGCTAGTATGAACCAGAGAAATGTTATGTGTTGTTCAGAGAAAGAGTTATGTGCTTTGTGTGAGTGAACGTGAGGAGAATGGAGAACAGCAAACCAGCCCATCCCAGCTCCCCACTTTCCCCTTGGTGTCTCTGTGGTTGCAGACCTCCCTCCTGTACAAGTTTCTTTTGGTCCCCATGAGAATGGAGAGACAGTCTTTAGCAATTAGCCCAGGGAGGGAGAGGCTAATTGTACCAATTAGCACTGGAGCACCAGGTGGGGAGACTTAGAGGCCAGTCAAGAGGGGACTAATAAAATGACTGTCAGGGTCAGTGAGGCAGCACCATTTGGGGAGAGGAAGGAGACATGGAGATGCTGATTGCATCTAATTAGGCCTTTTGTTTTCATTTTGGAACCGTCTTTCCAATGCACTTTGAGAATGGGAGGATCAGTCAGATCTGTGGCTTGCACCGTCCTTACATGGGCAGCAGGGGAAGGAAAAGCCCATGGAAAAGCCATCAACACCAGCCTCACCATCTTCCCTTGCAGCTCGTGTGGCTCAGAGCAGCCTTGTTCTCCCCCAGTCCCCAGTGAAGCCTCTGCAGAGAGGCCCAGAGTTGCTGTGTAGCCACACTTGCAATGTTCCCCCACATTTTAAGCACTACAAGGTCCTCACGGGGTCTTGCTCAGAGTATAATATCTTTCCTAGCTCAGGTTTTCCTCCCTGTAGCTCAAGGTTCCTACATGGAAACAACTGTAAATGGAGGGCGCCTCAATCCCCTTGTGCCCTGGATTCAAACTGTATTACAGTGACACGTGCTCAAGTGACAGAATAACATACCTGATCGCAGTAGATCACATTATAACAAGGTTGTTGCAAAACACTCATCAACCTCGTTTTTGCAACAGTCATTGGTCTCTCTGGGTTTCAGTGCAGTGCTTAAACCAGACTCCAGGACATTTTGAAATGAGGCACACAGCTCCATGCTTCAGGTCAAAGCCTCGCCCTCTCTATGAGCGACTCTTTCACTGCTCTGCATCCATGATCTGAATTTTTACTTCAAAATCACACAGTAACCACCTGCTAGTACTCCAACAACAGCCCAAAGCAACCATACAGACACTGAACAATTAAAACAATAAAAGCATTGAGTCGTACAAACTACAAATACCCATAAAATCACAGCTTAACTACACAGCTACTTACTTGTTGTACAAAGGTGGTGCTTCTTCTTGCTGAGTGCTGCACTGTGAGCCTGTCCCTCTCCTGCTGCAGTAACTTGGAGGCAGACCTCTGCACTTCTGCAAACCACGAGCTGTCCAGAGCAGGGCTGTGCTGAAGGCACGTCTGATTCTTTCTACCAAAGCCACTCCATTTTCTAGAAAGCAAGACAAAGTTTGATTTACCAGATGCTGGGACTATGCACACTGCAACTGCTGTTTCTCCCACTTACCTAAAGGGAGGACATGTCCTACACTCCCAGCTCCATGGCTGTCACTGAACTAGTGCTTCACGTGAATGGCACAGACAGCGCCTTGCAGCAGGAAGGAGAACTGAAGGGTGACACTTCATCTTCCCCCAAAAGGCAAGAGTTAGGCTACCTCTTATTTTCCAGCTTCCTCTGTTGGTGAGTGTTAGCAGTGTTCAAAGGCACCTCTTCTTGCACGGGGAGCACCAGTAGGAGCCTCATGGCTTTGGACTGTGGGGGTGATGAAGGCATTACAATGGCAAGACACTTGCACCTATGAGGTTGTCCTAGTTCCTGCAAGAGACTGAGCCTTGTCCCTGCAATCAGTGGGCTCAAGCAGTCTGAGCCATCCTTTCTTACGGAAACAGAAAGTGGTTACTCGGCCAAACGCTCACTTTCTGGAGCATAAACTTTTTTAAAACAAACAAACCAAAAAACCCCTTGAGGCTCAGAAAGACCAGTGAACTATGAAGACCTAGTGAGACAGCCCAGGCCCAAATTAGCGGCACTGAATAGTGGGTCAACAGTGCAAAACCTTTCAGCTTTTTGCTACCAGTATCAGAAGAAAACCAGGGTGCATTTAAACTCCAGCACCTTTCCACAGTTTAACAGTAAATGGCCTATATTGAATAGCTGGCAACACATGCACTCTCCTTGTTTTCCTTCCTTGTTAAATGTTTCCTGGCATGGTGACAGGTAAAGCATAATACAGCTTGGCAATATGGCTTTTACATGGTGAAACAGCTCCTCCGTGCTACGCTAGAATACATATTACTGTGACAAGGGGCTTTATTCTGAATTATCTG
Source organism: Daphoenositta chrysoptera (assembly GCA_013397915.1). NCBI lineage: Eukaryota > Metazoa > Chordata > Aves > Passeriformes > Daphoenositta > Daphoenositta chrysoptera. The sequence continues at coordinate 2,330,327 of VZRO01008588.1, forward strand.
CACATACTAAAAGCCAGTGGGAAATTGGAGGAGAGTTTAGTGAAAACTACATAAGATTTTGTTACCGCTGAGCGGAAAATTTTGGATGGAAATCACGGAGTGTGGGGCTTAATCACAGCTCCTTCTGCTCAGCACACTATGTAAGGCAGCCCCAGCCATTAAAAATTCACTTGGGAAAGGTGGATGGTTATCCAGCATTAAGCATGTTTCTGTGGCACTGAATTCTTCAGATCGCTTGGGGAGGTAAGTCATCCACTTTTTAACCTGACAGTGCTTGTTGATAAAAACAGTACAGAGAACTGGATGGAGCACTTACACAAAGCTGATAGATGAGATAGATGGAGAGGATTTATCCTCTGGCAGAGGATCTGGTTAGGAATAAAGCTGTGCTGACTTCTAAGCATGGAGATGATCAGGTTATGCAATTATTTCGTAACATATATGTGAGTGATGGAGAGCAGAAACCCAAGCAAGCCTGGCTCTGTGATGCTCTTCCTTGGAGACAATCTTCCCCAGAGCCACTGTTGTGCCTCACAGAGGCATGTTCGCTTGGCAGCTCTCTGAAATGTAGGAGCCATTTTGCATTTCAAATTTATGAGATATTTTGTATCAGGAAGCTGCTGTTTAACAAAAGTCTTACTTGCTCTGTGAACTGGAGATAACATGCTAAAGACATTATGACTGATAGAAGTTGTTGCTGAGAGTTTGAGCTGAAGAAAATGACCAAGAGGAGAACAGAGAAATTTCTGCGCCAGCAGGTAGTTCTGTTTCTCTCTCAGACTTATTTTCATATTCAAAATTTTCTTATTGCTGCTTTGCCAAGTCTATGAGAGGTTTCATGCAATGGTCATCACTGGGGTGTTAGATGGGGTTGGTTTTCCCCCATGAAGTTTTTTTTCAATTTAATATAAAAATGATAAGCTCACTTCATATTCTCAGGTTTTTTTTAATAATTTCAAAAAATTCGGGCTCAGGTTATTTTCACCATCCCACACCCAACAGAGGCCTCAGACAATGACCTGATAGACAGCTTGAAGACCAAGAGAATGTAATAGGGCTTGAATAGGACCTAAGGTAAAAAAAGAGTCTGTGCTGGTGGACACAATACATGAAATAGGAATATTGTTGTCTTTACTGTCTTGGTTATCTCAGTCACCATGAAATCTCACAGGAAGAGAGAAACCATCTCTCTGGTGTCCTCTGTAGAACAGTGTTGGAAGCACTATCAGAAATATTGAAGAAACAAGAGATTATATTCTTCAGATGTTTCCTACCTTTGGCCACACAGGGCATCCACCACGCAGGGCAACCAGGAAAGCTGGATAAACAGAAGTTAGTATTGGGAAGCAAGGATGAATAAAGGCAATAAATGTTCTTTGCCATTATTGTTACGTTAATTCTGGAGATTTGCATTAATGGAGACATTCCAGAAGAAATGTAACTGAGCCAAAAAAAATACAGGAGACAATGAGAGACCCGTGGTTACCTCGGCCATTTCTGTTGGATGCTTCTTAAGACCTCCAGGTTCTCACCACTTGAATTTCAGCCCTGCAGCTTTTATCCATGCTCCATACTATATGACAGGGAACTGACCATTCTTTGAAGTCAGGAGACATATTTCATAAGTAGTCTGTCAGCAGAATTATTTCGGAGGCCCTTGATTAATAATGTAGGACATCAGTGATCTCGGAAAACTTTAACATCAGCACTGTACTTGGCTGAACAGAACAGCTGTTGACATCCTTGTTGCTGCTTCTTGGCTGAAGACAGATGTTTGTGAGGTTAGATGGAAAAGGCAAGAGCGTATGAAGATACTGGAGTCAGTGGAAAGCACTCACCGCTTCCTTATACTTATGTGGTGACTCAACCTGTATTCTGGGAACTCTATTAGATTATAATTGCTCCATGTGTGGAGCCAGTGGCATCTCTTAGGAGCTGAGACACTCCAGATACTTGTATGATGATGTCTGAATAGTCCTCGCATGGCAGAGAAAATACAAGTGCATTAGGGAAGAGCAATAAATACCATCAAGTGCTCCACTGGATTGAATTTTTGAAGGGTGCTCTGGTCTCAGATGTTAATGGAGTGGCTTAATTTTCCTTGAAATGGTCATCATAAACTCAGGAAAATGTAATTCAGGGATGAGGCATGGTATCTGGTGTTGAAAAAAGGCTGGGTGTTCTTAGTAGCTAAAAAAGATTGTTCAGCAGCAGATCAGCCGTGTAAAAATGTGACCTCTCTAATGCTCCCAAGTTCAAAATTATTTGCTGGGTAAGTGTCATTTGAACAACTTAAAGCTTCACAGTTTACTAAAGGATGTGTTTTGTATTCTGGTCCAAGTATGACTACACCAGAAAATGCTTTCCCTGTATCATCTGAAATACCGAATGTAAGGCAAAATTTTGCTTCAAACTTCCATGAAGAGCTAAAGCCTCTCCATCCACAGTAATACACAAACTACATAGTAAATCATCCTTCTGAAAACATTTCATCCACTTTGTATTTTCAGTCCAACGATTAAGGGCTTCTGTAAGTAAATCTCCTGTTTCTTTCAGGGAACAAAATTGCCCTGAGCTCACAGACACTTTCACCTTGAGGATCCCATAAGAAAACTGTTCTGGGGATGGACAGGTAGGAACACATCTCAGGAGGTCCTGGGGCCCTGCTGTTCTCACAGCTGTCCCCTCAGACAATCCCACAGAGCAAAACATCAAAGCAGGAAGCAAATTTTATCCTGCAGAGGGAAGACCTGTTCCAGAGGCATGCTCAGGAATGATCAGACTATTTACAAGTATAGAAAATTTGCTGCGATCAGTCTTCATTCACCTTTCTTCTTTCCAGCTTTATTTCTCAGGCTGTGAATTTTTCTGCCTGCACAGGAGCTTCTTCTGTGGCCTCTAAAGAAGTCACTGGGAGCTCTCTGTTCATGCTGTGGGAGTGGAGACTTTGACCACGCTGCCCCAATTACATGGACAGGTGAGCTCAGAATTTTGAGCATTAATGTGATGAAGTTGAAACGTGGGGCTAGAAAAAAGTTTGGTCAGGGTGGTCATGATTTGCTGAAGATCTTGAGGTGAAGGATGGCATGAACTTGGAAAGAAGCCAGAACAAGTAAGCTCACCATGGCTTTTGTGTTGAGAAATAACCCTAAGCAGAAAACAGACCACTGTCCCCAGACTCCCGTGGCTCTTACATTGAAACCAGTACCATTACAGCAAGGAAGGAGGTTAACAACCAACTCACTTCTCTGAGCCACTAGACACCAGGCAGAAACCAGCTGGAGGGTGCCCAGAGCTGCTCCTAGGCTACTGCCACAAAGGAAAAAAATCAACTTGTTCTGCTGCTGCAGATATGAGACAGGTTTGAAGAGGTTCACTGCTGTAGGACTAACAGTTTTTAAGCACTGATTAGCTGATACAGGATTAAGCATGTTTACCCAGTCCCTGTGCCATCTGATGCACTTTCAGAAAAAAATCACCTCACCAGAGGTGCTGTCTAAACACCAGGTTTGTTATTACAGGTAGTATAATAGGTAGTGTTGTAGGTGTTACTAAATGATTTGGGAATTAAAGCATTTTTAAAATTAAATGTGATAAATTACTAGGGAGTATTAAAAGACTGGTTTTTTTCAAAGGTCAGTAATTTCTATCATTAAACCTGCTTTGGGGTTTTGCAGCATTGAACCAATGATTATCTTCCAGATACACAATATAACACAACCAACAAAATAGGGTCCATCAGACTGTATAATCTACCATTATTTATCTATGTTTGTGCCACAATTTCATCACTTGATCAAATAATAGCAGATTCCACAATATGTCATTCACGTATCCCCAGTTTATCTATAATGATTTTCCTCTTGTCAGCTCATTTCTTGAACCTTTGCTGAATCTGGTTTCAATAGTACTATAAACAATCATCATTGCATTGTAAAACTGGAAACTCTCCACTAAAATAGTGTTTTGATCTGGGTTGCCATAGTAATAAGTCTGTGCTCCCCTCTTCGGAGGCCTTGTTATATGAAGTATCTGTGATTTGCTCAGAATGGCCCCAGTTCATCTGTCAAAGTAGGTTTTTCCTTTTTTAAAATAATGATCTAGAAAATCCCACAGTGGCAACAAATATTTTACAACCATAACGAGAAACATTGTATCACTCAAGCTTTGTAAATCTATGCCATTATTGCATTAGAATAAATCACTTTCCTTAGGTATATTACTTAGAAATATGCAATTCTAATTTTAGAGCGTGTATTCAATAGGGGGTATTTATTTTTTATGTAAAGAGAATTATTAACTTTGACTTCAAAAATACATCACATGTCAGATTGTGTTTAGAGGCCCTGCAGCAAAAAGAAAAAAACCTGAAATTCTTTCTTATTTCTATCAAAATATCACAAATATCCAGTCAGCTTCAGATTTAGTTACTCTAGTCCATTCTTAAATGCTGATTTTTGTAATGAGATCAGATATTACCACAGATTTTGCAACTGCACACTTAGATAAACGATATTCAGATTATATACTTGTAAAAATTAGAAGTCCTGAAAATACATCAACGACACTATGAAAATATATCATGATACATTATTTTAAATAGAAATGCTCCAGTCAGTTACAGTAATTTGATACATGAACTATGATATTTCCTCCTGCAGGAATGAGAGTAAACAAACACTACATCAACACGGCAGTGACAGACTCCATGGAAAAAAGTGAGGACAGGGATCATATTTTACCTAAGACAAATGGTTAAGTTGGTTACTTTATGTAAGTTGCTACCAGCTACAGGATTACTTCATGTAACTCACTGTCAGCTACTGCCTCATAATACCTGACAGAGGAATATTAAAATCATCAGTGGGAGAAGGTATGGAAGGTATCTATCCCTTATTCAATGAATTCTAATTAAAAAGTAATTACCTTTCGGTGAGGACTCTGCCAGCCTCAGGCCCCTCCTCACACGTAATGTTAGTTGGCTCCTTGGCAAACAGGGGGAGATGGGCTGAGGTGCATATGCATATTTCCTTACATTTTGCCAGTCACTTAGTTCTAAGTAGTGCCAGATCATGGGAAGTCTTCGAAAATAGTTTTATATCATTTTGCCAAGTGGATCCCCAGAAGACGCTGTGGGGGCAGAGGTGCTACACATCTTCTGTTATAATTGACCTGGGCTTTGAGATTTCTCTGTCATGATGTATCCCAGAAAGGTGCATGACGGGAAGAAACTTGTTATTCCTCCAGCAGTGCCAAATGGACAAGATCAAGTAGGCCTGGGACTTGAAAAAAAAGGAAGAAATATTGACAGATAAGTAACCACTCCAGTAAATGACAGGCAGGCACAAGAAGCTTGATTTCCTTGGGGTTCAGAGGTAATCTATTAACCTTAAAACATTTCAGTGCAAATTTGATAGGTTTTTCTTAAAAATACAAAAATATAAGATGTTTAATTGAAATTATTAGGTCTGTTTTGGTTTCTTTTATTCCTTGTAAGTTAGCAGTGAGAACAAAAATCCACCCATGACTAAAAAAGCTGAAGCCAGCCTTAATTCAACTCAAAATGTTTATTTATTAGATTACCAAAATTGTATCTGTAATATAGCTCAAGAACATTAAAGGTGTTCTTTAGAACACCTTCCTCTGAGAAGCTGTCATTTTTTATGGCACTGTGACTGGCACTGAAATATTTGTTTTGCAATTCTTTGGATAGTAGGTCATCAACAGCTGGAGAAATGCTAGGACAAAGTGAGGTCAGTAAGGTGGGCCAAACTAATTAAGAGCAGAATTTTTCTCTTGAGACAACTGTCTCCTTTACCAAATTTGGTGCCAGCCCAGCACATTCTGATGCATGTCCTGGGGCCCAAGAGTAGCAGAACTCTTGTGGGTTCTGACACACCTGGTCACACAGCTGAGACCCAGGATGGAGTGCTCACTCTCCATGCTGGCATGATCCAGAACAGAAGGAACACAAGTACTCTGGATTTAGGCTCCATTATGGAGGATTTCTGTAACTTTTAGTTCGAGATGTTCTCATCTTCCCTCTCTTTGCAGCTGGGAATTCTCTTGCACTGAGAGGTATCCTCGTGGCCAGAAGCAGCTTTGCTGCCTTACCCGAAATTCTGTTGACATTTGGCTGAGGTTCCAGTTAAAAAAATCATTCCTGCTCTCCCCTGTGTGTCTCCCTGCTGAATTCTTGTATCCTGCAAGGCTCTCTGGGTCAGCCACATCCAGACTCGTGGCACAGCAACAGCAATGTTGTACATTGCCTCAGGCCCTGCTAAAGAGGTTGCTGGAACAGAGAGGGAAGTGGATGAAGAGGCCAAATTCCCTCCACCTTGCAACTCTCTAGACAGCCTATATTCCTCCTACAACCCATTCACATCTTCTGTTGCAGGACCAGCATGAAGAAAAGGCTTTAAAACAGTGGAACACAAAAGGAAACAGAGGATGAATCACCTCAGCCTCACCATGCAGTCTACCTCCAAGCATTCTTAATTGACATCTTCCTAGCTACAGTTTAAATGGATTACACTTTTATTTATCCTCTCTTGAGAATAGATTATTTATATGAATTGAACACACAGCACAATAATTTCCTCCTTTCTTCCCATAAATTTTTGCAATTTGTTGAAGTCTGTTACACCCCCTTAGTTACTTTCTCTGGGTTAATAACACCACTCATTCAATCTTCCCAAGTAGATTATGTTTTCCAGACCACTGGCTGTTTCTGTTGTTATCCTCTGGACAGTTTCTTATTCATCAGCTACTTCTGGAGATGTGTCTCTTGTTCTGCTGTCACAACAAGCCAAATAAGGTAACAGTTGGTCCTGGAAATGAGTTTTGTTGATGAAAGAGAGAGCTTGGGTGCTCACTGAGGTTGGTAGAGGCTCACAGGAAACATGATACAGGTTTGGTCCCACAGAACCATTTTGTCAAGGATGGGGTTTGATTCTGGATTGATCAATATCTTCTGGCAAGACCCCAACATATGCTCACCATGAAGTACGTGAGAAATTCATTGAAGTTAAGGAGGCACAATGTGTAGATTCAAACTTATGCCTTCATTTTACAGAAACAGGAACTGCCTACAATACACCTACCAAAAATCCCCCAAATGCTGCTTAATATTTCCAATATTTTGGTTTAATTTTTTCCTAGTTCTATTTACACATTAATACAATTGAATTATATTCCCTTTTGATATCTTCTCTTTTTAAATTACATGACACCCAATTCTCATTTATACCAGGATGGCTTTTAGCTTGCTCCTGATAATAGCATGTAAATTAGATATAATAAAATATACTCCCACCTAAATGTCCCTCTGCTCTGTCATAGTGATGTAACATAGCATTAGTGTAAATGAATCATGGACCTCAACTTTGTAGATACATTTTGATTTTTTAAGCTTGAGGTTTTAGCATGATGCAAAAACAGGTACAGTTGTATTTCCAGTAAAGTGTTGTTATATTCATAATGCCATAATGTACATTTTCAAAAAATAGTAATGTAGTTTTTCAGTGCATAATTTGGTGGCTTTGGGAATATTTGAAGAGGAAATGTGTTGGATCTGGATTCTGAAATATACCTTAATACCTACTTGCTAATTATTGTTGGGCCATCTGGAATGCTCTGCACTCACTTTATGCGAGTTCTCTCTTGACCCATCCCACACTTTCCATCAGCTCAGTATGGACATGGTATTATTCAGTTTTCTCATGCTGTGAGGTGTGAGGTGAGACGAAGGCTCACACACCAGAGTCTTATCCTATCTCCTAATTCTTTTTTTGTCTCCCTGAACATTTGTCCTAATTGTAACAGTGAAGAACATAATGGGAAAAGCGTACCGACTTGTTTAATTTCAAACAGGCTATATGAACTATCTTTACAATAACTACGTGTTTCAATAATTTATAACTATGATGCTATACCTGACAAAATGATTCACATAACTAGAGCAATGTGCACTTTAAGTTTAAAGTCAAGGTCTTCCTTGCTCATTTTAATGACTTCTCTTGTGCACAAGATATTAATATTCCTGTGAGCAAACATAGCACTGACTCATTAATCAATAGGGGCTGGCTCCTCTACATAATAACAATAGCCGTACTAGATAATTAACTTTTGTTCCATTTGCTTTAGTTTGTACATAATTTCCAGTGGCTGACACTGGATAATGAAAAGCTTTGCAGATGACAGACACCTTTTAAAATCCTTTTTACTAGTTTCAGAAAATGATCCACACCTACTGATATAAGTAAAATACAATGTAGGTGTCTGTGTGTGTCCATGCCATATTTAAAAGGAGGCAACTGACAATAAATAAAAGATCTAATAAATATTGTAAGGCTTCAGTGAGTCCTGCTGTTAAATTGTAGCATAGTGAAGGATTTGCATTTTCCTGTCATGTAGTTATAAGGCAGACTAGAGATAAAGGTATGTCTACAATTAAATGAGTATTCTAGGCAACTGGCAGATTTTCTTAGTCCAGACTGTGATAAGAAACACAGATGTTTCTGCACCAGTTTTTTTCCTCAAACACATTTTAAATATTAGGGCAAGTTCAGCAAAAATGGCAACAGCAGAAACTCTACTGCAGCCCTGAGAGACTTACCATTGAGGTACAGCATTGTCTGTGCCAGAACACAAAAGGTAACTTTAAATGCAATCCTTCTGGTTACTCATTTTGCAGGATGGCTCCACAGACAGGTGCAGCAGCACCTTTAGGAGCACATGGACTGTGGCACAGGCAGCATGGAAACAGGAACCCTCGGGCACAGCCACTCTCAGGGAGCCACTGCAAGGCACCAGGGAGGATGGCTCTTTGACCAGATCATCATTTTCTTTGCTTCCATTGTTAGGGATTTTTAGTAATTGGAGATGTTACTTATGCCTTCTTCCTTAAAAGAAAGAAGGAAAGAAACAACCCAAAACACAGAGGGAGACAACTTGATGTCATTAGCAGAGCAGGCTGTAGAGGGAGAAATCTACTGTGTGCAGGACTTGGAGGGTTCAAAATCTACTTTTCTTCCAAAATGAAAGTAAATTTTTCTTTGAAAACAAAAGAAATCTCAAATCACTTAATGCTTTCTTTTGACATTTTACATGTTTAAATTGTTTTCTGACCTAGAATGTAACATGGCATTAAATAAACCATATATGAGTACTTTGAAAAGCAAAAATTGAAATACTATATTTCATAGACATCAATCTGTCTGACAAATAATGAGTTTCTGCCACCCCTATATTTCTTTCTGACTGATATGGGTTGTTGGGGAAGTCAGCCTGGCATTCTGCAGTTTCAGAGATCATGGAAGTGCATTTTCTGAAGAAAATAATGTCCCACTGACTTTTCTTTAGCTGGATACTTAACTGTAGACATCAGTTCTGAAATCAAATGTGCTTATAATCCTCTGTAGAAGAAGAAAGTTCGGTATAACACACAGATCACTGTTGTCATCTGTGGCTGTTTTTCCTTTGTGATACCGAGTGTTGCAGGGCCAGACATTCAGCTACGTAAATCACTGCAGCTCATTGACACTAACTGAGCTGCCATGATTTGCCCAGATGAAGATCATCCCTTAGATCTGATGTTGATAAAGCATCCTCACAAACCTGAGCACGAACCATTTGTGAAATATTTCTGCTTTCAGGTTCAAAGATGAAGATAGCTATCTCCCTTATTCATACAAAACACCCCATGCAGAGAATGCCTTGATTAAGCCTTAAATCAAAAGCTAAAGCGTGTGAAACAAAGGAGCCTCATACAACTGTTGGGGGAAAATGTAGGGTACTAAGTGAGTACCTATTTGCATTATACAGGATGTTCTCCAGCAGGAATAAAATATACTGCAAGTCCATGGTCCGTCAGCTTCTATATAGAAGGGAAAACATTCTTGTGTTCAAAATTGTGGAAATATCAATATTTCAAAAGGTAGTTTTACGGTTCATTCAAGCACTGATAAGAAATCATTACACTTTTTAAGAATATTGATGATTACAGAGAGGCATTTAATGGAGGGAAAGCCTTTTTTTGCAGTTCGTTAGTTTGTGCATGTCTAATTGACTCTTCAAGACTCTTTTGCATGAAACACTAAACACAGTTTTAACCAGATAATTTTTATACCAGTTATAAGCAAACATCTCCACCTCATAGAAATTTCCTTTCTATGTCTCCCAATGAGTACTGTCAAGCTCTAGACAGAGTTCAATGCAGGAAATACGTGAAAAATCAGCACTTAAATCACCTATTTTTTCCTATAACAATAGGCTACCCAAGGAGCTGATTTAGTAGATTAGACATTAGATTTGGAATATGTAGGTCCCTGGACAAAGTGGGTTCACTTCTTTGTCTATTAAGATGGGTCATGAGGATTGTTTCTGTGGCAGCTGTTAGATCCTGCTTGAGTTATCTGGGCACAGGGAGTGGGAAAAAAGGGTGAAAAATAATGTGTAAAAACTCTACCACCTCCAGTGGCACAAAGCAATGCAAAAGTACCCACTGACCTCCCTGAAAGATCCCTGTCTCCAGTGGGGTTGTGTGGACACTCCCTGCTGAGGTTTCTCCCACTTAGCAGGCTATGGGCTATCTAGGGCAAGGAGAGGATTATGGTACAGCTGAAAGCACATGGATAGTTGTGCATGTGGAAGGCACTGGCTGGGCTCTGCAAAACAGTGTCATTAAACATGACCTCCGAGGCTATTGCAAACTTCTGTGGTATACAATCAACTATTAAGTCAATGAAATCATTTGTATCAAAGACATTGTGACACTGTCTGAACATGGGAATGGAAAATAAAAAGACAGCCCTGCATGTACATATGGTCATGGTCCAGTGCAGTGAGTGTTACTGCTTGGTTTGCTGAAGCATACTGGACAAGCTTTAGAGCTTGTTATTTTTGCAAGAACTACAGTGGGGGAAATTAGTATTGTATATTTCAGTAAAAAATACAAACAGAACCAAGACAAATGCTTTGCAGTCAAAAATTACACTCTATGCAAAGCTCCTGTGATTACAGAGAAATGTCTCCCCCTGTGAATATTTCCCATTTTTATTCACCCTGATTCTTGCCCCAGAAGACTGGAAGCAGAATTTCAGGCCTCTGTGGAGAGATCCTATTCTCACAACATTTCTAGGCCCCATTTTGCTGAACCAACAGATGTGGATCATTGGGATGACTCTGACAAGCACTAGAACTTGTAGTTGCTTAGTGGCATCCAGAGCCTTTGGGGATACTCAACATCAGTGGAAAAGCTGTGCCAGCCTTCTCAGCCGTGTGCACTGTCCTCTTTGCTCTCAACTGGATCTGGGAGGCATCATTCACCCCCTGCTCCTGCTGGGCCAGACATGGCAGCTGGCTCTGCCTCCTTGCCAGCTTCCATGTGGACACAAATGCATGGACATCCCCCGCTGGTGGAGAGCTGGCTCTAGAGTCCAAGGGGTTTGGTGCCACCTAGGGTAAACCACATGGGACCCTACAGGCCATCAGGCACTTTTCAAAAATATCCTGGATCCAAAACTAACATGACACCATAACCTGCCTATGCTGAGCTTTTGTTATGTTTATTTTTTTCCAGTTCCTTATTATAACAATATTGTGTGAGATTGGATAATACAGCAGGCATTTGTCCTATGTTTATCTTGACTAAGTGCATTATCTAAGGGAAAAGAACACAGAACTGTATTTTTTGACTTTTGTATTCTCTAAACTCTTTTAAATTTAAACAGAAGCATTAACACTACCGCCACACCCCACCCAAAAAAACCAAAACCCCCCACCTCACCCCACCCCACCAAATCATAAATACCAAGAGAATTACTCCATCTGCTGTATTATTACTCACTCTCTGGTTTCTACCAGGTGGTAGGTCAGGCTGCAGAAAGGTTCTCTCTAAACAGCAGTAGAGTTACTTTACTGATCTTCAAATTCCTCCTTAAAAAACTCTACTTGGCCTATTACAACAAAAAAGAGATGTTTAGAGAGCTGGCATGCTTAAGACTGCAGGCTTTGGGTCTTTCTCTTGTCCCATCAGAGCTGAGCACATTTCCTTGCCCCCCTGCCCTCTTCATGTGCTGGCAGACAGCCGCCAACTCTTGGGGACTCAGAGTTTCATGGTCAGTGCCAAGCACAAGTTGGTCCCTGACCATAAAGGGGACGTGAGTGCTACCTTAATATGAAGAGTGGCTGGAGAGGTTTGGTGAACCAAGTTTGGGATCCTTTCCCTTGCACTGCAAACTCATGACAGTGACACCAGTGAGTCTTCCTGAACCAGTAAAGGAGTTGGGCCCCTGTTTTCCAAAGTTTGCATCACAGACACCATCCCACAGCTGCCAAATCTGCAGCTGCCACAGGCTGGCTTTAAATACCAAAGCCTGAAGAAGCTGAATTCCTTTGCATTGCTACTTAAATCACCTCTGGGATTGCTCAGATCTGGTGAAGCAGCATTCTACCGTTTTATGCAGTGGAAGTCCCGGACCTATGCAAAAGACCATTAATAGAGAAAACTAGATTTCTATTAATGTGCTGCATGAATTCTCAAGGTACCTCTCTACCAACAGATGAGGAGTACCCCTTTCTTCTGAAAAGCAAGATAGATGTGTGCATGTGGTGGGGGTGATCAGGGGTTGCAGCCAGATTGCCTGCCCTCCTGGCTGGCTTTAGGCAAATTTAGCTGGAGTCTTACTCTGACTCACACACAGAAAAAAACATCTCTTTCTCACCTGATTGCTGATAATTTAAAAAAAAAAATAAATAGCCTCTTATCTTTCCATATAGTTGGTGTCTCCAGAAGTGTCCATGTAAAGATTGGTGTTACCTACCACCAGCTGCAGAAATTATAAATGAAGATGTATCTCTACTTCAAATATCTGTAACTGCATTAGAATGTGTTTGTTGTTAAGAAAATGTAATGCCCTCATCAGGGGGTTTAATACCACTTAAAATTTTACCCAGATAATCCACATCAGGATTAGTGACACTGTGAATTAAGGATTTGGCAGCAATAAATATGGGTTACCTCACAAAGGACCATTACGAGAGAATGATCCCTAGACCTCTGCACCTAGACCTCCTGGCATCTCTGCCACATCTGCATTAAGAATGTCCTGCTGACAGTGTTGCACAGAGAAGCCAATTCTTTCATACTCCAAAAACAGTTCCAGCCTTAATATATTCTTATAGAAACTGCTGTGGGATATTGAGACTATGTAAATCCATCAAGAGTTTTTCTTAACCTGCAGATATTCACTGTCAGGAAATGCATGCCATGCTCTGTTGGGTGTGGATTGGGAAAAGCCCTTTCAGAGACATTCATCAGGGAAGTGAGCCAGATAAGTAGAAGTTTACTGCCTTATCCTGACTCAGTCAATCCTTGAGACCATGTTGTATTTTAGGAACATGATACTAGCATTATGTTGTGAATTTTGGAAGAAAGGATTGTCTGATTGTCTGTCTTTACCTCCTTTGTCCCAGAAGAGTTGTTCATATAAAAATAGGTTAAATATATTTGCTCCTTCTTTGCCAATTCTTCATCTGCTGAGAGGCTGTTTTGCAGGCTTCAGACTTCTCCTGCAAAGAGGTAACATCCCCCATGTTTGCACAGTGGCAATATGCACGGGAGCCTTTTCAAAACTGGGCATTCTGGAGGACACCAGGAGGGGTGGGCACATATCTCCTATGACTCCCTGCGCAACAGCTTGGGAATGACCGTTCCCTACACTGAAGTGAGGCATTATTTTATTTTTGATACCTTAAAGCCTGTACTAAGTGCAAGTTTTAGGCAGAATATGCTGAAACTGAGAAAAGCAAGCACATTTAAATTTTACTCTGGCTAGTTCAGCTAATCCCTGCAAAACAGGAGTACTGCCAACATTAATTTTTCATTCAGCTAACTCATATTGAACATATCATCACTAGTTACTTAACTGAATCTATTTTTAATAGAAAAATTGATACTGGAATATGAAACATGAAGTAACACATCATTGTTCTGCAAAAGACTAAGCTTTTAAAGATAGCATTGTAGTCTCGAAACAGACTGAAAAAGGTAAAAGGTTATTTCCAACATTAAAAGTAATCTACATGTTCACCAAAGCCTAGATCATCTCCAAGCAGTAATTATTCCCTGTCTGTAGATAGTCTTATTTTGATATTTGCTGTATGTTTATTATTCATCACAGCAGATTATCACAGGATTACTGCAACATATTTTTCCTTTCAGTAAAATCTTGTTTTCAGGTAATCTGGACTTTTTTTGTCCCCCTCACAAAATCTGCTTTCATCAGCCTCCAAGACTGACTAATAGCCAGTTACTTCAGTTTCCACATGATTATCCCTTCTTGCATTTTATATAGAGATATCTAAAACTCTTTTTTTTTCTGTAGTGCAAAGCACACTTTTAAAATTCACAACCACTGAATATGTGTGCATGAAAGCAAGAAGGGCTGCTTCTCTTTCATACTACAGGGCAAACAGCCAGACTTTAAAGGCTTCATAATTAGGGACTTTACCAGATTGTAACAGAAGATGTATTTGCTTATTTTTGCTGTAAAGTCAATTATAAATATGCAAAATTCAAAGTGTGAGTGACCAGGCCACACTTAGCAGAAATAATAAGACTGCAGCCAATTAAAACGGAAAAAGGTTGAGTTCTCAGTTTTCTGCCCAGTCTGTTTCTGATGATGACACAACAACAGCTGTGAACTGCCAAAGTCATCCCAGAGAGGTGGCTCAGTCTAGCCCCTGCCAAAACGAAGGATTTGCCCTAAAAGCCAGATGTTCTTGCCACAATTTCCCACATAGAACTGACAAAATGGTTGCTCAGCATATGTGAATCCTTATACCACACAATCATGTCTTTATAAGAATATCGCTCCCTTGAAGATGCAGCTTAAACAGACAGGAGGACAAACAACTTTACAGCATTAAAATCCTAAATTTTGTGCTTTTTATCTTTGTAACAGGACTATCTGGCTATCTTTTTGTTAATTGAACACTTGAAAACTGTAATTGAAACAGTATAAACATTGTTTTTATTCTTCTCATAATATAATCATTACGTGAGAAACACTAAACTAGACATTTGACTTTATTGATCTTTTCATGGACTAGCAGTACAGGGAGTCATTTTCTGCCTAGGCTAATTAATTGATAGACTAATTCATTGATCAGGTTCTCCATAGCATAGTTGGTATTGACAAACACTGAATCTTTTTCCATCAGTTGTATTAGTTTGCACCAATTACTTTGTCTGTTTCACTTAAGCAATTACGATAGCTCAAAAGCAACAATCAGAATCTCAGCTGGTGTAAATCAGGCTCTCTCTCCTGAAGCCAGAGAGCTGTGCAGTTTTACTCAGTTCATTTTTTTGGCTTTTAAGATTTAACAGTGAGCTTTTAAACATCCAAAACAACAACAAGGATATCTGAGGCATAACCCATCAGGTTAGCTGAAATATGTTCATCATAGCAATGAATAGTAAAGATGTTAAAGTCTTATGTACAGATGCATGACTTTGCTCATAATTTATACACAGCCTTAGAATGCTACCAGGTGCAAAGTCATGTACCGGTAGACACAAATAAGCATTTGGAGTCACATAAAAGTTAGATGCTCAATAGACTCACGTTTTCCATACCTAGGCTATCTGTAAATCGGGTCCTAAGAATATCCTGCATCCAAGCAGCCACTGCCTTCCAGAGATATGGAACTCAGCCATTTCATTATAGGTGAAATCTCTGTTTAGACAGCTGTGATTTTTTAAAAATATTCAACTTACTGAAGGATTTTAGGAGAATATAGAGGTTTGTGCAGGGCTTTCTCACTTCTGGATCACTGCTGAAAGAATGTCTGGATATGGGCACTGCTGCTTCATCTGTTGAGCAGAGCCAACAAAGACACAGGATCACCAGCATACTGACAGTGAAAGAACCATATGGGAATTTAGTAACTTCTGTGAATTTTCAAAATAAAGACCAAGTAAAAATAAGTGAATAGAACTGATTGTTCTCTGCATAGATTTTCCTTAACAAATTATTTTTCACGTAACCCAGGGAGCCACCAGAGTACATGGATGTGACACAAGAAGGAGACATTGCAACAATTTTTTAGCTAATGATGAAGAAATTATTTTCCTTTCAAAAACAGGTCATCTCTGTCAAGTTGGCCAGTGCTGAAAAATGTGAGTCAATTTAAACTTTCCATTAGTCTCTGGTCTGCTTTTCCTAGAGTATTATGGAAAAAGTGGGTCCATGCAGGATGTAGTCTTTGTGCTTTGGATCAGTCTCCCAGCTCTGAATAACAGAATTCATTGAAAACAGGTATTAGCAGCTAGCCCCTTCTTTTAAAGTCTCCAATCACTTTTTCTCATCTTTGCATGCAAAAATAAAAAAAATTATATACTCTCCAGAGACACCAGAAAGAGCAAGAAGAAGTCATCAAGACTAAGAAAATTTTGCTGAGGCTGTTTGCACACACTGCTCTAAACCCAATTACTTCCTGTGCCTGACATTCTCATGGAGGCTTCCTCTTTGATGCATGGTATAGGATAAAATAAAGTGCACATTCTTCATTAAAATGAGTGTTATTCTCTGGCATGATTAAAAAGAAACTCTTATATGTGCCCTGTCAACGATATTTCCATTTGCCTCAAACTCATGTAGATGCTAACATACAGGTCATATTTGTAATGTTTTTGCTTAAAAAAGGGTGACCAGAGTACCACATCACTCTGTGTGTGAACTCCATGGGGAAAAGAGGCATGTGCAGGCAGAAGTGGATATGGAGAATAGGCATAGCAGAGTATGATCCTCCTAAAAGAATGCTTTGCGCCCTTCACACAGCCAGAGCGAGCGATTTGCAACACACAATTCAATGACATGTAATTAAAATCAATAGAAAATTGACATTACAAACCCAAAACAAATTAAAGCACAAATTTAATCTCTATTTCTCATTCTGGCATTTGAAATGGAGGATTTGCTATAAAAATATACTGTAAATAGGCTGATATATATATACTGGGTATGTCTCAAGCAATCCTTCTTTATGTTGTACAATTATCATTCCTTACCTGTGAAAAGAGATGATCTACCATCTTCTTGGCTGATTTGCAGTATAGAGTAACTTGGCCTGACTCTGATCACATGTCAGTTTTACACAGATACCTTTACCATAGTGGGATTTTTTTTAATAAGTGTTCTAACAGCATCATTTCATGCAAGATCAGGTCCTGTGGATCTGATGCCTCAGAACTTTTCAATTTTCCATTTTAAATGTTCAGTTTTTCATAGAGTTGTAGAATATGCAAAAGCAGAATAAATCTATCCTCATATTTTTCTATTTTTATATGCTATTATCTGTAGTAGTTATATATGCTGCAGAGCAAACAAAGTATTTTAAATGTTATTAAACTACATTTTTCTTACCTAAATTCATGTTGTCATGCCTGTGAACAAAATATTGTCAAACCTCTAAAACTGCAGAATATCCAGGGAAAAGCCATGCTAATGGTGGTGTTTCTTCCTGCTGGAAACATCATCAGCTCACAACTTCATGTGACCCGGTTGCACATTGCTGTTGTTTACATGTGAGATCAAGGGCCTTCCATTTATTACCCAGTTCATTTTTTGCAGAATCGAGGACCTAAAACATACGAGGATGATACGGCCTTTAGTAACCAGTGACTGGGTTCTCCAGTGGCTCATGGGGTCAGGATAGATAGACTGACCTTGGCAGTGTTAACATCAATAGAACTGATCTCTGGTTCACCTCCCTGAATTCTCCAGACCAATGTTCCATCACTGTTCGTCCTGGACGCAGTGAAGTCATGTAGAGCTTCCAGAATTTTCAAACTGGTCCGTCTCACTTCAAGAACTACTGAAAATGATACCTTCACAGAGAGACAGTAAAGTCTGGTTAATGTCAGATACAGCATTTTGCAAGTGTGGCATTATTACCAATAAGCATGTCTGTGCATTTTGAGTTAATCAACTGTGGTCTTTCATAAACTATTTAAATTTTTTTTTTAAATTTAAACAAAACAAGAATTGATTATTTTTCACATTGAAATAGTTCCGTAACTGACAACTGATAGGGTCCTGAGAAACTTGATCTAGTGGGGCAGGGCCTTCGGAACTAGTTGATCTTTAAGGTCTCTTACAACCCAAGTCATGCTATGGTTTAGTATCTGCAGATTAAAGATTGTTTTTTCCCACTCACAATGGGCAGAACCTTCTGTATTGTTCATGCTATGATCTCTTACCTCCTTTGAAACATCTGCTCTTGGCCCAGGTCAGAGTTAAGACATGGTTGATGTAGGATGATTGTTTCTGTATTTCTAAGGCTTTGGCCATAAGGTCACCTCCTGCCATGGACAGGAATGGCGACAACCCGCAGCACCACACTTGCAAACCCATGGTCATTGAAACTGATCCTAGACAGCACCTGGACTACCCTACAGCAGATACTTGATGTACAGGACTGTGCTGCTGCTGCCACCAAAGAAACAGCTCCACTATATTGTGTTGGAGACACTCCTCCACCTCCTATGGGATGCAGGACTGGGCTGCCACCTTGCCCCACACCCTCACTCTCGGAGTGACAACATTCAAGTTTGCCAGCCTTGCTGAGGAGCTGTGAGCCAGCTTTGGCTGTCACACAGTGTCTGCAACTCGTCATTTAGCCCACGGCTGTGAAGTGCAATAGTCTAAGATTTAGAAATTGTCCTAGAGAGGACTGGGTGACTTAGGTTATATCTAGTTATTCTGCTGTGTCTTTGTTCAGGATGTCCACAGAACGACCCCATTTTCATTCACAGCAGGAATGAAACCCTTTCCACTTACCCCAAGGAAATCTAAGGGTCCAGCTTAATTCTCCTCAGTTACAATCATGGTCAACAGAAACCTTTTTTTCCCCCTTTTTTTTTTCCTTCTCTGCATAATTTCAAAATATTAAATTTTCCTACAAACCAACAAATTACCTATAGAATCTGACATGAAATTCCAAGCTTAATAATTTCCAATTCCTGATTACAAAGATTTACTACCAGTTGTTTCAGCAGAAATCACAGGCCACCAAAACCACCAAATGTTTAAATCAATTATATCTCAATATATTATGGTCCACATGCTTCAAAACTATGCTCAGAAGCTGCCAGAAAAGCAACATGATTTGAATGTTTTATTTACTATTGCGGTTTTCACCAGGAAAGTTCATTCTGTCTTCAGAGTGTCAGTAAGAAAGAAGTACTGGAAAAGGTACACAGTTCTCTAATTTAGTTTTCAATAGTTGATGAACAAAATGGGAAGTGTTGACCACACTAGGTCACAGAAAAGTCATTTTGGTAGACATCTGCTCCCCTCTGACAAGTAATACAGTGAACAAGGATGGTCCTATACAATATCTGTTCATGTAAAACTTGGTTTCTTATTATCGTTGAACACAGCAGAAATCTGCCTCCTCAGTCTGAGCAACTGTTTCTCAATCAATAATTAAGTAACTTTAAGGTCTAGATCTATACAAAGATATTGATATTTTCACTGAAAATGAATCAATATGAACAGGGTAAAGCATCTGAGTAAGCCTTTTTAATGGCAGTGTTTTGGCTGTGAGAAGTAAATTAATTGATTAAATGAATGACAAATATTGGACAACCAAAGTAAATCTTTTCACACTTTCATAAACCTTTTAAGTAACTCCCTTAAATTATTTTTTTTTGTTTCCATCTTTTTTCCAACTTTGTATTGTTTTAATAGAATCTACAGGCCTTCCTGTGAGTATGTAATGCAAATGATGTCTTTTTTAGTTTTACATTAATAAGTAGAGATCAGATGAATTGTAGCAAAGGAGAAGAGCAAGCTGAGATGTACGGAAGGAAGGGCACGTTCTGGGTGATAGACTGTAAGGAATCCTGCTGAAAAGGCCACAGTGAGAGAAAGGAGATCTACTGGAAGACCGTAATGGAAAAATCTAGTGAGAGATGGGAAGTGGTAAGGGACAGGTAAATAGATTCTCACCTTTGGTTTGGTGGACAAGAAATAGTTCTGGATAGCTCTTTTCTGCCATCTTCTTAAAATACATATTTGTGGGCAGTCCAAAGTAGTAGAACTGGACACAGGACAAAACTTTCTAGCAGTTCCCACAGAGCTGCCTCTACTTACCAACCCCTCAGCTTGCTGCCACGGGCACCCTGACGTGACCAGAGTATGGCCTTGTGCAAAGGCTGTGCTCTAGTGCAAAACCAGAACTGCCCCATCTTCTGTGGGTGAATTTGCAGCAGTTTGCTGCAGGTTTGGCCTTAAGGCTCAGGCCACGAAAGCCCTGGTTTTCTCCCAAGCTCTGATGCCTTTATAGCTCTCTCTAGAAACAACAGCAGAAGCTGCTGGCCAGCAAACCCACTCCAGTGATTCACATGACACAGTAAAGCTCCAGAAGTCACTGGGCCTCCAGGGTTGACTCTGCCTCTAGAGCTTGATAACAGTGAGCATTTTGCAGCTTCTTGAAGTAGGACTGTGTCTGGAGGGCCACAGGTTTGAAAAACTCCCCAGCAGTGGAAAACCACTGCAGTAGGAGAGTCTTTCATCCCACTAGGAACAGAAAGGCAGCAAGGGGCAATAGTGGAGAGACCAGGAGAGACAAATGTGACTCCTTTCTTCCACTCACACTTCTATCTCATGTTCTGAGCGAACAAATTCAGTTCAAAGCAATGCTATTTTAATTTCTGGAAACAGGTACAGTATAGCCTCATCCAGGGCCATCCCAAGAACAAGAAGGGAATAGAAACCAAAGTTAGGGAACCACTCTTAAGGTATGTTTGCTGTGCAAAGAGAGGGGAGAAATGCAAATGGGTAAGTGGGACAGCAGAGATGTCTTCATTTCTCCATACATCTTTTAGTGACAGTGAACTTCCCTCATTTCCCTAGCCTTTCTTTTTCCATCTTTGTTCCCTTTTACCCTTTTCACTGTTTTATTTGAGTTCATAGTTTTTCCCCATTAAACAATGCTTTCTTTACTTGTAAAGAAGCAGGTAACAGAAACCTAAGTCTTGCAGTGGCTCTTTGTCTGTATGCAGCATTCAAGTGGCAGATTGATTCTTGAGCCATTACTTTTGTTGCTGGTCATAGAACAATTCTTCACTGCCCCATAGATCCTGCAAGCTATTGTTGGGACTTCAATTTTCTGAAAATATTTTTGAGTTGGCTTTTTCATTATTATTATTAAATGGACAAACATTCTCATCTGTAAAGGTTGAAACTCCACTTTTTCTATCTGTCTCTGCCCTTTTTGAAATTGTATGTCCTCTGTGCTGTGCAGCTCAGAAGTGTTCACTTATGTACTGGTAAGGAAAAAAAACCCCAAGAAATGTAAAGAATGAATGTGTGACAGAATGGAAAATATTGAACTACAATAATTATCTCTAAACTGCTCAAAGAAGTTGCATGATACAGGCAGACCCCAGTCATAAATAAATATTAATCTGCCTTACATTTAAAATTGAAAATTAATGTTGGAGAGGGTACACAATCCACATCTCAGAGTAAAAATGTTTTCCCCTTTCTTTTTTTAATCAGCATTCAGCACTTTGAAATCACATGTCCCATTTTAAGCACTTAAGATGTGACTGGTTTGGTTATTTTTAAGAAAATCCTATTTAATATTTATGCAACAAAATCTGATGATTCCTGATGTGTTTCAGTTTTAATCAGAACCTAGTGTCATGATTCTGGTAAAAATGTGTGCCTTTCTAGCTGTTCAACATGGCACAAAAAATGTCTAGCAGAGCAGATAGATATGACTTCCCTATCCCCAAAATGGTAAAAGTCACATTGACTGATATTGATAAAACTTTGTTATTCTTAGACCACAACCTATGAACTAATTAGCCAACATTTACAGCTCCCCAGCTGGCTGGAATCTTATTTAACAGACATCCAGATCTACAAGAGCAGCAAGAAAGATAATAAAAATCAAAGCAGAAAGCAGTGGGAGAAAATCTAGATGAAACATGAGATGTTACCTCTTAATCCGGGGTGGGGAAATTTTGTCTTGCACAAGGTCTGTTCCCACCCTGTGCATGCATCTAGATAGGGCAAGTGTGAGACCCTTTCTACCCACTTCCTAACAGAGCCTCAGCCTCCAGCTGCAAGGCTGAATTTGGAAAGGAGGCATGTTGAGTGCAGCATAGGTCCCCTTGCTTTTGACTTTCCTACATCTATTTATGCTCACTCAGTAATATATGACAGTAAGGGATTCTCCATTGTGCTTGAGAGCAAGACCCTGTGCTGCACCTTTGCTCTGCTACCTGGGCAGTCCCCATCTTCTTTTGGCTGCTGCTGAAGGCCAATGCACATTTGCAAATCTCTGCACTGCCACTTGTCTGGAAACACGGAGATCACTCCCTCTTGTTCTCCACAGCTGGGCCAAGCAGCTGAAGTGGTTGGGGCAGCCCAAAGCACAGAGGCAGTTTGCTGAGTGCTTGCAACAGCAGTTAGCACCAGTAGAAATTATGCTGGTGACACATTTTGCTGTCTTGGTATAAGCAAAACGTGGAACTCCTCCAAGCACATCATCTCAGCTGAGCAGGCCATAGATGTGGCAAGAAGCCCTTCTAATGTGCTCCACTCTGGTGGGATAGCCCTGGCATCCCTGCTTAACCCTACAGGCAGCCTGAGCCCAGCCTGAGCTCAGAGAATTTTAACATCCCATCTCCTCTCTGCAGCAGGAAACAACTGCACCCTCCCAGGGACCATCTCTGGCCTCCTTCTTGCTTGACCCTGGCACTGCAGATGCTAACATGCTGGATGGAGGCTGTACAGGAAATGTGCTGGATGGTGCTCCAACAAGAGGTTTGCTTCTAAGCAGGGAGATCTGTGACATGACATGAGACAGCGGGTGAAGGGCTGTTGGATCCCCTTGCTGTCACAAATCAGCAAGAAAGAAGGAGTAGGAGTGGATGTAAAAAACACATTGAGGGGCATGAAAGAAAAAGTATTGCCCTGGATTCCATCTATATGTTCATAGACTTGCCTCCATGGGAGATTTCTGATCATCTCAGTTACGGCCTTCTCGGCTATATGCAGATCTTTCTCACCACCTGTCCCCCATCCTGTGTGTGAACAAATGTAAATGACAAATGAATTATCTCGTCATTTTTCCTCTTCTTCTTTGTGGAGAACAGAAAATAGCATAGTATGAGTGAAAAAAAAATTTAATAGTTCCTGCAAAATTCATGAAAACAATGCTTCTTTATTGTACTTCAAACATGGTTCTCAGAGTTTATAAACAGCTTTTGTTTTTAGTGAAATGAAATACTGTGCAGCAATACTTTAACTCTCTTTTGCCAGATTATCAGTTATTTCAAGCAAGTGTTAAAATCTCCATCACTAGCAAAATAAACTATGTTTTGTTTGTCAAACTTGCATCAACATGCCCATCAATCTGAGCTGGAAAAGACTCTTTAACAGTGCAGCATAGGTGCTACTGTTTGTGATTGTATATGTACCTGAATCTAAATTTTTCAGCTATAGGACTCTTTTGCTCTGCAAGAGGTTTTTATTTTCAGACAGACTTTCAATATAGTTTCCCACATTATAGTATATTTTTAGTCCTTTCTTCTAAGTTCTGTTAATTAGTAAGCCTGATTCTCCCAGACATTACTTCTATTTCATTTTATAAATGTGAATCATCAGGGTTTTTTTTACTCTCATTCATGTGGCTTTCAAAATAATCAATTACATCTAAGGCTGGAATACAATAAGTAGAGTTCTTCCTGTTTGGGGGAAATAAGGTGGTTTAGTTTATCCCTTCAGGTTGCTTTGGGTCTCATTCTGTGATGAGAACAAGTTTCCTCCATTATTTATCAATGTGCAATGAGACACTGACACAAAGTCCTGACACATTAATAATTTCACAAAGTATTTGGGAGAACTACAGTGACCACTCACATACATTTTCTGCTTTGTAAGCAATTCAGGCTCATTCCTTTATAGGCTGTGGCTGTTGCTTCAGATGTGGGAAGACTATTCCAGAAAGACAGTTCTGCCTATAAATGAGAAAGAGCAAATTTCAGTAAGATCACTTACACAGATTGGAGTTAATACTTGCTGTAAGAATGTACTTACTTTCAGTAGTCTGTAATGGGGGAAAGAAAAGCAACATTAAGATGTCTTATATAGAGAGAGACATCAAAATCTGCCCAGTTCATTTCTGTCTAATCTAAAGAAATGGACAAGATAATATGTCACATAAATTTTACTGATGAATGTCAAGACTTTGATACAATGCTAACCCATAGAATGCACTGTAAACAACATCAATCTTTCTAAAGGCAACACTGAGACAAAAATAATATTACCATATCCAAGGATGGAGATGGTATATGTGTTTAATAACATAGAAGAGCCATCCCTACACAATTTTAGTGGGGAATCAAAACTTTCTTAACCACTTTTTTTTTTTTTCCCAGGGACTCTAAAGGAAATAAATTCATCATTTATACACCCAAATAGTATTTGGTGAGAGAGAGAGAGTGTGCTGGCAATCTGGAGAAAAATGAAGACAGTTTGGGATGGCAGCAGACCTGAGAGGGAGCTGCACATGACCAGTGCCTCTCAGGGCAAAAACACCTCAGCCATACCCAGGACAAAGTCTCCACTGACCACCACTGGCAAACTTCATGTTCTCCATTCTCTTTTGTCTCGTGGCTCTTATTTATCTCAATAAAAATCCACCAGTTCAGAATACCCAGCAATGCCTCATTTCTGCTTAAAGCAGTAACCAACAAATCCAATCAGGCAGAGACACTGTTCCTGAAATCACGGGTGACTCTTCCTAACATCTAATTTAAACCTACTCCCTTTCAGTTTAAAACTGTTCCTCCTGCTCCTGTCACTACACGCTCTTGCAAAAAGTCCCTCTCCATCTTTCCTGTGGGCCTCCTTCAGGAAGGCTGTAATTGGTCACCCCAAAGCCACCTCTTTTCCAGGCTGAACAATCCCAATTCTCTCAGCCTTTCCTTGTAGGAGAGGTGCTCTGACCCTCTAACCATCTTGGTGGCCTCCTCTGGACTCACTCTAAGAGGTCAATGTCCTCCCTTTGCTGGGACCCCAGAGCTGGATGTGGTGCTCCAGGTGGGGTCTCACCAGAGCAGAGGGGCAGAACCCCTGCCTCACCTGCTGCCCACGGTGCTCTGGATGCAGCCCAGGACAGGGATGGTTTCTGGGCTGTCAGTGCACCTGGGTCATGTCCAGCCTCTCCTCCACCTTGAGTCTTCCTCAGCAGGGCTGCTCTCTCTGTTCATCCCCCATCCTGTGCTGTCATCAGGGGCTGGTGCAGTGCCTTGTACTAGCTCTTGTCAAACCCCGTGAGATTCCCATGGACCCATCTCCCAGGCTTGTCCAGGTGCCTCTGGATGTCATCCGTCCTTCAGGTGTGTCATCAGCACCACTCAGCTTGGTGTCGTGTGAATTCCTGGAGGGTGCACTCGATCCCACTGTCTATTCATTAGTGCAGATGTTAAATAACACTGGTCCCAGTGCTGACCCCTGAGGGACACCACTTGTCACTGATGTCCATCGGGACTCTGAGCTGCTGACCACGACCCTCTGGATGCAACCATACTACTCTCTGGCAATTTGCTTACAAAGAACTGTTGAAGAGTCTTGGACTTAAATGTAACCTTTTTAAAAGTAACCTGTGGAATGTAAAGAAATACAAACATTAGAGTCAGGGAAAAAATGTTATGTTGCCCGTGAGAAAACAGAGAGGTGGGAATACCAGTCTGCCATTAAATTATTTCTGAGCTTATTTGTAATGATAGCATGGCCCAGACATGAAAACTTTTCCCCTTTTCAAATAAATGAAGGACAAACCCCACTGTGGTAGACCTTGACAAGGGTTTTATTTCATCTAGCTTACCTGGTGCCTCCTTGCTTCTTTCATGAGTGAAACTCCCACCAATGTGGAATATGGAAGGACAAAGTGATTTACTTGGGAAAGTATAAGACAATAATTTACCCGAAGTTTTGAAATAAACCAAGCTCTTCCTTAGAAGATAGAACATAGAAGAGAGCTGTGTATTTGGAAGAGTTAAGTCAGGAGCATTAAAAATCTTTTCCCTTATTTTAAGATTGCAGGCACTTTCGTGTTTGTAGACTGTTCACAGTCTCCAGATGTTCTGAAAGACTTTGTTTTGCTTCTCCCATCTGTGTGGGCTCCGGTCTTGATGTCTTTTGGAGAGAAGGGTGAAACTTTTTCTATATTTTAGCAGAGCAGAATTAGCGCACAGCTTTTACACCAACCTTTCTGAGATAAAACCTCTACTAAACCTTTCCACCTGCAAACAAGAAATTCTGCTTTTCAAATGTATTAAATCCAGCTCTGAGTTTGTGGCCCAGATTTGAGACTAACAGGCTCTTTGATTTCCCTTAACATGACTAGACCCATGAAGTGTGCATGCGTGTCCGTGTGTCCCCTCTTGTACCCATTTCTATTGCATTTCACATTTCTGTCAATATAGCCTCCAATATTTGAATCCACTGATAGAACAGATGCAGTAATTGCAAACAGCTGTAAAGTATTACTCATCTTGCTAATCAAAATGACTTTCTGCTAAATAAACCATGAAAAAAGCTTTTCCACCATCAGTGAAGTGGAGTGGAAATGATACAGACTGTAAAGAGTCCACCATGGAAGTAAAATCAACAGATCAAGTGTTCCTACAACAATGATTCTACGTGTTAATGCACATTTCCAAAATTGTCATAGAAATTTCTCTATGTTTAGGAAAATGAATTTGTGTAACAACACAAATGTTCCTCCAGGTATTTTACATGATACCACCAGACACAGAGCCTTGAAGAACTGCTTTATGGTTTCTCAAGATTCATAATCCAAGGGGATATAATTGCCTCATATGGTTTTGCTAGATGTTCATTACATGCTGTACTATCTTATTCAAAAATTCCCCAAAACTCAGAGTAATATATATCCACATCAAACATGACAAAGGGACTGTTTCTGAGCTTATGGGAAGCATGGAAGAGGCTGGTTTGAGAAGAAAAAAAAAGTCATTCCTAAATAAAACTCATGACTGAGAACTTTAGTCTTTCATTAGTCTGTCCCCTAATGAAAAAGCTCCTTTTCTAGCTCATTGTGCTTCAGTTATCCTATTTTCTAAGTCATATTCTTTAATTCTTAAAAATGCTATTAGAAAAGATATCATCTCTGGTTATATACTCTTCCTCTATTCCCTTATGCCACTTAAGCACTTATTGCTGTGGGCCACTCCAGTATAAAACACTCCAGAGGAAACAACTTAGCCCTGAGTTATTTCTCTCACTTCTTTGGGTCACACTGAATTAGGAAGCAAGCAATCTTCTCCCACAGCTTTCTGGTACCATAAATGATTTGCTGGGAACCTCAGCTCTTCTATTATGAAATGTAACTAGAAGTTAAAAGGCATATAAATTACAGATGTGCTAATTTTGTGAAGCATGATGAACTTCCTACTACCAAGTTTATATATCTGCAGAGAGGAAAGAAGAGGGAAGAGGTAATGAGATACATATCTGACTATAACACAGGATAAAAAGAGTAAATCTACTTCCTCTCTGAAATACTCTATGTTCTCCAGCACTGGCTGCAGTCTCCACCAAAGGAACTCAGCAAGTTCTCTAGATCAGTTGCCTTTCTACCCCAGTTTTTCCTAGTTTTCCTTCCTTGCATCTTTTTTCTTTGACTTCAATTTTTTCTACTCTCACAGTCATATATGCACAGTCAGTGCCACGGCTGCAGCAGCATGACCTGGTCACATCCAAGAAACCCCAGGAGAAGCTCTGTACAGCTACAGACCACAGCATCTCTGCCACAGACAAAAGAGATCACAACAAGGGAGCTCAAGGTCACTGTCTAGGCTAACATAGTCTACAGGGTGACATAATCCTCACTATTGAAAGGGTTGTTGTAAGATTATGATAAAATAAAATGATTTCTCCCATGATAATCCACTTCTTGAGGATGAGAGAAAGCATCAGAAGAACTGCTTAGAAAGTCTTGACCAAATCACTCAGATATATTAATTTATCCCCCTTGCTCTGCCCACTTTCCACACAGCTGCTTGATTTTTGAGCAAGGAATGAAAATGGAGAAATGGGCACTGTTTTATTAAAAGCTGCATCTTTCTGATAAAGCACATAGTGTATACAGGACATTAAGGTGTGCCAGAAGCAGTGAACAAGGCTCAGACACCTTCACATTTTCAGCTCCTTCTCCAACCCTTGGCAGCAGCAGGCAGTTTTCACTTACCCATCGACATTTCCATCCTCCTTGCGGTTGCACCAGTTGCAGTTTTCACAGCTGATGAGTGCATCTTCCCACAATTACTGGTAGTAGCAATATGCCTGTTTCACAAATAAACAGAAGGCTACAAAGACCTTTCTGGGTGAGTGAACTGCATTGTAATCATCATACAATCCCTCTCAAAGAACTGAAGCTGCACCTTAAATACATTAACTGTGCTTGCCATTGATACCCCAACTGGAGGCTGTCCCAGAGACAACATTACTGCTCAGCCAGATGCATCCTTCCCGTTTCAAGCCTACAATTATCCATTCTTTCTTTAGTCCAAGGCAACAAGGCTTAGAATCATATGGCTTATTTTTGCAGGCAGCAGTGCTGCAGAGCCAGGCCAGAATCTCAGCCTCTCAAGAAGCAGCAGGTTTCAGAGCTTTTTATTGTATGCCCTCATGTAGGTTTTCAAGAAAGCCACACACAACTCTCAAATGTCAGCACAGTTTCTAAGTCAATGTGCAGCAGTGTGGGGTAGACAATTTCTTTTTACCAATTTCTCTCCATCTACAACTCTCAAAATAGGCACAATGGTCCTTTTCTCTTCTCTG
Organism: Daphoenositta chrysoptera; assembly: GCA_013397915.1. Lineage (NCBI taxonomy): Eukaryota > Metazoa > Chordata > Aves > Passeriformes > Daphoenositta > Daphoenositta chrysoptera. The sequence continues at coordinate 2,359,225 of VZRO01008588.1, forward strand.
CCCATTAAATTATACACCTTTCACTCTGCAGCCTATAAGCTGACTCCCATTGTTATGAAAAAAATTTGGAAATTCCATTTCTCACTCCTTACAGCTTCTTTTGTTGTTATATCCCCACCATAGGCCAAATCCAGCAATTTTCTCCCTCAGAGTTTGAGTTCTTCTACTAGAAGTTTTCAAGATGTAACATCCACCTTAAAGTGTAAGAACTGAATGAATGAACTCCAACCATGGAGAAGTGTGAGATGATAGTTCTGAGACAAGCTAAAAAGCAGGAGCAGAACTTGTTCCTGAGACAGAAATGGGGAGCAGCAAAAGGAAAGGAATTTCTGGGGAAATATTTCCTTTGGGAAAAAAAAACCCTGAAAGCTATAACACAAAGTACTTTTGTCTCCCATTATTGACTTACTCTTTTGTCTCTCTCTTATTGAGAGCCCAAAACAGATTACAAGAAATACAGGGACAGTCAGAGTAAGACTGTGGTGGTCTTCATTTAGGAAGAGCTCCCCTACTGTGGAAAAAACCCCAGAACTTCCATGAACTGAAGAAGCTGCAGACCCTAGTCATTGCCAGTGTGGCACCCAAGAAAAAAGGATTACACAATATGCCCTTGACAGTCCATTAGCAATATTTGTGCTCATTACCAGTGAGACCTATTTCATGTGAAAGAGCCACTTGGGCAGAAGGGGCACTCGAGGTAATTAAGAATGTATTTACATTTTATAGAGCCATTGATGCCCTTATGTCCAAGGAACCCATATTAAAAGTGTGCTCAGGGTATTTTCCTATCAATAAATATTAAAATGGTTAATCTGCACTTGGTCTGCTAGCTGCCTGCCATGGCTGCAAGCTGTTAGCAAGCAGTAAAATGCAGACAAAAGAATGTGTCAGACCAGAAACCAATCCTTCAATCTATTACTTTTTTCTGGGTAAGTTTCCAATTATTATATGGTACACTCTCTTATTTTCATGAATGAAATATAGAATCAAAAAAATTGAAAAAGTCTCAAAACTAAGAAATAAAATGGGTTCTTAATTTAAACGCACACTTTATTTTAAAAAATTAGCTTGGAGTGATCTTTTATTCATTCAGTTCTCAAACATTTCCCTATCCTGAAGTCATCTTTAAGTGCAAAACAGATCCAATCTTATGTGTCCATTTATTTAAGTTCTGCTGGTGCCTATTCTTACTCTGGGTTGTCCCGGTGTGTTCCTGCTAGACACAAGTCCAGGAACAATAAACAGCAATCTAAACTTATCACAAAATCACCTTAAGAAATGCGGAAAGTAACAGGAATTAATCAGCTGAACAGGCAGTCTTCCATTGCAACCCTTGTTATTTAGACAAGTGCAGCTAATATACATAATGTAGCCATAAATAATTAAGTAAAATAAATTACAGCCCAACAAAGTCCACATTAAACAAGACAGGCCTCTCTGAAAGTCATGCGGGACTTACTATGTGAACATCAGAGTAAAAAATGAAAGAGCATGGCTCACATGATCTGTCTGTTGCTCTAATTTTTAAAGATGATACCTAATCATTGTAGAATTTCTTGCCTAAGAGAGCTGGACCATGCTAGAGCTGCTCTGAGTCATAAAAGAGCATGAAAATGAAAAATGATAAAGAAATGAGCATGTACATTTTGCATCATGCTCATGTGGTAACTCTTCCTGTCATGACTCACAAACGCAACAGAAAGAAGAAACTCCACCTAGAGCTGTAAATTCTGGTCAGCTCAATTATTTCACATGTTGCAGCCTGACTTAAGTTATTCAGAGCAGAGAAAGGCAGATCCCTGATGCACCCTTCCATAGTGCTGGACAGGGTGAAAATAATAAATTGGTCATCGGGAAACCCTGGATGTTTCCTGGATAAGAAACAGCATATTTCATATTCTTCTCTCATAGCTGCCTCTTGATGGCAGTAAATGGTTTTGCCATAGCTGTCATACCTCAGCAGAGAAGTCCTGCAAGCAAAGGAGAGTCTATTTCCACTCCCTTTGACATCACCTTTCTTCCATGGCAGCTGATGTCCCACACCCTCCTGGCTCACAAGCTGCAACAAACAGCTCTATAATTTGTCAGTTTTTAAAGACTACTGGGAGCCTTTTGCTGAAAACCATCAGGCCACATTGACCTAGACCTACTGGCAAGTCAATAGTTAGGAAATCACTCTGTTTTCCCCAGATAATTACACTGGGTCCCAGGAGTGGAGATGTGGCATTTCCAGTACATCAGAGTGCCTTTCAGGAGAATCACATCAGGTTTTGATGTTGCTGACTGTCTGCTGCTCCCCTAAGCACTTGATAATCTTCAAAAAAAAAAAAAAAAGTGTCTTTTGATGCTCCCACTTCTATTAAAAGAACTCAGCAACATCTCCATTTCCCTATCCAGAATAGGCTTTGTGGCCAATGGAGTGGAGGAGTCAATGTTAGAGGCCTTCTCTCTTTCCACAGAAAGATCTGATTCTCACATCCTACAGGCTTGGTTTTTTTCCTTTTGATTAGTCTGTTGTCAAGAGTCTGTGGCTTGATCCCCAGAAGTGCAGTTCTTGCTGAGGTCAGGGCCTCTGAACATGTGAGCCTTAATATCTCACTCTTGAAAAGGACCTGCATGCAGAGAGAAAAGGAATAATGATTAAACAACTGCCTTCTAAATGTAGAAACTATTGCCCAAAAGTGGAGTTATGGTGCCTGCTTGGACTGCTGCCCAGCTTATTTCCTGGCTGGTTGGAGAGAACAACACAATTTGCACAATGAACATGGTGCTTTGGGAAGATTTTCAGTCCAAGTAAATGATCTTGCACAAATAACAAATGTCTGCCTGATGATAATTCAGGCTGCACTGGGCCCAGCAGCTGCAGCCAACAGTGAGAGACAATATGGAGCTAACTCAACCCTAGCAAGAGGATGGAACAACATTTCTGAACACACATTCAGCATTACCCATTTTGGACAGATACTGAGACAATTTTCTTTATGAATCTATAATTTTGCTGGTCAGCAAGGTTGCATGGATGCACAGGAACCTGCCTTCCTTTAGTAAAAATCCTGGCACCTTCCAAAGCTCCTGAATTGCTGCCCACTCTGGAGCAATGGGTGGTAGGAAAGCACTCCATACTACACACATATACTATGTGCATCAAGAGTCCTGCACTGGGGATTGAATGAGGAGTTTCCCCAAAGTTTAACTGCAGGACACCTTCAGGACTCGGGACCCACTGCTTGCACCAAGCATGGCTGGATCAATACCCTGTCCAGAGCTATACAGGTCCTGACACTGGATATTGCAAATTACTAACAGCTATAGAACAGTTTTTGTCAAGGGGTAGTGATGAATGGGAGATGAAGCTATTAGATAGAATGAATCAGATTGGGGGAGGACTAGTGGGTGAGAGAGCCATTTTTAGTAGGGGTATCTGGATCCAGGAATAACTCTTGCTGTGGATTCTGAAACTTGTTGTTATTCTATCTAATAATTCATATAATGGCATGGGTGAAGATTCTTACAGAATGTATTTTTCTAGGTACAGTAAAACTGCCTGGCTATCTTGCCAGAATTTATTTCTGATTTGTTTTGAGGTTCAAGAAAACCTACCAACTGAAGATTCAAGACATAGCTCTGTCGAAAGAGATTTACATTACCCCTAAGCATTTCAATTATACATATCAGGCAGAACTGTAAATTGTAAGATATGCATAGATAAATCAGATAATATGTGGCAAATAAGGCATATAGCACCAACATTAGCTTGCATATCAGAATCTTAAAAAGCAGATGCAATTAATAGACAAGACAAAGAAATAAATATCTTGTGAACCTTTCAAAAGGCCAACCACATTATTTTAAAATTGTTTAACAGTAACACTTAATAAAGGGAACATCATGATTGTGTGAACTAAATTTTCAGTCATAATGAATGCTACAAACTTAACCTCCCAAGTTTAAATAGGGTACAATGCCTTAGGAGAGATGCAAGAGAAATTATTTGATAAAGGTGATGGTTTTTCACACCTGAAAATAATGTTTTTCTACCAGGCTCTCTTGATCAACAGTCTGTAGCCACACATTAAAGATAAAATCTCAGGACTTACAGTGTATACTTGTCACTACTTGCATAACTTAGTAGGGAGAAAGGATCACAGAGATTTTGAACATAATTTCCTACACTACAGGAGATTAAATAGATGACATTTGAAGAAGGCAAGAAGCAACTCTGGCCCCTGGATAGCAGAAAGTAAACTTCAACCAGTTTCTCCATCATTTATTCAAGAAGTATAGTCTTGTCTCCTACAAAATTTAGGCATGAGCATCCTGTGCAGAAAGGATGTGTATTTGATTTAAACAATTAATTGCACAGGAGTGGATTTCTGTTACGGTTTTCCTGGCACAAACTAAAATCATTACATAAATCAGCTGGAGAGTGGCAATTTTACCTATATAAAGATTGATCGAACATTCACAGCTAGAGTTTGTTCTGTTCCCCATACTCATCAATATAGAAGCAGCTGTGATCTGAAAGCTTTTCTGGGTAAAAGGCAACACTAAAGAGCATGCTGGAAGAAAACAATCACCATATCAGAGCTATTCCCCAGATCATTGTTCTGTGCTACAGCTCCTTCTTCATCTATCATGCTTTCTCTGATTGCTATTCATTTCCTTATTTAATGAATATTGTAATGAATACAACTCACTTAAAGATGCATTGAGTTGGTTTTTTTAAATGTATATTTACCACTACATATCCTGAGAGAGAATATTAGCAGCTCTATTAAGTGATGATCTCTTGTTACCATGATAAATGTGTATTCAGTGATAAAGTGAAACCCAGTGTATATAACTCACCAACAAACCTAAACCATGTATCATCTATTTGAAAACTGTCACCTTTTCTAACAGATAGGAAGTATTTTCCCAGTGTCTGTTGCTTATTACACTCTGCTCGTCAGAGGGACTATGACATGCCAGCATTTCCTATAACAAAAGGAAAATATACAGTCCAAAAATATACATATCCAAAATTTACCCAAAGAGGGAATATCTTTGTTGGCTTCAGTGGTCATTAATGAAGACACTCAGACTGGATAAAGCAAAACTATTTGTCACCTTTTAATGATTTAACTGGTTTCTGTTCTTATTATACACATGTATTCTTATGTTAAAGCCCTGAATCCTGTGCTGGTAAGTACAGGGTCAAGGGCACTGGTCCTACTGTAAATGGCATGTAAGGACTTGTTTTGAACAGTCAGTGGTATTTAGAGATTGTCTGGTTTCTATTCTGAAAAAAGCCCCCCATAATACTGAAGGAATGGACAAGAAGTTTCATCCAGACCAAGAAATTTTCAGTTTGGATTATGCAGAACAGTTATTTCTGATATGGTTCTTCTATTTTCTTTTGTTTTCAGTTGTTTTTGGTGTTTTAAGTTTAGTTTTTTAAAGCCTATACTTGAAAATTTGTTTAAAAAAAGCTCTCCAACACTGGGATTTTTAGTTCCGAGAATATTGAAACAAAAATATTTTATTATTACCCTTACCCAAGTTGAATACTCATTCACATTTTTTTCCCCCGTATAAGATTTTGATTTGTTTGCTATTTTCCAAAGAAATAGTAAGGGGGAAAAAATGTGCCCTGATTTAGCATAGACCTCAGCGTGCCATTGGACCCTCTTCCAAAGAGGCTGGCTTCCTTAAAGGAACAGAAACTGGGACACTGGCGACTTCCCTGATAAAGCATAGGTGATATATTTACTTTAAGATCTGGATCCCTCTCATAAGATCATTTAAGCCCCCTGACAAGCTTCTCCACTGGAGGCACAAAAAGATTGGACTGTCAGAAGCGGAGCCAGAGTACAGGTTGGTACAGGGGTCTGTCTTTGCTTGCTGAACACCTGCTGGTGAGCACCATACAGCTGCCACAGCCATGCTGCAGCTTGGAACACGAGGAATTCCGGGCAGTGACAAATTATGGACTAGTACTGCGTTACCTCTGCCTGCCATACCAGTCCTACACCCCACTCTCTGTGTCCCTCTGCACTGTGGGAGACAGTGTAGAACACCCACTGCCTCCCTGGTCTAGCACCAGGGTGGAAGAAGGGCTGAAAATGGATCTCTACCAGTTAGGGTTTGAACTCCTTCTGTCCACTGAATTGCTGGATCCGTGCTGCCCTGTGCATGGAGGGTCTGGGGATCTTTGGAGAGGTGTGTGAGGGAGGTAGTTGGGCTGGTTGGTGCTTCTGTTCCCAAACAGTAGAGGAGAGGCAGATGATTTTCCTCCCAAAACAACTAGCATTAGGAGGAAGCTCCTTGGCATGCACAAAGGGAGACCCCTTGACTCTCTTAAGTTCACTCCTACTGAACTTAAAAAGATAGAAAATAATGACAGAGATTACAGCGCTGTGCTTTTAAATTCAGCCTTCAGTACTTCCTCTGCCAGTGCCTCTATGTGTCAGACCCACACTGTCCTGCCCAATAAATGTGTTAATAGTCCCTGTCCAAGACAGTCAGTGCTAAATATGCTCCCAATTTAGTCCAAGACTTAGATTACCAGGACATTTAATTTCCTTCTATAAACGATAGTTAGTCCTTTCAGTCATTTTTAGTTCTTCAAGTGAAACAAATAATGAGCCTAAGAGTAGGTTCTATGTCTAGACCTGCAGGCTTGACTCCAGCAGCTCCTGCTGTCCTCGATGACTGGAGGCTTGCTGTGCATGTTAGACCTTCAGAATCTGGATCAGTACACCCAAGAATGTGCAAAACTGGTACAATGTGCCAGTTGATCACAAGAGGTGGATCCGAGCTATTTTCATCATTAAGGAACGGGAGCTGCCCTATTTTAATGCTTGTTATAAGCGCTATTTTTACATCTCAGCGTCTGGATGAGACATCTGAAAAATAGCATTTTCAATCAGTGTGAAACTCCTCCTTAAAATTCCTTATGCTGGTGATGCACATCCTCCAGGCCCCTTTGAAAATGTTGGGGAGAAATTTACCTCTACTGAAGTCAGTGAGAGTTTTACTACTAAGCTCAGTAGCCCTGCATCTTGCAGGTGTCTACTGACTTCAGTCATCCTGAGTTCTCTGGTTAGCTGGGTTATTTAAAAGGTGTGGGAGGAAAAAGACTGTCTAAAAACAATTTTCCCACCAACGAGATTACTATTGACTTATTCTCCACTTATGCCATGCAAAGGTGTCACAACTCCATAAAAGGAGTGTCTTCATTCATTATTCCTAAGAGTCTTCATATATTATATTATACAGAACAGGTTTGTAATTTCCTTTTCTCTGTTATTCTAGTTACTTTTTTCATTGAAGGGAAATGATAAATAAAAGAAAAGATCTTTTTTATAGGAAGGTGCCTGTAACAGTCTACCCTAACAGTCCAAATCACCACACTCGTAATGGTAGCACTACTGTGCCTAGGTTATCTGTACTATATATGTGGTTTACATTTTCTTCTGTCTTCACTGAACATTTCTACAAGATTCATTTTAATACACTGAGAAACAGTTGTTCCGTAAACATTTCTCGTTAATGTACCAAATGCACTAACTATAAAATGATTAAACTAAACAATATTTTGTAGGATGACAGTCAGTCTAGCCCTGAAATGCTGACAAATAAGAGACCTAGTGACCATAAGTCTTTTTGACTCTGTCACACAAAATAATTGGTAAGTGTTATGCCTTCATGCTTGTAGAGGAAATAATATGAGGGGGAAAAAACCCAACAGGTACAGGGTCAGTAATAGCAACCTCACAGAAATACTGTAACACTGCTGGCATTAATAATTAAATGTACAAGAAATCTCAATAAATATTAAGTTATTTGCCAAAGAAATCTATGCCAATGTCTTTTTGCATGTGTGTGAAGACAAACTGATTTGTATCAGAGAAATGGGGAATCTGTTTTAGTCAATCTTGCTTTTTTTCTGCTCGGGGTTGTAGAATTATAAAGCACAAATCTGCTTAAGTTGGGCTTTTTTACATTTATAAAGGGCCACACTTGATTTAGCAATACTATTTTTATGTGTAATGACATGGAATCATTTATTATACATTCTGCTAATCTTCAGACTTACATTTTGACAGGATTAGGAATTTATACAATATGTAGACTTTAGGATGCACATTAAGACCGAGGCACTTCAATATATTTGGTTTTTTGCAAGCTGAGACTGAGTATGTGAAAAAATCATTTTGTGTTTCCTGCTCTCTGAACAACAAACCACAGTAATCCTTCTGATGGTAATCATATTATTTTCTGTTTAAGATTACATTTTGTTTGTACATTTATAGTGTCACTTAAAACAAAATCCAGCAGGTTTTCTTTTTAGGTATCTTTTAAGAGAAGTGAATATTTTAAAGAAATGACATAGAAACCGAGTTTTCTAAAAGGTACATACTTCCCAGTATGTATTTTATAAATATTTAAATGAAAGATGATCAGAAATGTATAAATAATTGTGTTAACACTTTAGGAATTGTTACTGTGTTCTACAGCTCAGTAATAACTAGATTTCCATACTGAGGGGATTAAAGGACCTAGATTTGGTGAATGCAGAAACTGATTGTTTTTTTCTTTTTCCTATACAGCAAGCTGCATCACTGTTTTTGATACACAGACTAGTTAAATGTGATATTCCCATTTACAGAAGGTATACAATGATAATTGAAAAATTATTTTGCTTAAAAAATTAACGCAGAAATTTACTACAGATTATTTTCAGTCTTAGAGATACTTATTATTCATTTGCATGAGAATGGCAATTCAGTGTGGCAATAGAAAGCTTCAACTGCATCCCTGCACTTCATTGCCTTAGGTTTGCAAACTGCTTTAACAGCCATCAGCCAAGAAATGTACATGTCATCTGCAAATCACAAATCACAGATCTTGACTCGAGTGATTGCACAGGGAGAAGTGCTGAAGGGTTCATAGTGGCCAGAACAAGACTTAAAAGTGATGTGAAATAGGGAGCAAAAAGGGCTGCAATTGCCTTGGAGCCTAAAATAGACTGAGCTTCAATGCCATGGAAAAAATCACCAGCTTCTCCATCATTTCTTTAAAGGTCAGAATTTTTGTAGGTGGATTGGGAGCGCAGTGGATTGCAGATGCGTTTAACAGCAGGGTATTTTCCGCTGCCATGACCAGTTAAGGAAGATTTTCAAAAACACATCTGCTGGTAAACAGTTTGGCCCTACTCTGGGTCATCTGCCTTATCTGTGCTCATTGCTGCATGAATTCTTACCTGGATGAAGTCCCAAACCTCACATCAGTCAAAGTTAGGCTTTCAGTACAGTCCATTACATTTTTTAGAGAGGTAACTCCGTGGCTTTCGGTTGGTTTTATGATGCAGGTCTGCTTCTCCACAAATGTATGAAGCACACTGGCAGTAGAGACAAAGCCTGCTCCTTCCCACTTCCTGTTCACATTTCACTCGTCAGCAGGCAGAGCACATCATGAAAGAATAAATGAAGGGAAAACAGATGACTTAAAGAATAACAAGGACGACGAGAGAGAATTTCTCTGTGCTGCAAAACAAGGCTGAATTCCAATATAATTTTGCACCATTTCAGACAACTAATATTATTCAGAAATTGATTTAAGAGGAATTTAAACACAAATTGCCTACAAACTGATGTGGAAGGCAGTAAATCTATTTTCCCTTTCAATCTTTCCCACTCTGCAGGTGATTAAATGCACTTGGTTTAAGATTTCTCTTTCTCCAGTCTGTTGTAACAGAATCTGAAATTCTGTTTGGAACTGGAGAGGTTAAAAAATAATCCTCTTTATTAAATGGATGAACCAAAGTGCAATTAAATAGACAAAGATCTTTGCAGGTTGGGTTTTATGCTGGAGAGTGTCTACACTTTACACATATTTGTATGATACTTAAATATCTCTAAGTAATTTAACTTTTCTAAATGTTTATTAGTCCATGGTGAGCGCACTGGATCCTCTTCTGGGATCAAGATATGAATTTATAAGAAGTGTAAAGTATTTAGATAGTTTCAAACATATTTCAGAGCACTTGTAACATCTGGGGAATGATTTCTACTTGGCTATTTTACTGTTAACTTCAGAGAGGAATGCAGGCAGTTTAAACGGCTGAGATTCTGTGTACCAGGGACAGCCGAGCCTTTTACCCAATGGTTATTATGAATAGGGTGTTGTTTCCATGGAGTGCCCTCCCTCCCAACTCGACCTCTGCCACCCAAATCACACCAGACAGAAATGAGCTTCTAAGTGTCTATAAAATAAAGAGAAAATCCCCACCAAAAGTACATGCCATGGGAAGAACTGAAAATTCTTCCTGACATACTTTGCTGTGAGCTGAGACATTGGAAGAGCCTCAGAAAGCAAAATTAACTAGGCAGTGAAAAGATAACAGCACTTTTAATGAAATCCTCTGCCTTGGTCATGAAAAGACATTTTGCTGGGGCAGCCTACATCTGTGCAATCACTACACCTAACTCAAGAGGCTTGCAGTTATGTCTTCCAAAATAGCTCTCATAGTGCATCTGAAAGATTTGTCTGCACATTTATTATTTGAAGGTTGTGCTGTTCACACCTTGGACTTGAATTTGCAGTTTAAAAAGAACAATGCTATATTTTTGTTCAGTTTTTATCTCACCTTGTGTTCACCTCCAGTGGCAACTGCTTTTTCTACTACAGCCCATCACGAGGTGGCTTGTAGCACCAATCAAAGTCAACGGGTACCTCAGAGGATCGAGCATTAGTTTTTTACATACCAGAAAGCCTGGAGAAAAAGTAGAGGAAAGGGAGAAGGTGAAGAAACCAGAGTCCACAGCCACTGGTACTTCAGCGTTTAATAGGAAACTATATTGCAACTGACTGAAGCCCTCATCTCTATGATACATCCCAGTTCTGCAGCTAAACCACACTTTCCGAGTTCCTTGCCAGTTTTAAGTGTCCTGCATTTTTTAACAGATGCTGCTGCCACACTGAGGAAGAGCTGTGATTGTACATTATTATGTTTTCTCCTTTGTTTTCACTTACCCAGCCTAAAGAGATTTTATTCCTCTTTTTTTAAACTTGGCTGATTTTCAGTCTTCTTAACAGAAAAATACAAAACTGTGTTGCTTCTGCTTTTGTACTAAAGCTATTTATGAGGGTCATAAACCCATAAGCTAAGGATGACTTTCTCACCTCACTCTTACTAAGGCAAATCTCCTTTGCTTTATCTGGCCTGCTCAACAGCTCTTCTCCACTGAGCTGTCTTGAGTCCTGAGGGGAGCACACAGGACATTTGGTGATGTTCTCCTTGTAGAGGCAGTTATCCCACATGCTCTGGTTGTGATATGGACCTCTGCTGCACAGAAAGTCCTCTGCACCTGGACAGGGAGGCAGGAACAGAGAACAGAGAACTGCATGAGCTGAAAACACTGAAAGAGATGATCAAAAATGTCACAGACATAGTGTAAGAAATACAGGTAGGGATGACTGCATCCCAAAAATTTAACAGGACTGATGAGCCCTCAATGACAATAGAAAGGTGTCACACTATGGTTTCAACTAACAGCCAGTGACTGACCACAGCCTGGTCACTGTGAAGACTTCCTGAAACTTTTAGAGTTCATAGTATTTTCACATGTATTTTCCAATTCAATCAAATGGCTTTTTGAGGAGAGAATAATACAGTGTGAAATCAGTCCCACTGTAATTCAGATTTGATGGCATTTCTGAACCCTTGGCTTTCTTTTCCCTCTCTTTCTCAATATCCTCCTGGCCCTGTCACACAATTTCCCCTCAACATTTGCTAACGAGGGAAGGCAGTTCATTTCATTATTTCTTGTTCCTGGTTTAAACTAGATGGTTCCAAAGGCATAACAGTATCAATACCATTATCAATTGGTGACTCCTCTATGCTTGAAGAAGGACAGAAGTGAGAGGGCAACCCATAAGAAAGTCTGTCATTACTGGGGAAAACAGATGGATGAAATATCTAAGTTTACTGCTCTTTACTTCTTTCCTTTCCAACAATTATCTAAGGCAGCTACTGAGACCTAACTACTAAGGATCCATGCAAATATCTACTGTGCTTGTCTGATCAATGATTCAATAGGCAAAGAGGGGCCCTTTTTCCATGCTCATCTTTGATTTCTGCACAGAACTATGCTAAGCTTGTGTTTCTCAGATGAAAGCAAGTGGTACAGTTTATGCTAAAATGACAAAACAATTTGAAAGCGAATGTGTATAACGGAGAGAAGAACTTAAGCGCATGGTTGACATTATTACGTTTATTTCTCCGTGAGACCTGTCTTTTCATGACACTAATCAAAAAACTGGGTCACCTCACAATGGTAATTTCCTAGGAATCTTGAAATTCATGAGTCAATTTGATCCCTTTTTAGCTGAACATTCACTAAGCACAGTGAGGCTGGTGGAGCTCAGCTCATCAGACTTGTCATCGACTATATGTGAAGAGTTTATATCCTTAATGGGATCAAAGGTTTTATCAGTGATCCTTCGTAAATGTAAACAGATGAAATATTTTTCTATCAGCATTGATTCCACACCTGACATTTCTTCTGTTGATCAGTTAATGGTTATTGTCCGTTATAAAATCAGAGACAAGGAAGGTTTATTACTTTCTTAACAACCAAGAACCATGCCAAAGAACAACCCCTACCCTCCCCCTATTTGAATCCATTTTGCTACAACTGAATATTAATAACATCATTTGCCATTGCCAAGGACAGATTTAATGTGATGCTAGTCTGGACATCATGAGGAACTTTTCAAAATATTGCATGGTGTTTTAAAATGCAGATCTCCCTTTAAAGTCAAATAGAAGTCAGTCAGCTAAAATCCTAGCCATCCTTCAGAAATTTAGAACTAGAAAGGTCTCCAGACAAGGATTTGTGAAATTAAAGCATCGGCAGGGAGTGCCATGCACTTAGCCTTTTTTTGTCAACACAAAATTATGCTCTTCTTTAGTGTCTTTTAGTGTTAACTCTGAATATCCCCCAGCACATCTATGCAACTGAGAATATTCCTGGGAATATGACACAATTCTGAAACATGCTACAGCTATCAATGAATTAAGGCGCATCAGATTCTTCTGCTGTGCAATATCACCCATGTTTGGCATAAGGAATGACAAAGTGATGAAAGTGACTTGTCTATAGTATTAGAAAATTATAGCAATGCAGAAAAACAATCCCATTTCCATGAATTATTTTTAGGGGAGGGGATAAAGCTTACAAAAAGAACCAGTTCTAGAAAGAAATCATACTGTAGTAGGATACAGTTAAATTGCAATAAAAAGGAAAAAAATGTTTCAAACCCTATAAAAACAAAGGAAAAATATCTTGGTTTAAGTCAGACAGAATTTTTCATTCAACCTCAAGTGAAGGGTTTTCTCAGGAAATTTTGATTCATCAAAAATAAAAACTACATCGCTTTGAACTGCATAAATTACCTGCTGCAAGAGTGACCAAACCTGGAAACATGGCAAACAATATCAATTTAAAAAGAAGAAAGGACATTTCAACCTAGATAGAATCAGACCAGTTTCTCCGGGCAGAGCATGAGTAACTCAGTCAGGTTCACGCGAGTCAGTCATAGCCACAAATGTAGAAGTGAGCCTCTGGGCTTAATATGCAATATGGAGTTGATCCCTTGTCCCTAAATCAGCATCAGCACTGACAGCTGGATTACCAGCAGTATGTCTGCACAGCACAGAGCAGGCTGGAGAGACACCCTGCAAGAGCACTGACCCAGGACTGGGACGGTGACGGGTGAATCTCTCGGCTGGCCGGGGCAGCCTCACTGGGCTGGGCAGAGCCAGAGCCACCCAGAGCCACTGGGGCTGCAGCAGGAGCCATGCAGAGCTAGCTGGTGGCTCTCTGCACAGGAGGATGTTTGGATGTCTGGGCCTTTCCTGCAGAAATTACCAGTAATCCTTTGGATTGTATTCTACAATTTGCAACTCTTGTCATCGCTGGCCTGATGTACAGAAGAGAAAAACAAAACACAAATCCAAATGAGGCTGAGATCAACATATTATTAGCGATCAAACGATCATTGTTACATTTGAATTCAGAGGAAGTTAACACTCATCTCACAGCGCCAATGTAAAGAAAGTAGCTCTCCCCAAAATCTCCAATAAAGATCCTCTACTGATGGTCTGACTGTACAAACACTTACTGCACGTACTGATGACTAATACCTCTGACACAGGGAGTATTTCCCCATTTGATGAATAAACATGGACTGTTGAAGGAATGGGTCTCAGTCCTGAAAACCCCTCAGAGCAGACTCTGCCTTCTTCCTCAGGCACAGTGCGTCCTGATGGTTTTATGCATTAATACGAATAAACAAGGAGAAAGGTTTCATGCTTCATCTTCAGGTTGTTAACTGAACAACCTTCTGATTCAATGCTTTGGAACTAAAAGCCATACCCCAAAAAGCCTAAATGAACAATGTTTTTCTCACTTCTGCCTTGCAGATAATATATTAAAAAAAAAAGAAAGCCTTGCAATGCTTATGCTACACAACTCCAGCATGCAACCTGTCCACTGAAATTATGGTGTCCTTGATTACAAGATGGAAAATTTAAATTCCTACTTAGAGCCCATTTTTGAAACAGCAAAACTTAATTCAGTTTTACTGGGGAATCTTTTTAGTAAGAAGTTACTGTATATCAAAACCTGTCCTGTTTCCTTTCCCCTCACACTAAGTACACTAACTTGTGAGGCAGTGACACTCCTTTGCTTGCTTTCATTCTGGCTCCACGTTTGCCTGTTCCAGCAAATTCAATCTAAGGTGGTGGCCACTGCCATCTCCCTTGACTGCTATACACGTGGTGCATGCCACCTTTACTCCCTCCTGAATCCATCTGCTGAAAAGCCATGCTGATCCAGCCACCTGCACAGAGCACTCCCGACTGTGTACACACTCAGTATGGAAGAGACTGATGGGAGCACAGGTCATAAAAGTGCTCCAGCCCATTTCTCTTTGAGCTTCCTTGCACTGCCATATTTCAGTGGCATGTTTCTCTTACAGTTTTTCTGACTGTAAAAGTCTTAAGTGATAAGGAATTATTTCATTATGCTCAAAAGCAGCTCTGGGTTTGATGAAGCCAGTGCTTACATGCACTGCCTAGTTCTGATGACTACTTTTCAAGAAGAGCATCAAAAAGTTTGAAAATTTTCTCCTTCCTTAAAGGAAGAAAATATAACTTCTATTGAGACACTTCTGGATCACACCGTGTTTATGTGTAGTCATTAAAAATCTATCAGGTGCTAGCAATGATCTTGAAAAAAATGGTGTTCAAAACACAGATCTCTAATGATAGAAGTTATAAAAAAATCTAGTACTCAGGAAAAAGTAGATGAATTCTGTCTTGGGAAAAGGTGCATATTTCAAACATTGAAGGCCAATAGCTTACTATTGTGTTCTACGTTATAATGTCTTTTTCACTGAGCCATTTTTTTTGATCAAAACTGAATATTTTTTCTTTTTTTCTTTCCAAAACTGTGCTAACAGAGGGGTAGCTCAGCAGATACTTCATTAGCACAATGCATCCAACACACAACTCATTTTGGCAGCCTTCTTTTTCCAAGGATGGACTTGTGCACTTGTGCTATGGACAGATAAACCAGATCTTCTGATAAACTCTGTTCACTGTGCATTCAGACTGCAGTTGATCTTCACACAGATTGGCTGTAATGGCTATTTTTCTGGGAAAGGGACAGACCACATCGTCACCCTTTGTGACTGGACTGATTGGTCCTTACATCTCTGTCTCAGGATCAGTCATTCTCTAAGGTACAGTGAGTCAAGGCATTGCTGGGCACCAAAAAATTCTATTGCCATTTTGGAGTAGAAAGTCTCAGCACTAGAGCATGAAATGAGGGTCACACTCTCTATTCACCTCACAGAGATGTTTGAAAATAAACCAGTGTTTGTGATTACTCAGACAGCAAGTTATTCAAGGATTCATTTTCCTGATTTAAGTTGTTTAATGAGACACAATAAATTACGGAATCCAAGAAAAACAGGCAAAATTCCACACTGAGTAATAAAGGACTGAAGTTTCACCTTCAGAAGATTATGTTTGACCTTACAGCAAATACATTTTTACATATCTTTTCTCCAGTCCTGCCTTTTCCCTGGCATTATTCTTCTACTTTAACCCTTTCCCAAGCTAGGATGAAGCTGTCTTTATATGAATCAGGAGCCATGGAGAACACTCACGTTTATGCAGCTATGGAATTCTCACCCAAACACAGGGGTCACCATTAATAGGAATACCAGAACCTACCAGCACTGGCAGGCATGGATTTACCAGCTTCCACATCAGAAGAACTAATGGTCAAAGCCACTGCTCTGAGTGACAGCAAGCACAACATACTTTTCATCTCACATATCTTATTCCACATAGGCGCCTCCCAAAGAGCTGGGTTTTGGGATGCAGTAACACAGAACAGGAAGAAGGGTTACCCTGGATGGTCCTGCTCAGCAGCTGAAAGTGAGGGTCATCTCTTGCAATGGACAACGTCCATGCAAATGCAGCTCATTTCACAGGAATAATGCAGATCCCTGACTCACTATGGGACTGAAAAATTTTGTAATGCTCTTTGTAATGCTCTAGGGAGTCCCCAGACAAATTATTCCTCAGTCTGTGTCCCTGTGGTGGCTGGAGAACTGTTAGTTCTGAAGCATCAGTTCCCTCAAGTGGTAAAGCTGCACTGGGGAGCTGAGAGAAAAGCAGTGTAAGGCTGAGCACACACAGTGCTCACAGACACACCAGAGCTGATCCCAACACCAAGGAGAAATGACAGAAAGACTGATATGGGCTCGAGAAGAAGTGCAGAAACTTCACGGTATCTAATAATGAGACTTGCAACCCTTGGCAATGTGAAGGGAGTGGGAGGGAAGTTGTCTACAAGGCTAAGACTGCTGCAAATGGAAGAATGTGCACCATTAGCAAAGTGATACCAGAACATCTGAGTTTTGTAATGCAAGCTTTGAGTTCTAGAGCCTTTCTACGTTAATTTCACTTACTTGTAGTGTCCGTGTCCAAAAAAATATCAGTCTTGGGGGAAAAGTTAGGGAAAAGAACTTCTGCTATTTCAGCTTTTTTCCCTCTCAGCTTGGTTTCCTCAATTTTTAAAGTTTGCAATACCTAGTGAGATCTGGGGGTATATGTGCATATCAAGAAAAGGATGTGTCAAGGGCAAAAATTTGATTAATTGCCTGGTTACATATATTGAAACCTGCTAAATGAGGAAGAAGTAAGATTAACAGTGTTCTAATGAAAAGAAAGATAGAGAGCACATATAACTTTCAGAAAAGAGTGACAGTAATTTCATTACAGCACTGGAAAAAATACACTGAAAAATCAGTCAACTATTCAACCTACTCTATCAATTTCATGTCAGCACTGACCTCAATAAATTCTTACAGCTCAACATGATGTTTCTTTTGTGAAGAACAGTCATCACCTCGAGACCTTTTACTTAATGAACTTATTCTTGAAATAGATAAAATAGTACAAAAACGTGCTTTCAAAAGGCAAAATAAACACATTGTCAAATTGAGCACTGGAGACTTGATTGCTTCCTAGCTTAGTGCAAGGAAAGAATGTGATTTACCAGGAAGTCAATAACTCCAGAAATAAACTCCCAGAGAAAACTTTTTTTAAAATGAAAAAAAGCATTTACAAATAGACATGTCTATATTGGCACAGCGTTCCACTTCAGTTCAGACAAACGTCTGACAGCAAGCAAAATAGTTTCATCCATAGATCTCTGCTTTGCAAATTGAGCTGCAAATCATTGAAGAACATTTTCCTTCTTTCTGTCATAAGATTTCCAATTCTTTGATTGAGCTGGGCAAAAAATATTGCCACTGTTTCTTTTTTTTCCCTATTTTCTTTTTCCCTTTTCAGTAGAAATCCCATTGTGTGGATAACACACACACAAAAAACAAAAACAACAACAAAAAAACACAAAATAAAAACCAACAACAAACAAACAAAAAACTAAAAAAAAAAAACCCAAACCCCCACAAACAAGTAGGAATCATACACCATTTCTTAAAAACTAAACTCCAGTTTCTCCAACCAGCAACTGAACTGGAATTTGGTTTATATTTTGAGTGTAAGCCCAATGTTATGCAACTTCATCTGCCCCTATTTAACGAAAGTTTTAGGAAACTTTAGGAAACTTAAATATGGAGCTTAGTACTGCCTAAGAAACTGACAGGGAAGTGCGACACTGGAGCTGGTTTTGGCCTCGTAATGATACTGACTTTTCTCTGAATTAATTTGTGTCTCACAGCAGTATTTGGCTCACTAGTCCATTGTGTAGACAAAGAATCTCTGAATTGCTACAGAAACACAAAATGGAGGCATTTTGGTTATTTTACCACATAGTCCAATCGAAAACATCTGTGCAATTAGCAGACACACACAACAATTACTGATGTGTCTTTTCTGTCAGCTCAGCAGACTTTTCTGTCAGCTCACTTTCCATAGCTCAGTCATGGCTGTATGTGCAAGATAAAACTCACACTTCCACACAGGGCACGTGCCTGCTCTGTGTGCTTTGGCCACCACTGGTGCAACACACAGAGTAGATGGGCCCAGAAGAAGCATTTGCTGGAACTTCAGAGGCATAAAGATGTTTGGAAGGCAACTGTCAGATCTTTCATGTGCGTGGGGTGTCAGGAAAAACTGGGTTGGTGTCAGTCAAATTATCTTGTTCATCAGTCTTTTAGGAAATCTACTGAGAAGCCTAAAACAAGATGTTGAAAGAGATGGTGTTATTTCTTCTGTGAAATGAGGGGTTGTTTTATGTAGCAAATCTGACAATGAATTTCCAACATGAAAGAATCCGCTTACTACATCTTAGCTACTTTACTTGATCCAAGGTTTTAGAATAACCTGAGAGTGTCAGTCAGGAAGAAAACAATATGAAAAGACCTGATAAAAACTCAGAAGTTCTATCAGGCAAAGTCAAATGAAAACAACCAGAAGGATCAACACATCAAGCTGGCTTTTTATTTCTTCTCCCATTACCTGCTGCAGCTTTTCCTCAAAACTGGTGGCTCTAATTTGACAAGGGAAAAATAAATTCACTGTTGATTCTCAGCTCAGATTTGAAATAACACACCGGTCCAGGTGCGTCCACCACTTCTTCCCATACAGAAAGTAATTAAGTAAAAAAAGAGCTTTAGAAGAGTAACATCCTTCTCTTGGACAAAGTAGGAAGGAGGTGGGGATGGGTATTTACACCTTTTAGCATCAAGCATCACACTTGTCAACAAAACTTCTACTTCTCTGTATTGAGCGTGTTTCTAAAAGAGTCATCCAGCCAAGGTATCAACATTTAAGAGGGGTATCATTCCTCTGCAATAAGCAGTTTCATTGGTAGTAATATTTAAATCTTCTCCTCTTAGTGTCAGCTGGCATGATAGTTACAAAGTACAAGCACAAATGATGCTTACAGCCAATGAGAGACCCTAAATATAGAAAATGGAAAATAACTGACCATTTTAATAGATAAAAATAGAGAACTTCCACACAGGATATGATGAAGCTGCTGGAGATATTGATATAGTGGCACTTAAAATAATGACAGCAGTCTCAATAAGAAGCTAAAAAGTCTAATGAAATATGACCATGAATCTCAAGATGTCCTGCTCTTGTTTAAATGCCCTGTTCTGCAGCATGTCAGATGACAGAATAAAAGGTTGACCACAGCAAGCATATTACCCAGTAGTCCTACCAAGCTCCTTAACCACCAGGAGCAATCTCTCCATGTCCAACATAAAAAGTGGAAGTGATAACCAACATTTATGCCATTCCTCATTTCACCAAAAGACTTGAGTTTATAAATTTACTGCCACCACCTAATTAGATTTTGTGCTCAAAAAGCTAGTTTCATCCATATCAGTATAGAAAAAACATTTTAGGAAAGCTTTGTTGCTGTGCATTTTCTCTTGGGCTGGGGAAAGAAGGAAATGTTATTTGTGATCACGTACTGATCTTACTGTTCCAAAAAATGTTTTCACATGAGGACAGAGAGGTACCTGGGGAAACTTGGTGAAATGAGACAGCTTTTCAATTCTTGTAGTGTACTTCACCCACCAGTACAAGGGAAACAGTAATAAATACTCATCAAAGAATGCTCATTTGTGTTCACATCAATAAATAAAAAATAGCAGTTGCTCTTAACTACTACAGATCCCTGGATGACTCTTCAGTTTATTTGCAATCTCTCATGACTGCACTTTCCTTCTATGTCTTGCATCCCAAACTTCAAGCATGACACGAAAAAATAAAGAAAAAAATGCTCTTCTTGCTGGGTTTAGTATTCCCCTCTTCACACCAAACCTCACTAGCAATTGCCAAGTAACTTTCAGAGCAAGGTGCTATTGAGCACAAGTGGAGGCTGCTGGACTTGGGGAGGGTGGGAGCTCTCACGAATCGCTGCTGGCAGCAAGTAGGAAAGAGGCAAGACCTTAATGGTGAGTTTAAACAGCTGGGATTCAGATATATTGTCATAGGATACTGAGAGGCTCCCTGGCCACAGTTTCCTTGTAAAGAATACAGCTGAAAATAATGTTTGGGGTTTTTTCAAATACAGTAGTTCTACTACTTTTACTAAACACCTAAATTTTGTGTCTTGAGGCCAAAGATTAATCTTACTTCCAAGCTTTCCTTCATATTTATATTATCTTTAGGAAAGTAAAGCAAATGGCAATAAAGAGCACTTGCTCAATTCACTGCTTCAGCCAGCAGGCCTTGGTCAATCTGAGTAAAGCCTTAACTAAGTTAACAGCAAAATCTTGGATCAGGGGCTTATACACCTGCTCTTGTTCTTAAATGGTGTGTTTAATTTGCAACTTTCCTGTAATCTTCAGAATTATCTGAAATTGACTATTAGAAAGGTTAATGTTTAAAAATTAAAATAACTATTAAATTCAAAAATCCACAAAAAAAAAATCCTTCATCTTTCATTGGATAATAATTTTAACAAGTAATTAACCCACCATAATGCCACCAGTTATTCCATAAGTCTTCTCTTGCATTATTCAGCCTACACTCATCTTTCAGTCCTTTTGTGCTAGTTAATGGTAATTTAGTCTGGCACTCCCCTCATCTAATCCTTTTTTAATCTTTTTTTTTTTCTCACATATATCTTAACTTTGAAATTAAAGTATTATAAGAAAAAACTATTTAGTCTACTAACACAAGCATAGCCTTTTTCCTTTGAAAATTGCACTATTTGTACCTGCATATCTTGCAGAAAACCTGAAGTATAAAGTTTGAGAAAACAGGTTTCTCAAGACCACAACATACCATTGGTTAAAAAATCATATAAATTCCTCTGAGTACACTAACAGCTGTGCCCACTTGCCAATGCATTTGAGGTTATACACAAAGAGAAACAAAACCATGCTCTTTCACTTTACCACAACCTTAGAGTTTAGCTTTAAATGATTTCTGAGGAAAGGCTTCCTGCAGACTTTTCACTTAAGTAGTTGTAACTACAACTGCAAAACACTGTTGACTGGTGGACTCCAGAGACTTGTTCATTACCTGTCATTAAATGTTTTAAAGTTTGCATAATTGATCCAGCCAATAAGTCATCATTGATTTATAGGGGTCTGTGCTGAAGAGTTGCTCATTAAAAATTCATAACACTGGTATGTGTCTTTACAATCCATTAGCTGTTTACGTACCCACAATCCTAAGATTGATTGACCTTGGACTGAGATTCTCATGGACTCTGCTTTTTTTTTCAAAAAACCCCTTTTTCTTCCATATTTTTACACAAGCCCACAGTATAGAAAAGCAATACTTCAGTCTTCTCCCTTGACAGCTATACTTTGATTTTTTTCCTCTCCATCAAAACTGAAACTTTACTTGAAATAATGAATAAATAAAGCATACTCCATAAACAGCTTTCCACTATTATTTAAGCTTGCGAGCTGTGCTCTGTTAGTCTCCTTTCCCCACCATCAGATTCAAGTGTGTAAATGTTCTAAAAGGCTTTGAATGTTTTATGATGATTTCAGGGAATGATGGAGTAATAGCTGAAGAGCGAAGCTATTAGTTTTAATATTTATATTGAGTGCTCTGAAACATTAATGTGACAGGATGTAAGATCAGAGCAGCGGGACATATTTACTTCACAACCACTGCCACGTGGCAAAAATATTTATTTTCTGAAGCTCTAAGGCCATTTTTTTTTTTTTTTTCAAAAAATACAAAGTTCAGATTATATTAGCTTTTCCTGAACTTTGTACTTATTTTTTAGGAACTAAAAAAATTTATTACTTTTTTGGACATAACTTACTTCACTTAGGTAGAACCCAACCACAACAATGTTGGTGTTGGCGGTGCACCTTGGTCTCTGTACAGAAGTTTTCTAAAGCTGATAGCAGCTTACAAATTCATCTCTTCCTGTTTGCTGTGTCTGCTTCCCATAGAGCACCTTTGAGAAAAGAAAAACAGTCATTTGTTAATAAAGAAATGGGATGGGCTCAAGAGCAGAATCATCGTTAAAAGGTTGTTTCACATTGTCTTCCAATATTTCATGCATGAAGTAAACCAACCCTGTAAATGTCCTAAGTCATTGTGCTTGGTTCTTCTGTTCAAACTAGCAAACATATTAAGGTAAGTGATCTTAATTACCAAGGGTCAAACAGTGCTCACCCCACTTGTGTGGTTCTCATGGTCTTCAGTGAACAAGTAAAGGAAGAAGGATGAGATCCCCAGGGAGAAATCTTCCTATCAGATTTGCAGAGTGGATCCGATATAAGTGGAACAAATGATGACTTATTGCTGCTACATTATGAAAATGTGATTTCTCCAGATGCTTCCGTGCTCTGTGTCAGGACTTCATAGGCTGACAACACTGTCAGGAAGCAGCTCACAGAAACACTCGGGTCTTCTGGGTACATTTTAGCCAGATGTAAGGAACGTTGTCTTGAGCTACATCAAGCAGCCTTACAGGAGGAGCAGTGCTGGGCATGCTCCTCAATGAGGCATAAATATGGGATTACCTGAAAAAGTGAGGTTCCCAGTACACTTCTGCATTGCTCACCAGAGTCCTCTTCGTGCACCCTTCCATACAGGCATGGTGCACAGGGGTTTACATGGACAGGAGAGCTGGGGTTGAGGGGTGGGGTGGAAACTCACAGGAACACCCTGCTGCAAAGCTGACTAGAATGGTCTGCCATGTGCTTTCTGAGCAGTTTTCCCAAGCCTGCCCTCCCAGGAAGATAAAGATCCATAAAGGCCTTAGTTATCTCTCACATATTTCATTAGCCTTAGCAACTTCTGACTAAGTCCTTGGTGATCTCCTTTCCCAGCTGCCTTCCAAACCATCCCCACAAAAGAAGTAGCCAACAGAAAGGTTTATCAGAGCATTCTTCATTCAGTTCCAACAGGGCAGAACATTCAGCATTTTCTGCTGGATGTGTATTTCACTGCCCTTCATGTCTAATGATACATAAGTGTCAGGTTATCCTCCACCATTATTTTGACTATTCCACTAGTTGCATCAATCCCTAGGCTTTACACACATCTATAGCTACAAGCTAGCATTGTTTGTCTTTCCCATGTCTGCCTCTGTTCTTAACTTGCTTATGTTGTTTAGGAAGCATTTCTAAATACAATTCTTTTTATAATTAACTGAATGCACAGCTTAATAGGTTAGAATTTTAAATACACTTAAGGGGAAAAACAAACATGCTACCTGCATCTGTGTGCACAGCTACTTTACAATTTCTTGGCCCTCTGTAACTGTCAGAGAAAATAATTTACAAGTATCTGCTTCCACTTCTCTGCTCAGAAACAGTTTTATTTGAGTGTTAGGCAAGACTTTCTATAAGGAAAAAAAGTAGAAATTAGAGTAGCAAGTACAAGGAGAATGATTTACATCACTGAATATGTGGGAGTCACGTTCTGACCCGTGGCTTCAAGCTTTTTAGAAAGGTGGAAGGAAGATGATTGAAGTCAAGGTTTTTGCTGCCTATCAGGACCTCCCCCCTTGCAGAGCTCCATTAAAACACATTGTTCATCAAGACAATTCTTCACCTTGTAACAGAGCAGATCTCACCACACCGTACAAAAAGCAAAAGAGCAGGAGCTGCTGTTTTAGCACTGAGATCACAGCAGAAAGCAAGAGAAAGGAAGGCTGTGATGGAATCAGCACCCTGTCTCCTGCTGGGGAGGAGGAGGCCCTCAGGACCAGAGATTGGCAGCGCACTGCCTGTAGCAGCAGCACCCAAAATGAGCAGTCCTCCCAAAATAAAACAATTCCAGCAGAAAAGGATGTGACAGTCTCTTTTAGCAAGGGGTTTCCACACAAGTTCTGGAATCACAAATGATACTGTTTCCTCAGCAGGATGTCCACTGATGACTACGGACTCAAAAACGACAGTTTTAATTTACAAACTTTACATTCAGCAATATTTCACACTTGGAACATAGTGAAAAGTGCTCATTGCCATATGAAGTCTCTGCCTGAGGTACGGGGGGAAACAGGTGCAATTTTAACTAAAAGAGGTCAAATTCATTTGCTATTATTCCACTGCTATTGTCCCAGTTACATTGGTGGTAAATTTTGTCCAGTGTGGTTAACGGGGTCATTGTCAAAAACTCTGCTTGAAGATCTTGGTTATTTGCTATTTTTTTATACAGATGAGCATTACATAGCCCAATTCAGAAGTAATCTTTTGTTATTTACTACAAGCCAGATAGCAGTGATGTACACAACAGAGTACTGGGGTATCCCTAATTATCAGGAATGCGACTTGGTATATAGTTTGCATGATATACAAATGGTGACAAGTTTGCTTTCAGAGTGTAAACTTTTAAAAACCACCATAAAGACCCCATAAAAATACAACTTTGACTAGAAAAAGATGTAAGCTGCATAACGCCTGCATGGGTATTTTTCCTTAGAGATCAGGAGAAATATGACAAGTATGACTGCTATTATAGTTATATAGTATATTTCATTTAGCAGTGATATAGCAGAACTGTGAAAGCATATCCTAAGGTATTTTCACTTCATGCATTTGACATTGATATTAGTTATTACATTTAAGATACATTGGGCTGTTTATTGCTGACTGTTTCCTCTCACTGAGAATGTTAACCACAGCAAAGGAATATTTGATGTTACAAATTATTTAGCTTGCTACTCTTCATTTTCCTTTTAGTATGCAATTATTTGTTTGGTTTCACTGAGCAAATGAAATTTCAAGGGCATTTCAAGGAAAATAAATAAAGTACAACCCAAAAGGGGGTTTTTTTGTTTGTATTCAGGAAGAGCACTGAATCATGCATATGTATGAATCAACAAAATCAGGTTAGCTAAGAAATTGGAAATTGCACTCCACACTAGAGCATTTTTCTTGCTCTAGAGATCTTTGCTATGGATTTGAAGGACTAATAAAAAATCAGCAGCATGACTGGAACAGATGTTTTTTTATGGACTCGGCTTGTTAATAGCCTTTTTAGCTTCTCCTAAGGACTTAAAGCAAGTTCCTCCCTTGTCCTGAATATTTGAGATGATGTTAACATTGTCCAAAATGTACACTAACAAGCAGAAGTGAAGAGCTAAGGTCTTACACGTGGTTAGGAATAAAAATTCAAAACTTTTCTGTGAATGTGATGAAACCCCAAAGTAGGCAATGTTACAAAAGAAAAAAAACAAACTTATTGACCATATCAAATTCACACAGTGTCATTCTCTTGAAAGGGAGATGGGCTGGTAAAATACTTCAATGCACTGTACTACATGTATTTCAGAAACAAGGGTCATTACAACTGAAGAAATTCCCTTTTATTTAAGGGAATACAATTGTTCACTTCTGCATACAGTGAGAACTAAAACAAAATGAGCCAGATCCTCAACCAGTGTAAAGCATCCAGGTTTTAGTGGCTCCAGTGGCACTGTGTCAATTTATATTTGCCATACAGGTTTTGCATTCTCACTGGAGCTAGTGAATTTCTGCAGGTAGAAAAAAAAATGAGAATACTTTGGAAAGTTAGAAATCAGAGTCTCTGTCACAAGTATTTCACTGGTCAAGTAGTATTTTGTTTACTCTGTTGTTGTTTTATTCACTCATTTTTCTACAATTTCCTGTGTTCCTCCAAAAATTCATATCTGCCAGATATTATGTTTTGTTCCTTATGCCCAGCTCTGCAAAGGCAGGAATCATCCTACAACTTGCCATTTTATCACACATTTTATCTAAGACCCCAGAACAAAGGTGCTAAGGAGGAACACCCAGACATAGGACTGGTCCCTCCAAAACCTAATCACTGGATTAAGAAACTGCAGAGGCATAGTTTACTTCTCAGTCTTAGAGAAGGAGGAGAAAGGGAAGCTCCATAACACTTAGGGAGCATGTGACTAAATGGCACTTGAAAAAAATCAGAATTGCAGCTTATGGCTTTTTTTTTTTAATCACAGAAGCACCAAACCATTACTGGCATTGAACATTGAGTATCCTAATGTCATTGCTCTCTCAGGTGAAGAAATACACCTTCATTCACTTCAGCCAAGTGATGCTTCTGCTCAAATATAGAGGATTTCTTTCAGTAAGGAAGGATTGCTTTTTCTCTACATGTAAAGCACTCTTTGAGAAACCTAAGGGACAGAGAAAAATAGCTTTTTCCTTAGCAAGTGACTTAAACTCAGGCACAAAAAAAGGACAACTGTGTTCACTCTTTTATTGTGAATGCTGTTCATATTCTTCTCTTGGAAGTGTTCTTGACACTCCTGGGAGTATTCCCACAAGAAGGACTGGGGATTGACCTTGCTCTTTTCTCACTGAATTATCCTAAAACTTGTGGTGGACAGGTGCTCTCAGTGGGCTCTACTGAGGCATGTCTTTTAGCCCACTTATAGGAGTAGCTGAGGTGAAACTCAAATGTGGAAAACTTGCTATTACGCATACATATTGTATGTTGTTACTTGTTGCCACTGTCATCTATATATTTAGACCATCTGGCTTTGGTATGTGAGAGCTTTGGTTTATAAATAGCTTGAATTTGGAATATTTGATGAAAGACTTCCCACAAATGGCTGCATAAAAATCTAAAGAAATACTAATTACTGCCAAAAAGTTCAAATCTGATTCAGTAAACCCAGAGTAACCTCATGGCCTACAATGACATTGTCCCAGATGTATGCAATCTGACACAAGAATTTGAGCTCGCTCATCCCAGGCTATGGACTCTTTCCATACAAAATGCAATGAAAAAAGGAGAAAATGCATTCATTCAAATTCTACACGTTAATTGTCTCCTTGCAGGCTCTTTGATACATAATAACCTGCTGCTTCTACTATCTCCTGACTTAAAACTGCTGAAGTCAGCAGGCTTAATGTTCTAGCATATAACTCATTAAAAAAAAAAGATCAATCCAGACAATACAAAAAGCAATGAAGAAACAGGTATGACAAATAAACATACAATTCCTGAGTCCCTTCACAATTTTAGATTCCTCAGGCCGGTGAAAGCATTTACAAGAAAGAGTGGGAGCTGATTTTTTCACAAGTAACACACACAGACACTCACTGAAGGGAATCAAAATGCAGAAGATTTTAGGGAAGCTGTTCTGGAACTCTTCCTGTAACATAACATCCATGCTGCCTTTGGACTCCCCGCTCTTGGGTTCTGGGAAGAAATAAGCATCATTAGTTCTGATTGTTTAGAGAGAAGGAAACTCTCCTACATAACAGAATCCCTCTCACTTAACAAAAATGTAAAATACTTTCTAGTTAGTGGGTCATAACATGATTTTCTTGGTAGCATCTTCTGTATCCCACCGCTACCCTTATGCTGCTTCACTTTTCTCAGACTGCTGTTGGAAACAACAGTCTTTGGCTTATTTCTGCTCTACTCTGGTTTTCTTCCTGACACTATAGCAAATCTAAATGCCTGCAATGTTGCTGCAGCTCCTTTCACTATTAATATGGTACTTGGAAAAACAACCTTGACCATTCCAGAATAACTTGTCAAGATTTTATACCAGGCAAAACTGATACTCTGTTTTATTTAAATAATGTTAAATACTCCATTTCCTTACAGCTGACCACAAGATATCCAAGCACATATTCTTCTTTAATAACATCGAAAGTAAGTGTTAGCAAGACCTGCTGATTATCTGGTAAGAACACAATTAATTTGTGCCCAGACTCATTAATCTTTCTTAATACATGTCAGCCCATTACATTTGATCTGTGACCTCTGTCCCCAGTCTTGCTTAAAAATCTCTCAGGATCAGAATCACATCATGATTTGGCATGGAGCCACCAGCTCCGGCAGTTGCCTGCAAAATGCTTCAAAGCCATCAGCAATGGCAGCTGCTGCATTTATGTGCACATGCCCAAATGATAAGTTCACAGTTCCTCTAAGGCAGACTGAAAGAAGTTGGCTGTTCGAAAGCCTGAATCCTGTTAGAAATACAGCTGTGTCCCTGTTTAGATGAAATGATTACTCATCTTTACTCTCACTTCTGTTCCCACAGAGACAGGAGTCATGTGGGGTGCTGGGGTAGTCCATGCAAATTCTTTCCCCGTGGCTTTTGCAAATAACATTTAACAGCAAAAAATGTGCAGCAGTGTTTGAAACCAATTGCCCTTTCACATATGGACATTCATGGATGGAGGATCTAGTAAAAAATCACTCATTGCAGCCATACCTGGGTCCTTCCTGCTTTAACAATTACCTCAAGACAGAGAGGTGCAAATTTCATAAAAGTTCAGGCATTTAGATCAATGAAACCACCTGGCTTGTTAGTGGACATGGACACAGGCCT
Organism: Daphoenositta chrysoptera; assembly: GCA_013397915.1. NCBI lineage: Eukaryota > Metazoa > Chordata > Aves > Passeriformes > Daphoenositta > Daphoenositta chrysoptera. Next base: position 2,388,048 of record VZRO01008588.1, read on the forward strand.
TTCAGTGCTTTTTGGCAGCCATCAAGTTACTTCTCCATCCATAATTAACAAGGTAACTCCAAAGGCTCATATTATTATTGCTCCTAGAAAATAATATGCGCCTAAGAACAAGCATCAAGTCTGTGATGGTACATCCACAACCTCCTCATCTATGCAATATTTTTTAATTGAAGCATTTCTAAGCTTATTCATAATTCCTTAAGAATTTACAGCCTAGACACTTTTTTGTCATCAGCCAATATTCACTGGTAGGAGAGAAGTAAGTGACCAATTGGAAAATGACAGAAGTTGAATGATAGCCAAAACAATGCTAAGCTATATTTGAAATGCCTTTTTTAAAGCCAAACAGCAAAGCTTTAGTTAATGTGAATTTAATTAAAGTGTTCTTTCCCAGCTACATCTAACTCATTTTTGTCACCAATCTATTTTGTGAAAAATATGTAAGCATTCACTATAAGACAGTGATCTAAATTGCATCACTCAAAAGGAATAATATTACTTTTCCTGGTTAGCAGTGGATGTTAATTTCAGTGCTTATCACATGAAAGGCACAAGGCTGCCACAGCAATAACATATGCAGCCCACGGCTCTAGTGAGGGTTCTTTTGAGGGGTTTTCTGCGACTCTCTGCTCTGTGCATGGCATTTTACCTTCTCTTATCTTCCTTCAACCCAAGAAAACAGATAGAAAACCTTGCAATATAACTGCCAGAGACAGTTCATAGACAAGGTATGCAGTACTTCAAGTACAAATAACATTTGCTAAAGTTTCTAAAGAGCAACTTACAAACTTACACTATGCATTGTTTTATCTGCAACCATACTGTTTGCCGATCATGTCCTAGCAAGCAAATGCTTATTTTATTCTTATTAAAATGTCAAACAGGATCTTAATCTTATCAAAGTGATTATCCTGCAGCTTTGAATTACTCTGCAAAAAAACCCAACCAGCCATTCATTCATTAATCGCTCACCCATGCAATGAATAAGAAGGTGAGATTGTCAGGAACTTACCATGCCTGATGGGCCAATTGTGCAGGGACCCAGCTCAGCTGCTTGCCAGCTGCCCAGAATGGGAACTCTCAAGGGGAAGGAAGGGAAGAAAAGTTCTCCTCTCTGCTCCCCCCCAGCAGCAGCCTTTTCTCATCTTCCCAAGCCATGTCATCTGTGGAGATGCAGACTAAGCTGGGGCTTCCCCACCTCTCTGGCATGAGGATGATCAGGGCTGAATCTCTCCCTTCCCTCTCTGTCTACAGACATCAGGCTGTGGTCCATCATCTTTAGATGCCTGTTTCTAGGGAAAGAATAAAGCTTGAGGAAATACATATGGTTATCTTTCCAAGCTTCACTGCAGGCACTGCAGAAAAATTACCCACTCTTCTTTTGGGAGCTTTCTCCAGCTTTAAAGAGATTCCTACCATACAGACTGCCAGGCTAGGATCATGAGGAAATCTGGTTTTTAAAAGAGCAGAACTGATGCAGCAATTGTCACAAATGCCACAGAATAAGCAAATTTGGTCTCCACTGTCAACCTTATTGCCAGACTGTCAGAAGATCTGAATCCAGAGAATAATTTAAATGTCAAATCAAGACACTGCAAGCACAAATTCCTGTGATTTGCTGTGCTGCAGAGAGATAACATGACCTAAGGGTAAGAGAAGAGCTGGCTGAAAAAAAAAAATCTGTTTTTCAGGGGGTTAGGGAACTTTTTTTTGGAAATTCACCAAAGAAATTGGAACATGTAGGTTTTTTCCCAGGAAGAACCACAATGGTACCATGACAGAGAGTTCTCCAAAGGGGCTTTGCATCTTGTCCAAATATACTTGTCTTGACAGATGTTGCTACTGCAAGAATTTATAAATTAACTTTTGGGAAGTGCTCCGAAATCCTTGGGAAGGAGAAGGCCGGAATGCCAATTATTGCTATTTTTAAATTAAATGTTTTACATGGAACTACAGACTTCATAATGCTGCTGGTTTTAGTGTGGACTATCACAGTATTTTTGATAAAACTTGCATGGAAATTTAGAAACTAGAAAATAAGTATATATTTAAAATGATAAGCTTTTCCCAATGGGTATCATTGTGTCGCTGCTCACAGCTTTAGGGAGGATTGTGCCTGAATAAGGACTGCAGAATAATGCCCATATTGAGAAAACCATATGAATTGAACTGGAAAGAAGAAAAAAAAAACAGGTTACAAGCTGTCATTCTGAAACTCATTTTCCCCACCATGAAGATGAACTCTTATTACCTGTGAATATGGAATTCAAATACTATTTTCAAGTTTTAAATGTAGGTAACACTTTACATTATGTGTCATTCTGGTACCAATTACAGCATAACTCTAATAATATAAATCTATTGAGAGAGGGCTAAGCCAAGAAGTTTCGTAGTAGCCCAAAATTCAAGCAAAGTTCCAAAATATTTCAATTTTCTCTTCTAACATAAGCCCATATTCAGTATCCTGGGACAGGTAATGCCTTGGAAACAAGCACATTACATTTTTAATGTAACAAACTGAAACATCTTGCACTTCTTTTATCTTCCTCATCTATTTTATGGGTGAAAATGAGATGATCATCTACCCACTTTCCCACTTTAGCAGCTATTGCAAAGTTTTCTTTATCCCTAATTAGGAAAGCCTGCATCCCCTGTTATTGTGTTTGTAGTGTGGGCAAAGGGAAGTTGAATGTTGCCCTGGATCCACATCTGAACTGTCTTCTGTTGCTGTGTTTGAAGCCAGCTCTTTCCCTGGCTGACCTACAGTGCTGTAGTTACAGTGACAGCTCTTCAGCTAGTCCCCTCTTGACTGGGATAGTATCTAGCCCTCAAAAAGAGACAAAAATAAATATGATGGTTTCAGGGAAGCTGCTTTAAATAAAAAAAAGCAAGGCTGTGCCTTAATCCCTGAGAGATAATCTTCAAGGATTTAATACAGAAGTACAACGTTGCTACAACAATATTTAACTGGTGTTTAGTGGTAATTGAGAAGCTGATGGAAATAAGAGCCACACTTTCCGTGGAAACAGGCAGATTTTTGTAGCCTTCAGAGTACTGGTTAGGACATAAAACCATTTCTAATGCTCAGTGAGGGCAATGGAGAAATTCCAACACCAGACCATTGCTCCTTCCCACTTGCTGAAAAGCCTGATACGGATCCTGGATCTTCTCTGAAGAGCAACAGGGCACTGTGTCTGAGCTGCTGCTTTGCTGTGAAAATTTAACAAATTCTAGACAAAGAGGTGTAAGCTATTGAACCATACAAGCCATACTGTATTCAAAGGAAGGAAACAAACAATCTATGTTTAAACCATAAAATAAAGTTCATTTTCCCATGTAATTTTTTAGCTAGATGTGCAATCTAGGAGTCTTTGTGCTGGGCTGTACTTTTAACCAGAATATACTAAATCCCAGTGTACAGGAAACACCATCTATGCAAGTGATTCACTATAAGTTAATTAGGTGTGCTAGACTATTTTCCTCCCAGTGAATGGAGCTTGTATACTGGTATCTGCCATTAAAACTAAATGGGGCTTACACATGCAAAATCCCTCTGGCATTGAGAGGGGAAAAAATCCTTTCACTTTCATAAATAATGGATCTGTAGCAAAATTAGCATTTCATGAAAAATTTGAAAAAGTAGAATGAAAATATAATATCATTTCTATTTTATGTGTCCCAATTTGCCAGTGCATTGTGTGATCCAACACATAGGTCATCTCCTGTACATCTACTACATAATCACATCAAAAATTCTCTCAGTTATCTGCAGACTTGACTACTCACCTATGACCAATGTCCTCTATGGTATTATGAAAGTAAAAGTGCCCTTCTTCTACCAGAGCACTGTGTCACTGGGTTAATTTTTTGGTGTATGGGTATTTCTGTGACTTTTTTTTTATTGAATTGTAAAAAACACCATTACTTTTCTACTATGAAGTGTTTGTTTTTCTGTCCCTGTTATGTGACATGCTTACACACAATGATTTCTCTGCAGATACAAATATAAGAAACTCTTGTCTATTGTATTTCATTAAACATTCATATGGAAAAAGCAATATGCCCAGATTATTGAGCATGCACACTGCACACTGTGTACAGTACACCAGGTAAATATGCACCTATTCATGATATCAAACATTTCTACTTCCAGTCAGCTCATTTCATTCCAGTGCTTTCCAGGGTGACGAAGATATGCAGCAATCACCACCCATTTCAACTGTACTCTACACTAAACCTGGCTGCATTTGAATTTCCCAGAATTCTGCCACAAATCCTGGTGGAACACAGATTGCTGCCTGTTTCTTTTAGAACAAGATGATGAAGATCTCATCTAAGCCAAAACTTCTCTATGAATTGGCCCATTGGAATTAGGAATAGAGAAAAAACAGTCCTGCAAACTCTCCTGAAAATCTCCAGACATGGTCCATGCTTGGCGGTGTGAAATAAAAGGGCAAGAAATCATTCCCATGTGAAGACAAGTGGGAAATTATTTTAGCAGACCCACACTCAAAGACACTGCCTTTCCCTTCTTTTCAGGATTCAGTCTCAATCCCATGGCTTTAAAATCTTAAAGCAAAACCTACTAATATGAGTTTTGTGTTTCCAGTGGAATAGGAATTGCAATAACTGTGAGAAAACAAATTTCAAGAGTTGTGCTTTGGAGTTGTTCAATATTCTGAGCCCAAATTTTGCAATTTAGCTTTTTTTATTTCCTCACAGAGTAAATACACATTTAGAGCATCTAGATGCAAATTCTGCAGCCAGACATTCTTAAAAAACAGTAATTTTGATCAAAAAGAAAACAAGTGACGTATTAATTTATAAACATAAACTCATCAAACACAAAGAGACAGATGGAAAAAGTTACATTAACCCATGCTCTTCTTCCATAACTCCTACCATTAGAAATTCTGCTCAACTGTTCTTTTGGAGGACACATTTAAAGATTTTTTTAAATTCTATCTTTTAAGTTGTACTTTCTTCTATGTTTTTGGTGTTTATAAGCGACAAACTTTGATATCAAACAGGACTCATGATAATATTTTTTGATTTTTGATGTCATTATTTGGCTTGTATTTAAAATGAAAAAAATGATCACTGTTTTCCCAATGGATCAAACAAAGATACTGAAGTCAAAGGAGAAAAATAACATCCTTTCTGTGGTTGAGCAGTCTGATTCCTATTTCCTCCTTCCAGCTTTCTACCTGTGGGAGCATCTGTCAAGGCTGAGTCAGCACCTTCCCAGGAAAACCTCATAAACATGTTAGAAGACATTTCATTTTGTCATCTACCTAGGCACATTGGACTAGTATGCAAATAAGACAGCACAAGAACAGGACCACAGCAGCAGTGCTAATGCTCTAAGTGATCTTTCAGTGTAATTAGAATTTGTTTCATCACACTAATTTGACATGGCAAATTAGTGAAGCTAAGATAAGGGGGTTTAGTAGAGCCAGGGCGCTGGTATGTACACAGAAACTTGTCACTAAGTCCATTTGCACATGGGAGTTGTGTAACATTGCAGAGAAGTGACAATTAGTAAAAGCTCTGGAAAATAACAGTTTGTTTTATTTTTAATCTGGGAACTTGATAGGTTATATTTCCTTTGGCTGCTATCTTACAGTAGTGGTTTAGGGATCTTAGCCTCCTCACTGTTGAAAAATCTTTCAAGATTTAGGATAAGCTAACATGGTACTACAATTATACAAGTTTAGTCAAGTCTGGCCCAGTGGTACACAGCAACATGCTGTGCTAACACATGGGAATTCAAGGGGCAACTCTGTGATTTCTGTTTCACAGAATGAGCTAGCTGTAAGCCATGCTATGGTGACAGCAAAACTGAGGACAGTGGCTGGTTTCTTTTCTGCACTGTTCTGCCCCAGATCATGCAAGCTCCAGAGGGACCATGAACATAAAATGAAAACTGCTCCCAGTTGCTGCAAAGTAGTCCTAAAACTCAGAATATTTTAAGGATGGGTGGAGCAGGCAGAAGTCTGGCAGAGGTCTGAGGGAAGGCTTAGTTAAGGAAGAGGACTTGTCCACCTTACAGAATTAATTAATCTTTAACTGCCTGATTAAAGCGAAGATTTGGGATTGTTCTTAGTTTCCCAAATAATTTATCCCTAACATTAGTGTGATTAAGATACCTGACCTTTGGTGCTACACACTGCTCTTTCAGACCTGCTGAGATCATGAGCCAATTGAGAGCAGATGGCTAGAGATGTGATGGCACTCTCAGCTGAATCACAAACCCACACAGCATCCCCAAAAGATGCAGCTTCCTTTTGCATCTCACACTCCTGGAGGAAATGGGGCCAAAGGGGGTCTGCCCTGAAATGCAGTCTACAAATCTGTCACAGAATTTGTATTCTGTGCTCCACTGTGTTTTAAGTGATTCAGAATAATGTCTGTGGATATAATAATACCAATTGCATATAAAATTTGCATCATATTATGAGATGCTAAGACAGGGTTTATTACTTGGAACTTCTAAGAATAATGTAGTAGAGAAAGATGTATCTAGATAGGCATATTTAATCTGATTATTCGTTCACTGATAGAATAGTGACCTATTCTTTCCATTATATACTTTGCATTGCTTCTATAATTTGACACAGTCCTGAGGATAATTTAAGTTACCTTTAGGAAACACTGAAGAAGCCAGTCTATTCCACAGCTAAGAGGAAATGAAAATAGTACTGGAAACCAAAGCAAGTTTCCAGCCAGTGTGGAAATCCTCACCATGGAGCCTAAAGAGAATTGAGAAGGGAAGAAGCAGAATAGCCAAGAATGTAAGTTGCCCTTCAAATGAGGAGATATGCATTATCTGCAAGCTTCACACATCTCAAAGTGGTAACATCCAAAGCACTGAAACAGAACAGACATCAGGCAAAGCTAACCAAGGCAATCCCAGAGACTCCAGATATCAACCTTTTCTTTCCTTTTCAGATTAGAAGTGGTGTCTTTGGGAGGATAAGAACACCAAATCTTTACAAACCCTGGGGGTTTTTTGGGTACAGTTAAAAAGTTACCTGTAAGTACACTCCAGGAAGAAGGCAAAGGAATTTCCTTACAGAGAAAACTGATTTCTCCCCTTGCAATTACCTTTTGGAACTTTTTTGGCTGAGAAATGGGTCTCATGCCCTACAAATCTGAAAACTATAGGATGCGAAATTTCCTAAAACCTGCACAGTAGAATTGCAGTCCTGAGGTACAAACACACGGAACAGCTTTGAGAAAGAAAGCTGCTTTTGTTTTCACTCACATTCAGAGAAACTTTCTTGGGCTATCTATTATTTTATAAGGATTTTCAAGACCTATTTTCTTGTTCTTTTTTTGGTGTGTGTTTTTGGTTTTTTTAATAGTTTATTTTCATAATAGGAATCACTTGGTAAGGACAAAATAGCATTTTGATTCTTCATTCCCAGAAAAGCTTGGCCAAACAGGTACTCACACACAGAGGCAGACAGAATCTCTGTTATTTATGATAAAAATAAGCTAACATCATCTACTTCTGAAGGTAATCAGATATTGCTCATATTTCAAAGCTCAAAAAGTTAATACTGTTTCAGAGATTTTTAAAAGAAATGCAATTACAATTAGAAGTTGAGATTATAGCAGAAAATGTTCACCACAATATGAGCCATAAAAGTGCCTTTTTTAAAGACAGAGGAAAGGCCATACTGTAGGGAATATTTCATGGCTAGTGGGAGGGTTAAATAAACAAATGATAATAACACCAATCAGACCTCTTTGCTTAAAGCCTGCGGAGTCAATCTGCTTCTGACTGTGGAGATACCAACCAGCAAAGGCAAACTAATTAGACACAGTCAAACACTTAGGCAATCACACCTTGTGAATGTAAGCGTCTTCCTGTCATTTGGCAAGTCTCTCAGCTGCCTCTGAGCGTGAGACAACAAATCCCCTGCAAACAAGTTCTTCACTCTCCCTGTTAGTGAGATCTAACAGAGCACAATGGCTGGAGGTGAAAGGTGGCAGTCTAGTCAGGTAATGACATCGTCTTGAACAGCCCACATTAAAATAGTGGCACTTGTTTAGACTAGCCTATTTGCACCTACCTGCAGAGGGCCTTTTTAATGTAATTATTAGCCTCTGCAGCCCTGCTTAGGATTTGAAAATATCATTCATTTTCATCTTGCTTCAGCTACCGCTGCTATCTCCTATTCAATCTCAGTCACCTCATCTCCTCACAAGTAAGTGTAGAAACAGAAGCAGATGAGAAGAGTTGAATTAACAAGAAATAAGTTGGCAGGTGAGCTGTGTGACACAACAGTAAAAAAAAAGTTAAAAGATTTGACAATATATTCTAATCACTACCTGACTGTAGCAGAGCTGCAGGCATTGAAATAGCTTCCTGGGGAAAACAGAAAAGACAGCAGGAGAATGGTCTAAAACCCAAGGGCAGGAACCAATCCTTATGAGCCTTAGAACAAATATGTCATTACTGTCTTTCAAAGTAGTCTTATTTTCTCAGGAGTTAACTATTCACTATTGACAAAATATGACAAGACATACAGCCTAAGGAGTGCAGCAAGGAACCACCAACCAATTCTAGCCCGAGATACCCACACACACAGCTGACTGCAGGAGCCCATAGGAAGGAATGGTGTAGCCACAGGCTCCAGTTTTCCAATGAGAATCCATGCTGCACTGGAGAGGTGAAGGGAGTTATCTTATTTTCCTGTGTCTTCATTCACAAAAGGTCCAGCAGAAGCTTTCTCAGGGTATCTCAGAATGTAAAGCCAGCAGTTGCCAGATGAGTGAGGCAGGATGCATTTGGAGAGTACTTCAGCAGCATGTGGCCAGTGACAAAAAAACTGGGGGAAAGAGGGACTGGTCCAAGCAGGGAAGCTGATATATCCATTTCCTCTTGCCAGGGAAGCACAGACCTGTCAAGCATGGGATCGTTTCTCTGGGAAGTTCTACAAAAACAAAAGCTGGATGAAAGATACATGGAGGAGGAAAACGAAAAAAATCTGCTTCCTTTGTAAAGAGGAATTTCAACCTATTTTAAGGTGACATCAACAAGGAATAAATTATTTAGTTCTTGCCTTGTGTAGCAACAGTCTCCTCACAGAAAGGACATCTTGTTTACAAGATCAGTGCTAATTTCTGATAAAGAGAAGGCTCTTAAACAGCCTGTACGGAAAGTTTGCTCAGTGTGGTATTTTGCCTTTTGGTACAAGTACTTTGGGTTCTATTCATTACCTTGCAAATATATCACAAGTTGTACCAGTGAAGAAAATGTCTCTATCTTTGTGCTGTCAAGGTATTCACATTAATTTCTCCAGCACACAGCAGTTTCACAGAAGATTGTTACAGTGTAGGTTACCATCTTAATTGGTGCCACTGCCCAGCTTCCTGTGCTGAGGAGTGCCAGGGAGTCATAGCACGTCCCAGGCATTGCTGATACCTACTTTGTTTGTTTGTAGATTTTTCCTCCATCTGGCTATGACGGATGAGGGTCCTTTAGCTACACTTGTTCTGTAAACTGATATTATGCATCTGACCTAAAATGACAGCTGGAATCAGGGCCACACTTAGAGATAATCATGCCCAACACAAAAATATAAGCGAGTTCTGGAGGGTGCCAGCCCTGGGTCAGTCTCAGCTTATTTGTCAATCTGCCAGTTCACTGCTCCTCCGTGCTGTCTTCCCCGAGTAGCAGAAGGCACTGCTTTCAGGGGCAGTAAACGCTGAATGTTGAGAGACAAGCAGTTGGCAGGAGTCCTTGTGACAGGGGTGGGAAAAGCAAGACAGGTAGCCAGATGGATCTGGTGCGGCCCAAGGCGAGCACTGAAGCAAAGGGGTGAATCAGAATCAAAGGGTTACCATACCATGATGGGAATCTCTGATTATAGTGACACTGCATGGGCAAACTGTGTATTCTGCAAGCTCTTACGGGTGCTCTGGTGCTACTGCAGTGTCTTGGGCAAATCTTGTTCTGCAGTGATATTCTAAGGCATTTTGTATTGCTATTATTATTGCTACTTACATCAGTTTGTCTCTGATCAGTCTGTCCTCCCTTTTCCATTTGGTCTCACTTTGATACTTGAGGGGTCTTATTAGTTAGTATTCACTGATCCTCTGGGCTCTGCATTAATTTGCTCTCAAACATTTATACCACTTCCATCAGAAACCAGGACTTACACAAACTAAATTTATTTATTAGTAAAGCAGCATATTTTGCAGACAGAAGTATAATCTCTCATCAGACTATCTGATGGAAAGTGGGGAAATCGGGAAAGCTCTCAGGCCATCATATCCTTAAGCTAGTTATGATACCCTGACACGTCACAACTACTGTTACCACAAAATGCCTATTGAAAAAAAGAAAGTTTTAAATGAACTTAAGGAATTCAGTTTGAAATTTTCAAGACTAAGAGGCTGAAAATAATTCATTTGGTCTGGATAAATTATTCAGTGCTATTGCACCACTAATACTTGTTTATTTATACTTATTTATACCACATATACACAAACACACCCGCCCCAACACACTGTTACTTAGCTTAATATTTTAATTGTATAAAATATTAAGCGATGAATACAGTATTATCTTGCATATAATATGACCTTATTTTTCAAGCAAAGGTGACAGAGTGACAGGGAAGCATCAGTCTGTGTGTGAATCTCTGTAATGACACACCACATCATGAGAAGCAGCTGCCTCACGGTATTGAAACAACCTCTGCTCACACAAGCCTGTCAAAATTGGGATGTGACTGATCCCTGTACCTGTAACTGTATTCCTCATGATACTGCATCTCATTTTTCAGCAGATTTCACACTGCACCTCGAGGGTCCTCACTTGCAGGTTCAGGATTTAGAGGACAGGCTAAGGGACACCTGCCCTTTTGGAAGGCCAAAGACAAAAGCATTAAAACCACTATTACCTGCAAAATGGAAGAGACACTGTTTTTATCCCTTTGGCCACAGGACTGAAGCAGGGGTACTGAAGAAAATCAGGGAACCAGGATTTTGTCACAGCTGTTCATCCATGCTCTTCCCACATTTCCCTTCAGCCATCAGACCTGAATAAAGACAGAAGGGATATTCATGGAGCAAGGAATTTCCTCAGACAACAGACATCTCCTGGATCTGGCACCAGCTGTAGGGATGCCCAAACAACACATTTTTTTCTCTTTCCTTTTCTTGCAAATAGTATTTTAAAGGAAACCACATTGCAAGAGGGAAACATTTCCACAAAAAGGAGCAAGCAAGGAGATGGCCCAAAAGAGACCTGAGGCAAATTAAAGCCCAATTTAACTTTTGCTCAATAACTTCACTTTATTTGGATGAATCATTTATGTGGTGAAAAACTTCAGCTTACTACACTAGAAAACTCAATTAATAGCCAAAGTGCTGAGAGAATAGGGAAGGGGAAGCATGGAGGCAGAACTCCAGCTGCCAAGTTAAGAAGCAGAAATAAAAGCCTTTTTACACAGGGCATTAGAAACTTGAAGAGTTCCTACTCCACGGTCAACAGCAGGAAGAATGCTTACACAGGGGAGCTGATGAATGCTAAGAGAGAATAAATCCAGGTGCAGGACTCAGGAATGACATGTACCACACTATGCCATTGCAGGTGGGCCCCAAATGACCAGCCAAAGGCCACAGGGGAAGCTTGAAGTGGAGCAGGGACGAGACTGTCAGTGCCCCAGCTGCCCCACTGGCACAGTCATCATCCTCACTGCCTCCATGGGTAGGTCAGAAGGAGGGTTTCCCTGACTTTTGCTTGGATTATGGAAAGGATATTTTATCTTGGCTTGGAGACACACTTTGCCAGTTGCTCAGTGCCATTAGCATAAGGACTCGATGTTGCTTGGGCGCTGCTCTGTCTCTGCTCTCCAGGCAGAAGGTACCAAGAGTGTTCAGAAGAAAGGGAAATCACAGCCTTGCCCTTACTACCAAGAGATGAGAAGACAGAAATGATCTCCAGCCTTTTTCACATTACCCACTGCTTTTCTTTTGGATCTGTAACTACACAAATCCCTCTTAAACACACAGAAAAGTAAGTCCCATTCAGCACAGTATCAGACAACTTCTCAGTCGTGAAGACTCCATCCCACCGAATGTGAGAAGGCAGTTGTGGGGCAAGGGCAGTTTGTGAATTACAGCTTTTTTCAAAGGGAACAGAGAGAATGAGCACTTTTGTTCTCCAGCAAACTTAAACATAGCAGCAGAAGCCAAATACTTAACTAAATTTTTCTGCTGGCTCCCTTCTTTGCTTATTAAATGTAGAGGAAGGAATATTAGGTTCAAGCGGTAGCAACAGAAAAAGGGAAATTGAATGATAGCTTGATTCCTGTGGTCTCTCAGGTTTTATCACATTGGAATATGTTTAACCCTTCAAAATCTGATAATTTCTCATCTGTGGTAGGAAAACTGCTTTGTTAGAAAGAGAAATATGCACTGGTGCATATGGTATACCATTAGTAAGTCTCACACCCCCTAATAGGAACATTTGTACACAAATGTGGTTTTTGGGATCTAGCCAAGAGCAGAGCACCCTGTGAATCATAATGCACAGCTAATGAGTTATTTTTGGTAAATTTGGCAGAGTTAATAGAACCAATTTGTCCCCAAAAAGCTAAATCACTTATCGCTTCTTTGGAGGTGCTAAGGGAATCTAGAACTTCAGGATGCTGTCAATAAAAATGAAAGAAGCACAAAGCTGCCTGTTAATTTGTGCTCCTCTCTACTTCTGTTTAGAACAAAGGTAAGATTTATGAGATGCTCTGACAGGCAGGGAAATTCATTACAGGAAGCAACAGTGCAATTTAACTGTGCTCCAGGGCTGATGCTTGTTGCCTGAGGTAGGTGACCACAAAGAAAATAGACTATTATTTTTGGGAAACATCCAATTAAACAGCTAGACCCAAAGTGCAAAGCCCTGAAAAGATGTCGAATTGCCCACGTCCTAAGCATGGGAGATGTGGAGCTCTGGTTCAACGTGCTACAGACTGCTTATAAATTCAGATCTGAAACAATATTTCACATTCTCATGAAACAGAAAGGTATTCAATTCAAATTGAAATTGAAGGGGAGGCTGGGAGGTTAATATGAGGTTTTGGTTTAGGAATGTCTCTGGTGGCAGAAAAAAGTCTAATTATTTTCCATTTAGAGAGTATGTCTCCAACCCAGAGAGTCATTGCCACAGCTGTATTTCCTATGGGAAATTCCCCTTAACTCCTCCCTTTCAGGTGTAAGTTGTCATTAATGCCCTTCCTATGTTGAGCAAAGGAGCTGCATATGGATGTGCAAAAGATATCCACTGAAGTTTCCACTTTAATATCCAATGAAAAATGTATTTGGGTAGGGAACTCTAGTTTTGAGTGTATAGCAATTGTCTGCATTAACCACCCAGCCTAAGTGGAGTGCACTGAATAGGAAATGAGAGTGAAGCAAAAGTTAGAGCTATGCCAAACTACCTGAGTGTAATGTGGATAGCAGTGAACTGTGACTCGTGTCATGTTGTGTTATGTAGCGTCAAATCACTGTTCGGTGTGACACAACGTAAGCAACATGAGTGGCATGAATGTGACACAGCACAGCCTTTTTCCCTCTCTCCTTCTCTTTTCTTCTTTTTTTTTTTTTTTAAGAGCATTTTACTTTTAATCAGATAGCTGCTGTCAATTCAGATAACAGCTGCCTGACCCAAATTTTCAGCTGACTGAAGTGGACGAATACTGAAGTATGGACTTTCTATTATGAAAAGTTAACATTCCAGACTAGCCTGGCATCTAAAAATACTCCTGTCTCATTCTCTTCCCCCCACCTGCTTCTTCCTCCCATAACACCAGTTATATTTTCTTACTGATACCGAATCAATAATTTCATTTCTATATTACAGATCTTAAAACAATACTGGCAAAAAAAGTATACTGGAATTTTACTTACTGATGTTTAATTATTAATGTAGGCTTCTTTAAACATATTTGGCTCTCTGAAACAGCTCTTTAGAGCTGTGTTCCATTTCTTATTGCTTACCTATTCTGTTTGTTCTCTGCCTCCCTGATCCTTTTCGATTTTCTGCAGGTTAGCAAGTGCTGCATTGTCTGCTTTTGAAATGTGTCTTTAGGCATGCTTTTGTTTGACAAGGAATGCCAAGGCTGAGCTGACAAAGTCTGTTTGAAAATCTTTTTCCAGGTATACAAGATCAGTAAGTCTGTTCAATGTATTCTGTGATTAGTATTTTTCTTCAGATATTTATATCAACATTTCAGGTTTAGTGAAAGATGTTTTCTGAGCATACCTGTCAGTGGGAAACCTACTAAAGGTAAGTAACAGTATCATTTATATATTCAAATGTATAAATATATTTATGGTAAATAGTTGACATCTCTCTCCATATAACTTAAAAGAAAATATACCTTTAACAAGCACTCAGCCACTGTTCTTTTCACGGGTTGAAACAAATATCAATGTACGAAAACTGTCTTTTAGGTGTTTTGGCTCTAGCTCTTTACAACCGGGATCATTTTAAACATAATATTTAGATTTCTGCACCCTTTCCCCTGCAGGGGCGGGGGCACTGAGGATAATGTTTGTCCTATAAGGCAAACTTTCAGGTGAAAAAAGCATTTATATATTCAGACACTGCACACTCATGAATTCCAAATAGGATTTGTTGCTCATTGTTTTGGGTTTTTTATTTTTAAACTGAAGACACGTGTTATGTCTTTTACCTCCCGAGTTGCAACAGAGATCACACCCTTGACACAAGAATTTGGTGAAAGCTGTGCCCAAAGCCTACCTAAAGGAGGCAAATTGAACAAAGGTGGCACAATTAAAACATGTAGATCCCTCTTTTAGCAACACATCTCCTGTTTGCCATGGGATACAATGGCCTCAAGAGGCAGCATTCCATGCTAATGACTAGAGGATTTTGTGAATCGTTGGAAAAAAGGAACGGCCCCAAAATCTTTACTTTTTATTCCCTTCCTTCACAGAGCTGCCATCACATAATTCTATTGTCACTCTGATTAAGGCTGGAGCCTGATACACGCTGTCTTTTCATGGGGATATGCGAGCAAATGACTCCCATATATACACACCAGGTAGTGCTGGGATTTTCCAGGTGGTGCTAGGATCCCAGGCACTTCCCTCTGAGCTGCAAATGAAAGTCTGTGTAGAAGATCTGACACTACATGTCAGTGAGTTAGCAAGAATATGAACTGAAGGCAGAACACAGACCTAGCTGAAGAACAGAAGTTTCCTAAAAACAGAACAGGTTTTAGAACTGAATTTTCCTTCTGATGACCACAGCAAATGCTTGCTGGAAAGCAGAAGGCAAGTAAGAGATTCGTGAATCTCTGCTATGGTGAGATTAGTTCCTCTCTTACCTAAAAGGCTGAAGAAATTCTTCAACAAGAAAAGATTCTCACTTTCTTGTGATTGAAACTCTAAGTGCTGGAAGTGTCAAACTCTTAACTGTAAAATAAGCTACACTTTGGTTTATGGTTCTCTTTTTTTTTTTGTTTGTTTGTATCTTTGTTTTTCATAGAGGACTAAACCAAAGACCTAAATTTTAAAGTGACAATCAAAATGCAGACCCCAATTTTGTAACCTTAACCTAAAGCTGCTCTACTGTAAATACATTTTAAGATTCTCTTCTCCATTAATAAAGTTCACATTTACAAGCCCTAAATCTCCATTAAGCAATAAGCAAAGAGATCCCTACATCAGCTGGGTGTATTAAAATTTCACTGTCCTCTCTTTTTTTCCATATACCACTAAACTTTAAAACAACATCAAGATAATAATAGGCAGCCCAATCCTACCAAGGCATGACCTTGTCAAATCATGATCAAAAGAGATGAGCATGCACACTCCGTGTTTTTTCCCAAAGGGCATGGTACAGAGCTGAGAAAGACCATCGGAGCCAAGATTGGAAACTATAAAATATGTGTCACTTAAAAAATATATTTTACTTTCACTTAATTTCATTTATATTAATGCTAATAGCAAGGAAAATCTATGCATGTGAGAATCCATTGCACATTGCTTGCCCAAAGAAAGAAATAATAGAAAATGTTTGGGGTTTATGTAAATAAAACCCATAAATATTCCAACAGTTTTCTGATACAGCAAAAGTACTAATCTAGTGCATTTGAAACCAGAAAAGGAGAACAATTGATCTTAACTTTGAAACATGCAAAATTATTTGCCTTATGATATTTTGCCATAGAAAATGAAACTAGCCAATTCAAATGTAAGAAGTTGATCTTGTTTAAAAGGTGCTTGGCTCTCTAATTACATGAGAAGTACCTTTCTTTAATAATTCATTAGAAATATGGGGGGGTCAAGATAAAGACAGTCTAAAAATACCCACCATGTAAACTACTGTTGAACTGCTCTCTTAAAATTAAAAGCTGAAATTCTTTGACTGTCTCATTTTCTAGCAGAACACAAGAAAGGAATATTTTAGTTGGTTCTCACCCTCCAGGCAAAGTAGTATAAAACCTCTGGCCTGATTCCAACCCCATTATCAAAGGACCACTCACCTAATCTAAAAAAGCAGCTCTTCATCAATTTATCATTAACAAGAGCATTACAATATAATGTAGGAAAACGGCTTTTCACCAGGGATTCAGTTAATGGGAGTCTAGAGCCACATAACAAGCATGGCAGAAGATATTCCACAGTAGGTAAAGATAATATACATATATTCTACACAAAGAATAGTGTAAATAACTTCTTTGTTGCTGATGAGCTCTCTCAAATACTTTTTAAAAAAATATTTAATTTTAAAAGTTGCAGTCTAGTTGAATTTTACAGCAACATACATGAATGCAAAGTAATTAGCTGCTGACTCTCTGTGAAAATATTTTATAGAATATATTTGGCAACAGTTGAAAGTGTAACTCCGCTAGGTTTTTGTGGAATTTCACTAGTGTTGATTCCTGTTCATTGTCTATCCCACTACCTCTAACCTCAGGAGTTCAGAAATCAAAAGCCAAACATCCAAAATTCAGATTAGTTAAGATGTCACAAAAAAACCATGCAGGAGATCTTTGACTTTTCATTCTCCTTCTGAGGATTAGGAATTTTCTTCTCAATCTAAATCCATAGTCCATGGAGTGAACACACTATTTTATAATGTTTAAACACAAGTTGAATTTAGACATACTTCTATGAATTCTGTAGCTGAAACTTCAGGCAAATGTTGATGCTGTCAGGCAAGCCACAATATCACAACTGATGAGTTTCAGGCCAGTAGCAGGGCTGCTGTACCACCCTTGGTCATTAATGTCACATTATTGCTCTACTGCATCCCACAGGAGGAAAAATGCAAGCCAGGCTAGGGCAGGTAAATAACTTTTTTATGCAGCTCACCAAAGCCTCCAATACAGAGTTGGTGACATATTTTTGAGCTGAGATCAGCTTGGAGACAAAAAAATTACATCTGTTCCAGCCTAAAACTTGCCACGTGAAGTTAACCCATCAATGATGCTTGAAGGAAGAGGAGCAGTAGAATGAGCTTGTATCATATCAGCACTTTGCATCATGAGGCTGCAGGTTTTTGGGGGGCTTTGGCAGGAGCCATGACACTAACTATATCCTGTGGCCTCATTTGAACTCAAAACAGTAAAGAATATGCACAGAGAATACTGGAGTTTCACAACAAAATAAGAAAAAAAATCTCACTATCTGTATTTCTAAAATTTTTTAGTATACTCCTAATATGATGTTTCCCTAGCATACAGGTTTACCAAAATGTGATACTCTTAAGATACTTAAAAACAGTATTTTAGACTTACTTGCTGTAAATGAACTGTTTTCCACCAGCTCTAAGAAATTAATCTATTACAGACCAAACAAGAAGTTCCTGTGCTTAAGTGAGGTAAAATAAATTGGGGGGG
>VZRO01008588.1:2414886-2493314 GCA_013397915.1 Daphoenositta chrysoptera
AAAAAAAAAAAAAAAAAAGGAAAGAAAAATAGTTTCTGAAAACCTTTGTGCTATTGAATTCTGCCTGCAAATTCTCTAGCATTGCCTTGCTTTGCTACAGGACTGTCACTCTGCATGCTAGATGTAATACACCTTTTTCCCCCACACCCCAAAACAGCAAGGTATAATGTGGGAAAAATAAGAGTATGAACACTAAGTTTAATTTTCCTTTGTGATTTTTTATTCTTTTGTTTTTTAAAGTCTTTCCAGATGTGTTTAAATTTGAAGTCCTTTGTGTTTTGCATCCTTTGTCACTTCATAACAGACCCCCAGCTCTTTTTTCATTACCTAAATAAAAGCAGGGAGGCAAGAATTGAAATGGTGGACCCTGGACTAACAAAGATTATTCAGCTTAGCAGAAAAATACTTCTACTGCATTTAGCAAACTACAGAAAGGATGAGGTAGAAAAGTCACTGGGAAGAAGGAGAAATGGAGCACCTCTAAAACAGAAAGGCAAGGGTCTGTCCAACTGCACATTTCTGCAAGGAGTCTGATGGAAGTACTCTTACCTCTAGGTTTCTTTAGGGGTGTTGTCGTTGACCCACATGCTTTCTGACAGTGAAATTCCAGGCATTTATAAACTTGTCTAGGGTTTCAAAAGCATTCAGGCAAAATATATCCCCAGAGGACTGGATTTAGTCCATTGTGCCCAGACAGAGCAGACACAGCAGGCTCCACACCTTCTAGAAGCCTTGGCAACATGCTTGTATCTGAGAAATTCCAGGCAGGAGCAGGCCCACACTGTTATGGTGTGCTGCCATCACATCCACACAGCTGGAAATCCAGCCTGAAATCACTGTTGGTGACCCTTCCACAGCGCCCTGCAGAGCAGGAAGGATCCTGCTGGGCAAGATGAGCTCTCGATGCCATTTCTGCAGGTCACAGAAAGGCAGCACAGCCCCCCTCCCATCCTGCATTAGGTAATCCCCCAATCCTCAGTGATGGCTGTGGGACCAAATTCAGAGCAGCAGAGCACTGGCTGGTCCACAGGGGGATGAGTGGGATAATACTTCCCTCTGCTCCAGAAAAACAAGCTTCCTGTCTTCGTTGCTTGGCGAGAAAATAGTCTGAAGTTGTCAATACAAATATCAGGCAGCAAAATTTACGTTCTGTATTTTTAACTCTTTTTAAGACAGTAAGTCAAAGTATATACCAGGCCAGGACATACTGCTAGTTCAGACATGAAAGTAATTTCCTAAGAACACATATACACAAGGCCTATAAAGCACTGCTGATGCCAGGGAAGGAACTAAATCAATTTCCACCATTTGAAGTCCTTCTTCTTAAAGGTGAATCGCAGTCTTCTCTATTGTTCCCATGAACTTAAAAATACATTTATTTCCTTGATTTTTCTCCTTCTGTTTCCAAGTGCCATAATTCCCCCATCTGGGCTGACGAAATACACAGAAGCTGGTGGTCCCTACCACAGAGAGCCAACAGCCTACAAGCAGTAACAGAGAGCACAGTGGCAAGTACCAACAAGGGAAGGAGAAGAAGCATTTCTCGGTGAACTTGTCTGAATTAAAAAGTTCAAATTTATCACCTTCACTTTGCTATCCTTTCATGAATGGTAAGCTTCAACTCCAGAACAGTTCAACAGTTCCCCCTTTCATGATTCATATGCTTAAAGCACACACTACAGTGACTTTACAGCAGTCAGCTTGCCCAAACTTCTTCAGCATAATGGAAAAATACAGAAGAACACATTTCATAGTATGGTACAGGTGGCATCTTGCATTTCTCCATCTGGGATTCCAGCATGTTTCTGTACCTTTCCTACTAACTGGCTTCAACGTGGAAAAACTCATATATGAACCAAGAACTTCAAGACCTTCTTCAACTTAATCTTGAAGACATACATGCTGAAAAAATTAAAAAACAGGATTAAAAAGATTCAAACATTTTTTTTACTATAATAACCAACCACAGCTAATACTGTGGACCTAGGTTCTAGGTATGGACCAAACACCTGTATGCCGGAGGGAAGAGGAAGGCGCTTTTGGAGAAGCAGTCAGCCTGTTTGAGCACCTCATCACAGTTATGTGCTATGGCTGTCACCGTGTGTCTCTGCATATCTACGTTCAGAGCAGAGGTTGCACAAGAAGATGGGTATCAGTCCCCACACTGACACTTGCCCATTTCCCAGGGAGGTTTGCAGGAGGCAAACCCCTGGGCCCTGCAGATAGGGAGCCTTGGCCCACCTTGCACAGCTCGGGCTGCTCCGAGGCTGGGCAGAGAAGCAAGTGCAGCCACGCCAGCTCACGTTGCTCACCGCTGTCTGTTGCTCTGGGACAGCAGGTGCTTCCTGCTTGGTTCCCAACACATCAGATTTCTCAGTGAAGTGGCTCTTTGCATTTCACCTGTACTTTCTAACATCACACTGATAGCCAGATCCTGTTCTCACATCTGCTGGCTCACAAGTGGAGAAAATTGTCAAAATCAAGCAGAAAATGGGCACTCTGTGCTCCATGCCCACAGAGTGGGCACTCACAGCACAGATCAGTGAAGTACCAGTTACACCTCGTCTGGTATCATGTGTGTAAGGGTGCTTTCACCAACGCAAACTGATGAAGAGCAAAAGTTACCTGGCAGATACATCAGTACTCTTTAGTCCTTACTGACTTGTGTGTTAAAAGGCTCCACATCAGACGTGTCATTTCACTAAAAAGCCACTTTGCCCTGTGCAATTGGAGTGCCCAGGCCTCAGATGAATACATGGCTCTTGGCTTAAGGTCACAGTTTCTTTCTTGCAAAGTCTAATTTCTTTTCTCAGTTGTACCAGATCAGGCTGACGGATTTAATGGGATTCGTGGGATTTTCATTTTCCTGAGAGCCTACTATATTTATAGGCAAAAAATACTGTTTTGCCTTTTTTTTCCCCCAACAGTTCTGTAAAATAGCTCCACCTTCTAGGAGTCTACATTAAATTTTTTAATACTACAGAGAATCCTTGATTTGCAACAGAATATTCAGAGTAGACGAGGCTTCCTTTGCAACCACCCCTCCCATTCTTCAGCCTAAAGTTCTCTTCACAAAGTTCCAAACCACTCTGGTTTGGATGCAGAGCACTGAGAAGGTTTAACATTAAGTTAAACTTTTTTTCCTTTGTTCTGGAGTGTGCATTTTGGGGCAGGGTTGTTGAGCATGAAAAATAACTGAAGATTCTCCACAGAAAAGGTCATTTTCTGGCAGGAGTTTCAGTTCATACCTATTAAATGCTCACAAGGAGCCAGGTTTATTGTTTGTTTGTTTTAAAACTAGAAACAACCTTCAGTTCCACATTCAGAATTTGTATGTCACGTTTCAGCCTGGAGCATATTTTTATGGTTAAGTTATAAACCCTTAAATTAAGAATTTATCATAAAAATACACGACAACTCTCTCGCAATAACATTGAGAACATCACCACTATAATGATAAAAATGATTAAATGCTATCATTCTATTCAAGACATTGCCAACAGATTTTGTGTTAACTGCCTGCAATTAAAGGTCTGTCTCTTTTAATAACAACATATTAATATGAATTCTGCCAGTACTTTTTTAGCTTCCAAAATATTATTAAAATAAATAAGCTCAGGATGAGAAAGAGTAACACAAACAGGAAAACAGACTGTTTCACAATTATAAAGCCCTTGGCAATAGAGAGTTCAGTTTTAATATAAACCTGAATTCCTTAATACAGATTACCCAGAGCAGGAGACAAGTTCTGTACTAACCTGATTTAACATGCCTGCCTGGGCATACTGAGCATTCAAAACATTGTACCCTGTAACCTCCTGGAGCATCCTAATGAACTGGGGGAAGCAAGATTAAACTAAAATAAATATCTAAATTTTTTTAAGTTTGACAGAGAGGCAGCAAGAAGATTTTTACTGGCAGTAGGATGCATATTTTTAGTCTCTTCATTAGTCTTTACAAATAAATTAGCTAACTGCTAAATAACAAAAAAAGACAGGCACTAATTAGAGTAGGGGCTTAGACAACTGTGTATATTCAAAGTTAAAACTTAATTAGAAGTTAAAACTATGTTGTTTTATTGATGTGTACTTAGGATTTTTAGCCCTTTAAACATTAAATGGAGGTTCACTTAGGAAGGGACATTACAATGAAACATTTAAATACACTGCTGATTTTCTCCTCCAGTTAGTGATACTTGCCTTTCTCCTGACACAGTCACTAGCAAAAAAAGAGCAAAATGAGAAACCTGCCAAACATGAGCAAATATTTTCACCTTTTTCCTAGAGTAAATTATTGTCTCTGAATTGCCACTCTTCTTATTCCAGTTTATTCTTTTCATTTGTTGGCAAGGGAATTCGTATGCTCCAGCCCCCCTCCTTCCTCCCAACAGTGATACTGGGCTAATAAATTCTTACTGCTTTTTCCATCTATCAAAACCACTGCATAAATCGCTGCCTAGGAGTCCTCACCACGAGCCACACATACTGCTGACCCCCCTTGGGAACAGCAAGCAGAACCCTGTGCCAATCAGCAATTATAAGATAATGGTACTAAAAAGCCTGAACCTGGGAGTTATTCAGTTGCTCTGCCAATGCTTGTAGGACTCTTTTATGTGCCTGGGAATTAAGTAATTAACAGACTAATTTATTGTTCACTATAAAGGATTTCTCTCTCTCTAGTCAGGTTTGACATCATCAAAATTCACCACCACATCAGAACACACCAATTGTTCATCCTCACTTCCAAAAAACAAAGAAATCCATGAAAACATTCCTTCGTAGCTTCAGCTTGCTTTGGAAAAAAACCAAATCCAAACCATAAAAAAATCACTGTCACAATTTGAGTATTGTCCTTCAGTAAAAATACACATGCCTTGAATAAAGGAAGTCCCAAATTAACAAGACCTGGATAAGCCGTAACCATCATTCAAGTAGGTTGTGAATACATTGGTGCTCCTCACTCTGCAAAGCAAAGAATGAATCTGCTTTTAACCACCATGCAGACTGCATGGAATAACCTAGAATATTTTCCCTACAGAAGCTAGATCACTGCTACAAAGAACGGACACGCTTTAACCACGGATGGCAATGAACACTGCTGCTTTAGCTTACAGTCCAGGCCACGGCCAAGAGATCAGTGTTCAAGCACAGTATTACAACCTGTTTTCTAGCTGATACACAGTATTAAGGCTTCACCTGCATTACAAATACACGTTGTGTTTAAACAAAAGCAGGAGAGGTTACATTAAAGGAAGTGAAGTGACGACTCCAATGTTATAGTAGTCATCATGGTCAAGGGGAAATTGTGTTCAACTTCATGGATTAAACACTGGTATAGAACACCTTTCTGCTTCTGTGCTTAGGTCTTTTCTTCCAGCATAGAGGAAGTCTTCCAGTTGATCTTTGCAGAATCTGAAGGAAGGAATCAGCCAAATTTGTGACATAGAAAAGAAAAAAATAAATCAAACTAAGCTTAGAAAATAATGAATGTGAATTAGAGATGTCAAATCTCCTATACTGAGGATTTTTTAATAAATAGGATAAATAAATACCTCTTGGAAACAATCAAGGTATTTCTATTCCTGTCTCAGTTCCGCTTACTGACCAGCTGTTCTCTCAAGACTGCTCCAACTAGGATATTTTCAGGATTTTAGTATCTACAATGTTGTTCCTGCATCTCTTCTGGTCCAGTCACATCACTCAAATCTGTCTCATCAGCCTGTTTAAAACATCCCAAAATGATCCCATGACTCTGGGTTATTACAGAGCAGAAGAGTCAAAGGAGAACTTTTGGGACTGAGAGGGCTGAGCAGCCTGCATGGTAGCAAGGAAGGTGTATTTACCAAAAAAGAATCACAGAATTCTGGTAAGGCTGGAAAGGACCACCGTGGGTAATCTGGTCCAACCTCCCTCAAGCAGGGTCATCCTAGAACACACTGCACAGAATTGTATCCATATGGTTCTGGAATATCTCCAGTGAGGGAGATTCTACAGCCTCTCTGGGCAACCTGTTCCAGGGCATGGTCACTGCACAGTAAGGTTCTTCCCCTTACTCAGGTGGAACTTCCTGTGCATGTTTCTGCCCATTGCCTCTTGTCCTGTTGCTTGGCACCACCCAGCAGAGCCTGGATCCATCCTCTGACACCTCCCTTCAGATACCGACAGACGTTCACGAGGTGTCCTCTCAGTCATCTCTTTTCAGGGCTGAACAGGCCAAACTCTCTCATCCTATCCTCATAAGAGGATTTCACCATCTTTGTTGCCCTCCGCCAGACCCGCTCCAGGAGCTCCGTGTCTGTTGTGTGTCAGAACTGGGCACAGCACCCCAGATGTGCCTCCTGGGGCTGAGCAGAGGGGCAGGACCACCTCCCCTGACCTGCTGGCAGTGCCCTTCCCACCACTGTCCTTCTTGGCACTGCTGGTCCATGGACAGCCTGTCCCCTGACCTGCTGGCAGTGCTCTTCCCACCACTGTCCTTCTTGTCACTGCTGGTTCATGGACAGCCTGTCCCCTGACCTGCTGGCAGTGCCCTTCCCACCACTGTCCTTCTTGGCACTGCTGGTTCAGCCTGTTCCCACCAGGACCCCCAGGTGCTGCTCCACAGAGCTGCTCCCCAGCAGGTCAGCCCCCAGCCTGTGCTGGTGCCCGGGGTTTTTCCTCCCCAGGAGCAGCACCCTGCATTTGCCTTTGTTAAATTCAGATGGTTCTTTGCCCCTCTTCCCAGCCTGTGGAGGCCCCTCTGAAGGGCTGCACAGCCCCTGGGGTATCGGCCTCTCCTCCCAGCTCTGTGTCATCAGCAATCATGCTGAGGAGGCATCTGCCCCTTCATGCAACTCATTGATAAATCAGATTAAAATACTGGGCCCAGATTTGAACCCTGGGGGACACGACTAGTGACAGTCCTCCAGCTTTGCACTGTAGAAGCAATTGTAGAACTTTCCTGAGAATCACAGAAGACTAAGCCATGCTTTCCTGGCTTGGGCAGAGGAGAACTTCCTTAACACTTCTTGGTGGAGGAGGCAAAAAGAAGCTTAACGAATGCTGAGTTTGTTAAATCTAAAATGAAAAGTTATTAAAAGAAAAGTGAAAATGCAGAACATCATATCACTAATAAAAACCTGGATGAAAAGTTGTATTGAAGGATAGCACAGAGAAAAATCATGGTATCAATTCATAATACATCATGCAAGTATTTTTAATGAACTTTTTTTTACTCCATAGCTCAAATCCTGACATTTATTATTTCAATGATTTCAGAAGCTCTTTCCAGGATTTCTGTGAAAAAAAAGCCATTTTCAAACCCTGAAACAAATTGGCTCCTATATATAAGTTTAAATTATCCATCACCCTGAAGGAGGATTCAAGCAAAATCGAAGGCCATCTTGATGAATAATCAAGGTAAATTTGTCACATTTTTTTACCATGCTGCATACTTTCAGAGTTTCATAAAAAGATCCACATAATTAGTTTAGCTTACCAGGAAAAAAAAAAAAAGTTGAATGACAAGGTCAGGCTCTTGCCCTTTCAGTAAATTAGAGAAGATTGCCATAAATTGCATAATATAATGAAACACCAATTTGCATATTTGCTGCTATATTAAAAGGGATCAGTTTTAGCTCGCAAAGCAGAACAAATAAAAACATGCATTTTAATAACTCAAATTACTCCCAGGAAGTGACCCTCAGCAGAAAGCCTGATTATCACTACTTAATTAGAAGCCTTGGAAATCTAAATCCTCCTTTAAATCCTATTCTGTGTACAGTGAAAGATGAAGCCGTGAGTTTTGTCTTAGATTCAATATTTACTCTTTACTAATATGTTTGCAGGGGAGACTTTCCAAGCATTATGAAGACATGCAAAAAAAATTAATATTCAAAGAAAGAGTGCATAAAACCTGTGTTGGCTTGCAGGTGCAAAGCAATTAACAAGCTGGCATTTGCAGTACTTTTAATTAATTAATTAAAAATTCAAAGCTGACTTTCATTTCTTTAAATGTTTGAACATTTTATCCATCAATAATGAACCACTACTTACTGCTGTGCTACAACAGCTGGTAAATGAAAAACTTAGTCCAACACTGTAAAAAAAGTGCACAGGAATTTCACATTTTGCTTTCTCCTTGCAATTTAAAAATGCAGTACATTATGAAACTGTATGATGTGGAGGTGGATCTTGTGTGTCTGCTTAGCAGTAAAAATAAACTGTATTCTGTATTACATTTCAATCTAGAACAGGAATTAAAATCAAGGTTTCAATACAAAATGTATTTAGGTTTAATTTTTAATTTAACTTGAAAAATTTAATTCTGTCTGCTTTGGGAAGTCAAGAGATTTTTCTCAAGAATAAAGTGTTCTGCCCTAATCTTTAAAGGTTAAAATTATACTATAAAGTGAGATCTGGAGTAATTTCTAAATGGTTGCAAATAATAAATAGTCATAGAAAGGTGCTGCTATTAAATTTACAGTTGATATCACTTGAATGATAAATGCATTGTTTTCAGCAGAAAGAATTTGATCAGTATGTATTTAAAAGACACTATCATTAATATACTTTAATTAAAACATAAATACTACATTGCTACCTCACTAGGCATTCACTCAGCTGGAACTAACTGTATTTGCTTAATCTACAATTTTAGATGTATTAGCAAAAATAAATGTTGGTGAATGTAAGAGCCTGATTACATATCTTGGGTAAATTGGTGATAATGAGTCAAGAGACTTTGTGTTCATTCACATATATTAGAATAAGAATCATTATGAAATTAAAGCTAAGATTAATCCTGCTAATGACACCATGGAGCATCTGGGAATAAGATAACCCAGATGTCAAATTCACTGTGATACTGTGCTGCTATTTGATAGAGTAACCCCTTGAAGTGTTCTTCTAAGGCAGCTAGCTGGTACCCCACAGTCCCAGCACTTGAAATGCAAATGAGTGACAAGATAGACTAATAATGAGAGCAGATTCTAGCAGTAAGGAAAATGAATTAATTAAAAAAAAAAATCTGAACCACTGATAAGAACAAGCAGCAGGCAACCCAATGTCCTCAATTAGGGTGGATGACATCTGCAGTGTATTTCTCTCTAATAAAGCCCTCACTCTGTATTCCAAAGCACACGATTCTAACACTGTTAACATTTTAATGTCTTGGGCGTGCATGGTAACATTAATTACAAGATGATTTGGATGACTTCTGAATCTCTTTTATGTCTTCCACTGAGTAAAAATCTGAGTTGCAGCTTTGATATCATAAATAAAATGTAGAGACCTGCCAAGCATTAAAGCTCTCCTGAAGTAACTCAGATCTGCTAAGTTACATTAAACCTTTATAGCTAAGTAAAGAGCATTCTCTATGAATTTAAAGAGGGTCAGTGTCTATACATTTTAATGGCAAAGCTTTACACATCTCCAGCATTTTTCTTTAGACTGCAGCTGTTGTTGTTTTTAATTACTAATGAATTTAATCTAATGTTTTGTTGAGCTCAATTTACCTTCTCCATAGCATTTGTTCAGAAACTCACACCAGGATTAGGCGACTTGCTTCCTTAGCTTCCCCAGCCCTCTGTCTTCTCTTCCTGCTAACTGCTCTGCTCCTTGTCTGGAAAGAATAATTGTAGCACAAACACTCCCAAAACAAGACAAAGATTATCACCAGCTGAAAACAGCCACACTTTAATTGGAGCACAAGCCTCAGTGAGGAAACGAAGAGCAATCCAGGATCCCCATGGGCTTTTCTGAGTCACACTGAAACATAGTGGGGCTCCATCTCCCTTGAAGTTTTTAGGCACACCAACCACCCACTGCACTGCCATCATCATCAACTGTGAAAATACACTCAGTGCACTGGGGAGAAACATGAACAAGGGACAGCTTTTGTGGAAGGAGGACACACAGTGTCCCTGGTTCTGTACTGCCCCAAATCTTGTAAGTCAGCACAGTAAAAGGAAGGAGAAAGCTTTTCCCACAGTTTCATAGCCCACTTCATGTCAGTGTAAATGCAAGGAGCAAAGGCATGCAGAATGGAGCTTTTATTTTCTAAATGAATGCCTGAAGCAGACAATGAACTTTCACTTGTGTTTGGGTGGCTGAGTCAAGATGCTCAACCTTCTCACAGCTTCACTTGCAAAACTCCTCATCAAACTTCACTCTGCCATAGGTTATGATACACAATTCAGCAAGAGCTTTATGAGAAACATCACTATAGGAAAGGTTTATATACATTTGAAAACTACCATTTCTTTGGGGCAAATGAGCAAATGCAAGTATCTTGATCTCTTCTTTGACACAGGGACACATTGACCAGAGTCTTTGTGCCAAAGGTACAAGACCTAAATTGAGTTATTTCCACGCATAATTTACAAGAAAAATAAATAGCAACATGTCAATCCACATTTAAGATTTGTGGTCATGAGAATT
This sequence comes from Daphoenositta chrysoptera, assembly GCA_013397915.1. NCBI lineage: Eukaryota > Metazoa > Chordata > Aves > Passeriformes > Daphoenositta > Daphoenositta chrysoptera. Next base: position 2,425,305 of record VZRO01008588.1, read on the forward strand.
GTGAGTAAGAAGCCACTGAAACCATTTCACATTGTAACAAACTTCTTCCCCCAGAATCTTACATCTGTGCCTTTTCTGATGACATTTCTGGGACACCACCACTAGTCTGTCTTCTGCTTTTGTTGGGTCCCCCCCACACACACACTTCTTTGTTTTGCTCACCTATATATGTATCCACATGCACCTTTTTCTGTCTCCCTCCTCCCCAAATAAATTGAGAAGAGACATTTACTGGTCAATTTTTTTATAAGTCTGAGACAAGATAATCGAAGAGAAAGTAAGAGGAAAGCAAACTGGCCTTGGGATCTCTGCCTTCAAATACATTTTTGGTACATTTTAGAGGGTAATTTATACAAAATCTCATTTAATGCAGATGTTCTTTCATTTTTCAACCTTCACAGCCTCAAAAATTAATGAAGCACTGAGAAATTTCAGAGAATGTCTTGATGTTAATAATTTTAAAACCTTTCTCTGAGGAGCATGGATAATAATTTCTACTGTTATTTTGTTGCAGTAGATCTTGTCATGCAGGTGGAGCCAACTGCTGGCACAGTCATGCTCTCCCTTTATGCCAGAAATTGGGGGACAGGAGGGGGGATTTACTATCCAGAATTTAAAATGTTTTTGTTGACATAATAAAAAAAGTGTACCATTTTAGATCCATCAGCCCATGATCTTCTCAGTCAGGAAAGTAATTCACATAAAGTTGCATAAAAGGCAGAGACCCTTTCCCCTGCACAAAGATTTGACAGCACTCACATCTTCAGTCTTTTATTGACATTCCACAGCCCTGTGGATTTTCATTTCATTTCAGCCCTGCCTTTTACTTTATATTGGTTGTTCTCCTCTCAGCATCTCTAGATCAGCTGAAGAAGACTTGTGAAGATGGAATAATCCACCCATACCCTGAACCGTTCAGAGAACTGAAAATTTTGCTCAAGTACCCCCAAAATTAAGTTCAAACAAAGAGTTCAGCATGTCTATACCTAAAAGTAAATCTGTACTATCAGCTGTAGTTATTGGAATATATGTGCAACTAGAAAATGGATTATTCAGAAAATATTGTATTGCAGGTTCACAAGATGAAAGCACAAACTGCAAATCACCCTTATCTGCTGTCCTTGATACACGTGTCATGTCTGTTGGTGGTCTTTGCTAAGAGACCAAGACTGACCTCATCCCAGGTTACATCACTTATCCTATTACTCAGCATCTTAATGACCATTCCAAGCAGCTTTTGAGCAGACGACTAAGCACCCACTGTCTAAGAGCCCTTCCATTTTCTGGAGAAGCTGTCTCTTCCTAAAAACGGCTTTGCATCACGCTCTGCCTTTCTACTTCACCCTGCTCACCCCTGCAATGACCTGGCAGTGAGCTGGAGGCACAAGAGTCTCCTTAGCTTTCATTCCTTGGAGTTGGCTTGCTAGGGTGCCTTCATAGAGCACTGCATGCCTGCAGTGGTTTCACCTCAATCTGCACTAAACCCAAAATTTCAGCAGAGTTTTAAAACCCCATAGCCTGTATCTCTCCTCTGACAATACTAGTAGATTTGTTTCTTAGAGTTTTGCTGTTAGAAAATAGCATGATGCACCTCCTTGCCAGAACATGGAGTAATTGTATAACCACTGGAGCTTTTTAAAATTTATAATATAAGCTTCATTATAGGAAAAAAAAAAAATTAGGTATGCATAAATCGTGGCTTTTTAAATAGCTGAAATGCTTGTAATGTAACCACAGGGACAAACTAGAGACCCAGAGGGGAAAGACCATAGAAAAGTTAATAGAACTACCCCTTAAAAAGGTAACTGTTTTATCTACACACCACCATTTTCACAGGTAGGTTTAGCAAATTGCGAGCCAGCAGGTTCCAAGAACAACTATATAAGGAATTTCCAAGGCAAAAGTTTAAGTCACAGTTACACAGGTCTTGTCTTTCCTTGTGCTTGGGCAAAATTGCCATTAATATTAATGGCAGACAGGCATGCATGTAAAGGAGAGAAACCCCTAATTAGTGTCGTAGCACATGCAACATTCCTAACAGGGAAACCATTTTGTATGCCCTAATTGCACAAAATTGGCAACAAGTTACCGTATGCATCTGTATCAAAGGCTACAGAAGCTCATGAATTCTCCAGTGGTAGGAAAACGTGCCCATACTGCAGAGTTTGGGTGACAAAAGCAGTCTGTCTGTGTGTTATTCTCACAACCTCTGCTACCTAGCAAAGGTAGCCCTCCAGGGGTTGCTCACTCACCAGGGTTCCTGCTTCGTGTCTCAGAGGGTAAGCACAAGTACCTGTGTCTTCCACCAAGGCAAAGATGTTTTTCAGCTTTTTTTACTTCAAGAGATCTGACTGATCAATCTGTGCAGCTATGCAGATATTGCAAAACTGCACTATATACACATTGTGGCCTTACAAAAATATCAGAATTACACTGATCACGTCAGAGAGTAGGGCCTTCTCCCCCTCATTTACAGGAAATTTATTCATATAATGCACTGCTACGAATCACAAGAAAGTCCATTTTGCTGCAGAAAGATGTTCAAGGTCCCAGTCATGCACGCTATGACTCCCACTAAATACAAAGCATTACAATTTCTGCAAAAATATTCAGAACTCTTCTCACTTTTAAGTCAAAGTCAATATTGTTTTCTAAGTAAAACAATAAACCAATTTTATCTGCAAGCAAAGGTAAGCAGTTAAGTAGAATTCTATGAGCAGCAATTGTGATACTATGTTTTTACAGAGAAAACCCCTACATTCTCATAATATCTACCTTTTTAGATTTTTAAATCTTTAAATATACATTGCTTAAACATCTATGTTTTCCCCTCCTAAAAACATCAGCACAAGCAATTCCTCAAGTAACTCAGTTGACTTCTCCCTGATGCAACAGACCACATTTTTGCTCCAGAGATTCAGAGACAGAAAAATATCTTATTCAACATTTTTAAATTTTTAAACTGGAGAAAAGAAATACTGTGCAAAACATTTTCACCTAAATACTTAATTGGAAGTCAACATAAATAAAAGACTGGCATCAACCTACTTAACAAGAAACATGATTGGCTCACTTGATATTTTCTTCACTTAACATAGAAGTTTCTTTCAAAAAACAAATTCGTTTTTGTTTGTTGCTTTTTTTTTNTCCTTTTAAGCAGTAATCTTCATTCTTCTAAAACCAAAATCTGGAAGTGACCAAAGCAAAGACTAAGAACACAAACATTTAGCCATCAAGGAGCTCAGGTAGCAACAGCATATCCACTTCACCAATTACAGTAACACAAATCTGCCCATGTTGTATTTCTGGATAGATTGTTTGGCTCTTAATACTCAGCTTGGATAAGTTTAATGTTTCCCTGGCTGGTCTACTGTCATGCCCATCTGTCAGAGTGGCATACAGCCCATTCACAAGGTAGAATGCCAGTTTCAACCAGAGTATGGATACTAACCAAAGAGCAGTTTAGGAGGAAAGCCTATTGGATGCATCTAATGACACCTTATTTACAGAGATCCTCCTGGTGTCAAGCAGTGCCAAATTAAGAACACATGCTACATTACAAGGATCACATCTGTTAACAAATATTGGCACTTTGTCACTGGCATCTGCCTCTTTTGTTAATCCTCTTCAGTAGTGAAAAGGCTGCCTCAGAAGAAGGGGTGTTTGGGCCTCATCATACCAGTATAATCACAGATTTTACTCATCAAGCATTTCCCAGTAACAGGCCAAAGTTTGTCAGCATTACCTCTGCATACATCTCTTCCCAGCAGTCGGTGATGCCCTGTAAAAAGCAGTGAAATTATAGAATTATAGTACTTATTCAAATGAGCTTTTTCTGTATCTTTGAGGATTTATTAAATCTATTGTCATCTTGTCAGCAACAAGAACAACATGATTGCAGAAAAAAGAGTGACATGTAATTAAAAAGTACAGAAATGACTGTTGTATATTCTTGGTACAGCTGAGTTTGCAATCTAAGTAAAGGATTGAATTAAATACCTCAGCCCAAATAAAAAAACAAAACCAGAGTACCAAACATGATGTTCAACTTGATGGGTCTTGGGAATCCTTTGCACTCATATTTAGGGCTTTGGGGGTCTTTTTGGTTTGTTTTGTTTTTTTCAAACTCAACAGTATGGATGTGTTAAGGCATGGACAGCACAGGCCAGTACAAAAAGACCTCTGAGCTGAAAGCATGCAACTACAGCAATTTCCATTTTAAGATTATTTCCAGTTTCCACCATAAAAAGTTTGCCATGAGGCATGCCACAGATATTAAGTCCAGAAGCAGCCAGTCCTTGCCAGCAGTCTCAGCAGTGCTCTGTGTGGGAGGGGAGGTAGGCTGGCTCTCCACACAATCAAGTGGGAATATCAGCAGTAGGGACTCCTCCCTTTTGAGAGCTGTTGCAAACATCCTGTTTTGCTGGATGAAACTCAAAGGGATCTGCACTTCTATCAAGCCTCTCCCTTCCCCTTAGTCCAGGAGAGAGAAATAAAGGCATAATGGATACTACATGAGGTTGAGACTGAGGGAATGCAACTGGTTCCTGCCTTCTAGGGCAGAGAGGCAACCCAGTTACAGGGATTGCCACTATTCGAGGCTGTTGTAAAGGAATCACATGCCTTTACAGGAATATCCTGTCAGAAGCAGGACACTTGTACTAACCTGCTTTCAGGTACCTCACCTTAGTGAAAGACCAGGATTTTATTCTGTTTCCTTTGCTGAGATAAAATTGCCTGGCTGACCACGCTGCAACACTGTGTGTCACTATGGGTAATTTACAATAGGATGGGAAGTTCTTGGACTGAACTAATTGATAACAAGCTACTTTCACTAAATGTACCTTAAAGGACTAACTGAATTTTCTTGAACAGACAAGAGGAACACCAGTCCTGAGGAATCTCTTTCGTGTTGACTCTGGAAGGAGAAAAGTAAATTTAAACCCTTCTAGGAAACCAAAGGCCTGGGAACAGGATGATGCTATTGGGAATAAAATGAAGTGTTTTCACCCCTTAGTCAGATGCAGGTATTCAATAGATCTCTGTCCAAGAAGGACCACTAAGTACTACTACATAGTTCACATGATCTTTGGTACCAAGAGATCTGGCTCTAGCTCTTTTTCTCTGTGAAGAGATTCCTTTGGCCACCCTGTTCTTTCAGTTACACCAACCACCCATAGCAGGTAGGACCGGTATTGTGAGCTGGCTGAATTCAGCACAGTTCACAGAGTAAGCACAGCGTTCCTCAGGAAGAGTGATAATAAAGATGGCATAAAACTTCAGTCTTCCTGTACTATTAGAACTCTGCCCCACACCTCAACAGTAAGCAATGACCTTTGTGGAGGTTCAACTGCAGGCTTCAGAGTGAGCTGGCAAGATGAGCTATTTAAAATGAAATGAAGACACAGGGCTGTGTGCCTGTGCTTTTGGCGTATGTAGAGAAACACTCTCTACTAACACCATGAGACAGACATTTCTTGTATGCTCTTACCTTGAGAAAAATGTAAAGCAAACGGTTTGTGTTCTTTCTACTGTTGGATGAAGACCACTCAAGCACTGAGTTGACTGTGCTCTTCGGTGGCACCACAGTGTTTCACTCACCAGGCAGCAACAGTTTAACCAGTCAGGATATACAAAAAGAGACTGAAGATTTTGTTGAATGGTCCCAGGAAGCTACAGTCATCAGGGGTGTTACAGATGGTTCCTTCCTCTTCCTTTATTGTGGCAGGCCTTGAGCAGAGACATCTTAACCAGATAGAAACATGCAATTAGGACAGAAGAAGAAAGTATCTTACATTGTGCATACATAAGATAAGTTCTCCCAACATTTCTAAGCCATTTGTCAGCCCGCACACCTGCAAAGCTTCAAGATAAACAGGCACACACTGAGAGGTATTTAACAACAGTTAAAAAATTTAAAATGAAACAAAAATCCACCATCAAGAACAAAAAACCAGATTTGTCTTGAAGACCTGAATAAAGTCTATCCTGTGACAACCTATTCCAGCAGAAAATAACACATATATGATGATACAAACATCACTTGGCCATTGATGTATTTTGCTCAAATAGTCTTGAAGCACCAAATGACATTTGTGATAATGTCATAGGGGGAAAATGTTTAACTGCCTCCTGGATTTACCTGGCATGTGAAAGATGTAATTCTAAAGATAACAACAGTGATATCCCCATTTATACATCTCACGTCATCCAAACTAATTCTTCTGGTTTTCTAACTACACAGGAATATCTGTAACCATATAGCTACAGTCAGTACTGGAGACTAACAGCTTAACATAGGAAACCAGAATTTCACCCACTTGGCAGCCAGCATCTGAACCACAAGTGGTTCAGCGTGATTAACCACAGCTCAGCTCCTGAGCTGGGAGAGTCCTTGGCGTGTTTGTTGCGGGCTGAGTACACAAATTCTCAGGATGAGGCTTTCACCTTGCCTGCACAGACAGCAATCCCAGCAAAGATGTCATTTACAAAGAGTTCACCTAAGTCAACGCCACTTAACCTGGTAAGAAAGAGAAGTCTATTAAACCACCAGAGCTTTTCCCAGCACACATAATGGTTCCAGTACAAACCCTGGTCATATCTGCTTCTTGTTCACCAGGGAAATGCATTGGCATCGCTGTTAAAAGCGACATATGTGGCTGTGGAGTCCAGGTTACACCGCTTCACTTTAGAAACATACAAATTAGATGTCTTATCACTCAAATGCTTTCTCTAGAGGATGCACATCTCCAGAAGGCATTTCAAATCTTAGGTCAGTTAAACTGCCCTTTTTAACAATCTCTCCCTCCCCCACAACTAGAAAGCCAAGGGTGATGTAGTCTCCTCAAATAGATCCCTAATGCTTGGTGGCAGAAGTCACTTTTCATTTGATGCCCCTAGTTCAGAGAAGCAAAATGGCATTTCTTGGCTAGTGATGAATCAGAAAATACCTGTTTATCTAACCTTAAATGCCAAATCACACCTCTTCAAGGGTTCCTGTCTGATCAGTCATTCCAGGTAGGCTGCCTCCTGGCCATCTGCATCCCTGGCCCTGTGGAGGCTGCATGGAGCTGTTGGCCTGTTCAGGATGGCTGGAAGCCCTGGCAAGGCCTTGCAAACTGGCTACAATTGAGAACCAACACCAGCACAAGAGAAGGTTTTGCCTCTAGTACCATGACAGAACTCCACAAGTGCCAACCATACAGGTCTACTGAGACTGCAGCAACAAGAGATTTTTGCCGAATAAAATAATGCAGAGAGGACTGCTTGAAAATCGGTAGTAATAAAAAAAAATAAAAGGGAAGGGCTAATAGACAAGTGAACCTGTTCATGTTTTATTCTTTTGCAATAACATAAAATTTAAAATATTAATTTATGTACATTTAAAAGGCTAAGGATAGAAGATAGAGGCTTCAGGGTGCAATTTCTGCAAACCTGAAATGATATATCCATCTCAAACCAATTCATATTTATTACTGGAATAAATCCTTAAATTTCTTTCAAAAATTCTCATCAACCCAAACATTGTTCCAAGCTCCAGACCAACAAACAGCTCTGAAAACTTATGTCAGAGAACACTGTTAAAAGTGTTATTACAGTGATCTGCATGTATTTTCCTCACTTCAGTGGAAAAAGCCTGCTTTTAAACATTTTATCAAATGCTGCCCTCTAGTGAACATCTGGCTTCCAGATGAACATACAGCCTGAAACAGTTGTATGGTCTAAATGAGAAACTTAATTAAAGTAACTAAAGTGCACACCAGTCCAGACAAAGGAGTCAAAAGAGGTATCTGATTCATTAGCAGAAATTCCTACATTGTTCTATTATTGCTGGTGATTTTTTTCCATCACTATTTTATAAGCAGCTGAATTTAGTGCATTCAGCCATTACAATGTATTCTGTATCCTCCACATCTCCAGCATTTTGCCATCAGACATTTGGATTTCATATGCTTAATTTTAAAGATACGTGTTATCATTCTCGAGACTCTCCAACATCATACAGGTAGCCTGCTCGGAGTTAAATTCTGAACCTGAAATTAGCCTGCAAGACAGCAGAGTTAAATGGCATTGTATAGAAACAAGTGTGTAAGGGAACAATAATAACAGTGAAAAATGTCTATCACCGTGTTTGATTCATATTATTCTTTCTCCTTTTCCCTTGAAAGGGATATCTCCCATACTTCACTTGCTTACACAGAATTTAAGCTTCTGCTTCCTACCCATTGATGAAAAGAACTGCACTGACTCAGAAAAAAAGAATGGAATTCTCATAAACCATGCGTATAATTTAAAAAAATCCAAACCAACACAAACTAAACCTCTCCAGCTCCCACAGTAACATGCATTTAATAGATTTCAACCTGTTAACATCTACACTAGCTCAATATTTTAATAGTATTGGTTTTATTTCTCCATCAAGTAGTAATATCACCCATTAAGGTAGAATTAGTTGCCTTATAGTTTATGAGTAGCATTTAAGTAGAGGGGTTTGTTTTTCATGGGATAATTTTCTTTTAAGTGCACACTGATAATACACTCCAACGCTCAGCTTTCCTCCTTTTGCATATTGCATATGCTAAGTAAGTTCTTTCAGCAATAAAATAACAACCTACCACTTATCACTGCAGCCCAAAACTCCGTGTGTAACAGGGTCATAAGGAAGCATTTCTTTAAGGTTGTGCCTCCCAGTATTTTCTTGAAAAATAGAACACTTGTGTTCTATTAGAGGTACACAAAATAAAACATGTAACATTAAAAATTACTTTTCCAGTCACTGCTACCAAATAGATATTCTGCCCACCATACTGGTAGGCAGTCATGTCAATTAGTTTGAAGCCTCATCCTCCAATCCATCTTAGAGATCTATCAATTCATAAGGTGGGAGGTATCAGCATTCTATGCATGGGAAATAGCCAAATCTTGGCAGCTGCTTGATTTTTTTTTTTCTTCCACAATACCAACATGCTGAAGATTTTCACTGCAAAGGAAAAACAATGACAAAGAATAGCAAGTCTTCAGAAGAACTGGCAAATCTAAGGGCATCCAGTTCCAGGTGGCTACCCTCATACAGCTTTGGGGAGTATGCCTTTTAGAAGATGCTTAGCACTTACCTCTTTAAAAATAGGCTCTTTTCAAGCTTCTCTAATGAAATACTACCCAACAGAGATGCATGGTGGCACAGCACATTTTTGAAACTGCTGGTGTGACAGCTTTGATTTTAGCTTTATATCTGAATCTGAAAAAGCCAGGAATAATGAAAAAAAAACCCAACCCAACAACAAAAACAACAAACTGGGAGAAACAGGGAGAAAATTAAATTTAGGAAAATGGAAAATTCAGGTTTTTGTTCAAATTATTTCATGCAAAATATAAATCACTATCATGTAAAATGATCTGCTAGGTGTGTCAAAATCCAGGCTTTATGTCATGCAAATATCTGCTGAAGGTGATGCACAAAAACGCAGCACTGACAGTGACTGTTCATTCATAACCTCCATGGGCCACTCAGTCCTTAGACCTCTGACGTGACTCTGGTGAAGGGATTTTTCATGAGGGTATGCAGGAACACAGCTGCATGACTGGAATAAAAGCAGGAAACAAAAGCCAAAAGACAGACCAAAATACTATCCAAATACATAAAGTTTCAATAATCTGTTTTATGCTTCTGTAAGAGTGCAGAGCAAGTGTAGGAATCATTTTCAGTTTTGACAGAAGACTGCTTTTTCCTTTCTTTCATCCTGCTTTCTAGGCAACAAGAGAGTCCTCAGTAACACTCCTGCCTCAAAATGACAATTTGCTCACTCTCCAGTGAATGTGTATATGACCAGGATTCAGGGACAAAGATGGCTGGATGGATCATTAGCTTTGCTTGGTAAAGGCCTAGCACTGGCAGGGAGAGCAAAGAAAAAACTGATCCATTGCTCCCCAAACACCCACTAAAAGGAATCCATAGACTGCACTGTAGACTTAAACAGACTTAATTATGGCATATGGAGATTAATGTACTCCATAATTTGTGCTATGTGGAAAGTGCTGGCATCCCGCACAATGAAGAAATTCTGAATAAACAGGACTTTGCCCTTGCAGAAAGACTCCCAATGCTGCATGTGGGACGGAATGCAACAAGCCTTGGCCACACCTTACCTACCTGAGTGGCTGGGTACAACTTGAGCAATACAATATGCAAGGCAACTAATCCCTAGTGCCAGTTCTTGTGATTTTATTCCAAATTACATCAGTTTTAGATAATTTCTTGCCTGTGGTTCTGTCAGCATAGAGGGGTCTTATGGAGACTGAATCAGTGCTGAAATGAGGGCTTTGCTGGAAATGATTCTGCCCAGTTGGTGCAGCAGCTCGTTAAAATCTGCCTCCAGCGAGCTACAGCCCCCTACCACTGCTCCTTGTGATACCCAAGCTGTGTCACTTACACAGAACTTCTGCTCTTCCCCCCTGCCCACTCAGGCATGGATCTGCCACTGCCCATGAAACTTGGTGTCATTAGTTTGATGGGGGGCCCTGGGCAGAACCATGTACCCAACTCCAATGCTCACCCTCCTCCTAGAACATGGGGAGCTGCAGAAAGAGCTGAAGAGCTCTGCTCTTTCCTACACACTGTTTCCTACCTGACCAGCACAAAAATTAACAATCCAGTTTGTGCTGGGCTTCTGTGCTAGCTAAACACCTGCTAATTCCATAAGCCCCCTGTCCACCAAAACTTCACTGCAATTAGATTTTTCCTTCCTGAATGTCACCAATTACAAGTTATGTAACTGCTCACAAAACACTAATTGGAGTTCTTATCCCACAACCAAGCATTGGGATGCTTTGCATGTTTCAAAGGAGCACATCACAACAGCACTGGACGCAGTTTAACCAACCTGGATAAACTCACACCACCAGCCATAAAGTAGACTGATTTTTCTAAATATTTCCTTGAGAAGAGTGTCAAAAGGAACATTTCCCCACCTGCACAAAGACAGCCTCTATCCTGACAGCTCTGCAGCACGACCCAAATGAGGTTGAGAGAACTGTCTTCCTCCAAGGACTACTGTGCACCGAAATTGCACATGAAGTTTCACATTTACTCAAGACTCCTTAACTAATCTGTATCCCTGTAAACACTGGTGATAGAACTTCCTAATCCACACAAATATGAGAAGAGAGAAGTCAAATCAGGGGTTAAATTTTATCTCCCAAATATATGGGTCAGAGACCCAAAGTACACAAAAAATTACTTTGCGTATACCATTTCCAAAGTTTGTTTGTAAAAAACCCCTAATATACCTAATTATTCAATTAGCTAGTCAAAAAACTTCATCATCCCTCCTCATTTAAGGTGGATTTTCAGTAATGGCACATGTAGTCAAGCACCTTAAACAGTTCATTGCTAACCCTATGCTTCCACACCTGCTCAGCTGCAGTCTGTCTGTTGCCCACTGTTCACAGTGAAAATCCGTGATCCACCTTACAGCTGGCAGCATTCTGGAAGGCACCACACACACTTGGCATAGTTAGGAGCAGTGCCCCTTCCATGAGTTAGGGTCATATGCTTTTCTTCCCCTTAATTTACACAAGTAGATGGTTTAACTCTATCCAGACTTGGCTTTAGGTTGCAAAGATGAAATGTGTTTGTACACATGGATGTACATGCATGTTTACAAAACACAGCTATTGAAGTCATATAAAAAATCTGCATGAAGTCTTTTTTGCCTGCAAAATGATATTTAGGTAATATTCATACAAATGTCTATTTAGGTAAATACTAAGATAGTAAAATCATCACTATCAAATAGCTACCAAATAGAGCACTGTATCCTACTTCCCCTTCAAAGAGTGACAAAAATCCAGTGACTGAGGTGGAAGATACTCTGACATCTAAATAGCCACTACCTGCCAAATATGTTGTCCTGTTAGTATTTTACAATTAAAAAGAATTAAAATAACACAAAAAGAGCAATTAAATCTTATTACAGACTCTTTTTAGCTTTGCTTATTAGTCTCCGTTGTTTTCAGAGACTTGTTATGAAAATGACATATGTGTTGACTGTTGTCCCACTTTTACCAAAGAAAAATACTGATTTGTTTGAAAATTTACTTAAGAAAATGCTCCCAGGTTAAGACCTTGTATGCCAAGTTTCAGCCCAGAGTGAATTTTTATGACCGAGTTATAAACCTTTGAAAATAAGAAACTAATACTGCAAGGATTTAAAATAATAGAAAATGTTTCACATAATATAAATCTATAAGCAGAGTATTATATTTAAGTCTTAATATCTACATAGTTGGATTATCTTATATCTTGACAATCATACTAAGTAATCTTGCCTCCTTTCTCCTTCTTCTGATTCAGTGTTTCATTCTTATGCATTAACAATGCTCTGGGCCATAAAATACTGTATTAATATTAGTTTGTCACAGTAGACTAAATTTAGAACAACTCATTAATATGGGAGAGTAAAAGGCATTCTGCCAGGAGTGTGAGTGACTCTACAAGCTCTTAAGGCTATAAGTTATGCAGATATGCCACTTGAACTAGAGAGCTAGCAATTCCTTTTGTTATTAATAAGAGATTCTATTAGTTGAAGCCATTTCTATTTCTAATTAAGAAATGTGGAAAAAGGCAATTTCACCATTGGATGTATCTCTGATGTGTAGCCAGAATAAGCCACACGCCATCTTTCTCTGCTTTCTGGTCAGATAGGATTAGTGGCACATGCACAGAATGAATTTTCCCCTGCAGTACACAGGAAAAAACAAACCTACTATAGTATTTTCTTTGGTACAATCATAATCTGTGCATCGGGAAGAAAGTCCAGCAACCAGAGCTGTTTCAAAACAGATCTGATAATGTTTAGAACTGCCCCAGTGAAGAAAGTTTTCATTTTTCACAAATACAGTCTTTCATTCGTATAGTTTCATGCCAGTAATGCCTTCTCAAAGGTTGTCAAATATTAATTTTTTTAAATTTAGTCCCTTGCTAAGCTACAAATATTCATGTTTAACACCAAGTAGCAGTTCAGGGGCTGACAACAGTATGTACCTTTTGAATGATGCATAGAAAGCAGCAGTTAGCACAAAGACAAAGCCACCAGATTGGTCTCAGGGAAACCCAGTGTCTGAATTTTTCATGATTCCTCCAGCACTTAAAGAATAAGAAACTGGCTACTACTGTTGGGAGATCAGCGTTGTGAAGGTCAGAGCCCAAAAACATGCAAGTGAATCAGGTTTTGCCTGGGGAAAGTGAAAAGGGATTTAAGCTGCTTAAGAGAATTATAAAGATTTTTTTAATGCATTTTACAAACACTGTAGTAGCTAAACAATAGCTATAAAAATGAGGAGAATCATATCCACCTACCATTCATTGCTTGTAAGTCACAAAAGACAGAGCAAAGACCTTTTCTTTATGTCTGAAGGCTTAAAACTTCCAGAGATGATTCTTTTACTTACAGACTTCCTATTACCTTTCCTTTGCCTTTTAAGAACTGCAGCTACTTCAGAAGAAAACTGATAAGTAGGAATTGTAAAATAAATTCAGTAATTTCTCTATGCTTAAAAATGCAGTAAAGTGATGTCTTCATTACCCCACAGCCCAGTGTCTTGTGTATGTGTTTATTTTCCATAGCAGACAAACTTTACTTGATCTCATAATTATTTCTAGAAAGTATAAATTGATTCCAGGGGGAAGAAAAAAAAAAAGAAAAATAACAGAAACTGCTTAGAAAAACATTACAGTGTTTAAGCAACTGATGGCTTCACCTGTCATCATCTAGTTAAGCTCTTAATGAGTTATTTTCTATTCTTGGTCACATCTGATTTTTTTTTTTTTTTAATACAAGTCCCTTTGAACAGCTGGGAGTTACAGCATCCTTTGATCACAGTATTCTAAATTTTCAGTCAAAATGAGGACATTTTTGTCCTTACTTGGGCTATTTTTACAAGTCTATTTCCTCGAGTATGTTTTTGGTCATTACTTTGCAGTAAGGAAGGAAGCAGAACAATTAATGTATACATTTTTACATAAATGTTTATAAATTTAGTAAAGGAAAAGAGCTTTGCCACAAGAAACCTCAGCTCTTTTGAAGGCAGTTTTCTAATGATGACCCTTGGCATGCTAGGCCACATGGGATTCCTCTGAGAAGAGTCTGATGAAAATTAGTCTATTCTCATTTCAAACAGAATTTTGCTGAAGTCCTGATCAGAGCATCAGCATGGAGTCCAGGGAGACAACACACGCTACTTGATTCACTCCGCAGCCTCCCTCTCCTGGTAATTGTTGCAGGAACACATAGTGACAAGACTATAGGATGTGAGGGGTCTGGATGTACTCAGGCTGTTACTCTCTGTTTAAAGATTTAAACCATCAGGGTATGATAAGGCTTTTTGATGTTCATTGAACATGGAGCTTGGGTACAGAAGAAGGGGAAAGGGCTTCACCGGAAGGCAATCATCTTTCAGAGCCACAGTAAGACTGAGAGAGGTGGGAAAATCTCAGTCTCAGCATAGACATGGAACAAAGGGAGATGAAAGGGCTAGGGTGAAGAAGGGGCCAGATCTGGCTGTGAGGCAGAACTTGCACTAAAAGATAGTTCGATGCCTTAAAAAGCAGAAAAAACATTTAGTGTTCTTGCTCCATTAACATACACTTTTGGCTAAAATTTAACTATTCTGCACATTTTTTACAGTTTATGTTGACACTATGTTTAAACAATGCCTCTGGCTTATTTTGAAATTATTTAATGAATGTACTTTGTCAGATGAACATCATTTCCTAATTATACAGGAAAGTATTAAATGATGAGCTATTTTAAAGCATGGATACAATCTTTTCTTTCCTAAGGGACAAACCAAAACCAGGCTGGTGCCATACATTGCTGTATAATGTGTATGACTGGGGAGGGGAGTGCAGACACAGAAATCTTCCTTGTCTTGACAAAGCAAGGCAACTTAAGACAAACATGAAGAGGCATTACCATCACCAGGTAAGGCTGATACAACACGGTTTCATCATCCAGAAGAGAATGACTATTTCCAAGGATAATTAAGGGCCTAATCCTGCACCATGAATGGTGATGAGCACTTTTGATCCTCATTAGCTTTAAAGGGAGATGAGAGGAATCAGTGGGTCACAGGATCAGGCTCTAAATGAAAGAGAGATTTGAAGGAGTCATCTACACAATTTCATAGAGTAGGAGGAAGAGAAAGGCAGTTTGATCTGAACATCACTTGTATGCTCTGGGAGTTTCACAGCACCTCTGCTGTACAGCACTGTAATTTTGTAGGTCCAACAGGCATTTGCCAGCATTAGCTGCTCTGAAATAAGGGAGAAGGTAAAGGATTCACACAGAAAGCTGAGTGTTAAGCTGATCAAAGTTAGAGATACAGGGATTTATATGCACCTTTCTAGCTAAGAAACACTACCTGCTTTTTTATACTAATCTCAGTGGGCCAAATTTATCCTGATGTAACTCAAAGCATATCAGAAGAACTACTGCAGAGATAAAGCAGACCCAGTCTCCCTGTGATGTTATTTATAATCTGTATGTTTTGCTCTAGAAGAGCATATATACTTGGAGGGTTGCCTAACTGCAGTCACTTACAAGGGTGCAAGAGTCTATTGACTTCAGCAAAGCTAATTCTGAGTTTGATGAAGGAGATTCACATCAAAGTAGTAACATGGACTATTCCTAAAAATCATTCCCATATATTCACTGGTGTTCTTAACTTGGCATTAAGAGCTGCATTAATACTTACATTAGGCTGTGTATTTCCCTTCAAATCTGAAGTCTGACATCCTTTCTCTAACAGCTAAGTGCCTTATATGATCTGTTGTGAAACTTGGTCCTGCAGAGTGTACGTACTGTGACCAGTCTGCTTCTGAAAAAATGCTTAGCACACATTTGGTTGGCTTTCAAATCCAAGGTTGGCATTTTCAGAAGCATTTAAGAGACTCAGGCATGTAAGTCCTACTGAAAGTCAATGAGACATGTCTTCCTAACTCAGTTAGGTTTTCTGAATGTTAGTTTGATCCTATTGTGTTTCAGTGAGAGTTGGCTGCCTCCCAGCTAAGGCTTTGAAAAATATAGTCAACAAAAAACCACTGACACAAAATCAACACAAACAATAGACACAAGTTGTGTAAACTGAGTCTTTCCATGATCAGTCTACTTAGAAAATGGTAAGATATCTCAAAAACAATTACCCTCTATCCAGGACCCTCTCTAGATTTCATGAGGAAAGGGATGCCCTAGTTAATCCACAGATGCTCCATGTGACTGTCTGGACAAGGCCCACTGTATTGGCCTCCATACTGGCCAACCTCCACTCAGAAAGAAATGAGACATTCTTTGCTGCCATTAACCAAAGGGGCACATGTCCAAACCTGTCCATCCTCTCCTATGAGGACTTGGTAGGAAAATTTTGGTTCATTCTGAAGAAGAAAAGATGTATGTTCACCTTCTGTCATTATTTTGAGCAGCATGAAATGAACAGCAAACCTGAAAACCTTGCAGGAAGCTACACATAAAACCAGAAGATGCTGCTGAGACATTCAAGTCTCTGTAGGCATATTTGATGTGGTGTTTACATAATAGCAGTTGCAGGATACAGAAGTTGAAGAACAGTTTTTTTGTATTTTTTTTTAAGACAAATGTATTCCCTTGCTTTCATTTTCTTTAGTTGCTGCCATACAACATATTCATCTGCAGCCATAAAAGAAATTATGCACAGAGCAGTAGCTCACCCAACCCCCTGTGGCTTGAGCCAACACTTTAGAAGCTGGCATTCAAAATGCAGTCCTAGACCATGGATATCCCAGTTCTGCCATACAGCACTCCTTCCTCAGCCAAGTTAAAAATGCAACTTTGTGTGAACTGACAACCAAAAGCACTGAAAAGGGCCAAAGTTTGCATGATTCATTGCAGTCACCACAGGTACAAAATTTATAGGAAACAAAAAAAAGCCAGTGATTTTCACAACTTCAGCCCAAGGCTAAAGGAAGACAGTACTAGAAATTTAACCTGATTTTTTGTGACACAGTAAATTGTTAAATAAATGGTGTAATAGACACCTACTGCAACATGAACAAAAATTGCACCAGTTGCTTTTATGTTATCATACTTCTGTGTGCTCTCACAAAAACTTTCCCCAGAAAAATCAATAAAGCAGATTGTGCCCAGCAGTTCCCCATTACAGAATTAAATCCATATGCCAACACAAAACAATGAAGAAAACAAAACTAACAAGGTATCCATTTGGCTTTGTTTGACTTTGTCTGCCAGAGAATAAGAATGCAAGGCTGGGTGTAATTTAATGCAAACCTTGGCCTATCCTGGTCATGCATATGACTGACCCTCAGTGCAAGACCATCAATTTTCTATTAAAGATCAGAGAGTTGACATATCAAAGTCAACATCTAGCTGAATAACTGCAGTAACTTGATAATAATTCTTTTGTGGATTTCAGAGTGGCTTTTCGGTAAAGTATCAGAAAGGTAGCAGTTTTCAATCCTGACCCAACAAGATCTGAATATGAAATAAAGGATTTGAGCTTGATCTCCCCATGATGTGAGGATGAATGTTCTGGTAAATGTTAACTTAGTGCTCTGAATAGCTCAGTAATAGATGGGTTTAGGCAGTAATAGGTTTAAAATGTCAACTTATTGAATAATAATTTCATGTTGTACAAATACTACGTGTAAGAAGGGATTTGTTTTGCAAATTTTGAAATAAATGAATGGATTTGTGATGTCCTTCACTGTTCTGTTCAGAATGTTATACAAGAACAAAAATTAGTTTTGCTTCAATAATATCCCTCATTGTTTCCCTGCATTATTCTGAGTGTGTGTCATAACTCACAAGTGTTGTGTACTCCTGTTGTTTGCCCTTAAGTATCTTGATGTGTGGTTTGGCCCCCTGACAACAATCATAATTATTCATTGCACAAATAAATAATAAGATAGAAAAAAACCACCTTGACAATTTTCCTTAAAATTCTGCTATCCAAACTAAGGGCAGTGTTAAAACATCTTTACATCACTTACACCCAAACAATTCCTACTGACTCTTACTGAAGGAAGTTCCAACACAACCATCAGATTCTGAAGCAATGGCAATCCAGTGCTGCCTGACTGCTAACACACGGATGGAAGCTTTCAAATTGCTCCCTTTTTCATATCGTGCTATTTCAGCCATCGCCTCCCACCCAGGCACTGATGTTAAGCAACCTGTAAAGTATTGCTAACATACTTGGGAGGATGATGCCAAGCAATTGACCATATGGCATTTTGGAACAGAATAGCATTCTTGGGGTCTTTTTATATTTTAAGCATGATTTTCTTTATTTATTCTCAGCTTGCTTCCATCTATGTAGACTGTCACACTTACGTAAGTGATTCTCATTTCAGCTTACGTAAGTTTTAATCCACTATACTTAAATTGATACCAAATTACCTGTGGTTGAGTCCCAGCAGTTGTATTTTTCTGACTGACCCTGAAACCCATTACTTGATGTTTTTTATTAATCAAGAGCCAAAGACACAAACTGTACCAAAACTGTTCAGAAACTCACTCTTTATGAATCAGGAAGGCAGGGGATAATGAGGAGGGTTAGCTAAGCTTAGTTATTCCTTCTACTTTCTCTTGATGAGTGCCAATAGAAAGAACCCATGCAGCTCAAAGCCCAGTCTTCCAGACCTGCTGGAAGACTGGCAGTTGCACCTGCTGAACTCAATTATTCCATGGCCTGTTTCGCACAAATAGTTTCATGCATTCAAATTCATTTAAATCTCCCAAATAAGCACAGGATTTTACATCACTGGGCAAATAACCCTGTCCCAATTTCAGAGTGAACCAGACTTCAGACAGTCAAGTGATCAGAGCACACCTCAGTTAAGCATGATGCTGTTCTTTGCTTCTTGATCACAAATTGTTGACTAGTGTGGCCACAGGGATAAATATGTTTTGTGTTTTAGCCCAGAATAAGCTGTAGTTTTGGGTAGTGATTCTGTCTAAACTGTCCTAAGCTGAAAGGACCAACAGCATAAATTCCTGAGGAGACATGTCCCAACCACTCATTTGTGAAAGTGGTAGCTTAAAACGTAGACCCTGCTGGGAGACATAAAACTTGGGAGCATCCAGCTATTTCTATGGAACTGGCTGTGCTACCATAAAACAAAAGGTGACGATTCCTGTACAAGATCAGACATAAAGAGGAGACGGGAGGCTAAGCTGTGAAAAGCAGTTCCCCGCTCTCATACAAATATCTTGAAGAACAATATAGGGATTACAGGAAATCATAAGCCAAGTAAACTGCTTTTTGGATAAGTATTTTCCGCTTACAAGGCTGCCCCAAGGCAAAAATTGCTTTTTAAACAGAATTTGATTTTAAGGGCAAATTTACAATTATAATCAGCTGCAACAAGCAGACAAACCCAGAGGGAGGGCTGTGTTCAGGTCCTAAGTACAGTTCCTCATGGTCTGGCAGCATGATCAAGAGCCCCTGCCTGTCGCCTACCCCAAGGAGCGCCCTCCAGACAGCTCGTGGGCCATGCTGACACAGGGACTCCTGCCCTCCTGGAAGGAGAAGAGACTGCAGCTAGGGAAACAAGCACATAAATAAATTAAGCATTCCAAAGCTGATCACAGAGAGGACATAAGCTCTCAAAGAAACCAGCAGCACAGTCACTTGAAAAGTTACAGAGCTGAACCCCCAATTCATGCTTCAGCTTTGCCTGAAGTCCCTTTAGGTCAATTCATATGTACAGCACTGGGGAAAAGGAGGCAGCAGGCAGCTGAACACAACCAAAAACCCAAACAACAAAATACAATAAAACAGCCCTGAGAGACTCAAAGAGGGGTCAATCCTGAGAAGACAATGCAATTTTAGTCCAAGGTATGACAAGCTTTACCTTCAATTATGATCTTGCAAAGGACAGCAAATGGGAGGCACATGGCCAAATTCCACCCACAACATTATACATCACACAGACAACATGTTATATGGAGGTTAGGAGACATTATACATTAATCTAGTCTTCATAACAGCCCAAACCTCTAACAGTGAATGGCAAACTGGAATGCTAGTGGTTCTGAGAATTTTGTTCATCCCTGGCTGCCCATTGACTTTACTAACTGCCCAAATGAGCTTACATTTCATTCAAAGTGATCGCACATAAAGTAAAAGTTCAAAAGTAGACTGTAAAAAAAAAAAAAGGAAAATTCAGTGTTCTTCAAGACTACAGGAGCAAAAAGATCTTCTCAAAATCTATACCTCACTAATTTGATCAAAAACTGTGATGATTACAACTTTCTTTACAGTTTTCAGTTTTTCTATTTTTCTTTGGAAATATAGAAGCATCAATAAAATCTCTCCTAATAGCATCATCCATGAAACCTTCTCTCCTGACTCCCTGCCTGCTATAACAGAGCAGTTTGGCCAGGGAACAAAAATTAGCTTCCAGAAGCCATCACCATCCTTCATGTAAGAAGATAACTTGTAGGAGCACACAGCTTCCCTCAGGTCACTGGCTTGCAGGTAATGCCATCCCTGCCCACACGTTCAGAACACTTCCTCCCCTACTCCACAAAAAAACCCCCAAAGGTTCAGATCTTCCACAGAAAGAGAGCTAAGATGGTATTGCTGGCAAAAATAAAGTAAAAGTTTCTCCTTCTTTCCTTAAACATATGAAAGTCAAGCTTCTAGACAGATAATATCATTGAATCAGGCTAGTGGAAATACTATGCCACACGAAGCTAAACAGCTGAACTTGGAGCAGCTGGTGGGTGAACCTCAGGGCAGGAGTGGTAAACAAACACAATAGTGATAATATCTAGAGTGGTCACATTAACCTCTGAAAAAGTCCAAACAGGCTTTGAATTTGGAAAGAACTCATGCTCTAGCCAGTGCTTTCTGAGAGTCCAAGCAAAGTTAACTCAAGTACAAAGACTAAATGACCTGAAGCATTCTTCAGGATTAAAGTAGGCATGAAGGAGGTAGCTGGGTGCTAACAGTACCTGAGTGCTTGGCAGGAATATGCTCCCTCAGGTCAAAGACTGGTGTTGGAAGTAACACTAAAGCTTGCACTATCTACAGAAAAGGTGATCTTAAGGCATGATGTGGTGTCATTACCCAAAAATCAATACTGCTCAAATAATTTTCAGCCAAACTTAAGAAAATCTATCCCCTCACTGACAAAAACATCTGGATAGCGGGATCTGCTTGGAATAGAATTTTTCATATGGCAGTTTGGCTAGTGTACAAAAAAACAGACCATAGAAGGAAGAAGAAAATCGAATTCACATCATCATGTTAGCTCCTCTTTTGTGTTATCCTGAGGGTTCTGACTTTATTTTTTCATGTCAATATGTGAACTTGTTTTTCCTATTAGCAAACAATTTTCCAAACACTAATAAGGACACCCATCATGTCAGAAAATGTTCAAAACAAAGCCTTTTTAAAAAGCCGAGAAAAAACTGTGTATGTAAGACAGCAGCTCTGCGAGGCAGACAACATTTTCAGAGAATGCAGGATTTGGACCGTGCACCCTTCCCTGGCTGCATTCTGTAACCTCCACAAACACATCTGCTTTGTAACAGAGCAGCCTGCCACTTGAGGGTTAGTTAGTATCCAGAGGCCTCCCTGTATTGTTCATATTATACATGCAAGTCCCATCCTTTGGCAGAATCTAACCTTTATTTTTTTCCACTCTTGAAAATAAAGCTTATGTCAAGGGGTCAAGGCCTGAAGAGTCATCTTCCTCCTCTCTGCCTACCATATGCAGAGCCTAGGGGAGCACTGGGAAGAGCCAAGGATTTGCCCTTAAAATGAGAAGCACCACAACAGCTCAAGGCTTGCCCCAAGGAAGCACATGTGTTGTTACAAGTGTGAATTTGGGTACATCTGCCTCATCTATAACTCAGTGAAGCTACAAGGCTATAGCATTTAGCCTGCTCCTTTAGACAATCCATAGATATTGAACAGCATCCTTGATGGTATATGAAAAGCAGGTACGAAGTAATGGAGAATTTATAGAGGATGCCACACAGCTACCAAAGGAGCATTCAAGATACAGAGGAACATAAATTGCACAGCTGAAATCAAGTCATATTTTTAGCTGCAAACTTGTTAAACCCACA
Organism: Daphoenositta chrysoptera; assembly: GCA_013397915.1. Classification (NCBI taxonomy): domain Eukaryota; kingdom Metazoa; phylum Chordata; class Aves; order Passeriformes; genus Daphoenositta; species Daphoenositta chrysoptera. The sequence continues at coordinate 2,447,438 of VZRO01008588.1, forward strand.
TTCATATGCCTCCACCAAAATATTTCATTCTCTTTGATTAACAAATCTTTCTTAAATGAGGTTCAGTCCTACACAAATGTAAAATGGATGTGTGTTTTTTAAAGCACTGAAACTGATTAGCATTTCAGCACATCGATGGATCTATAGAACAACTTTAATAAAAAGGCTCAGCTCTTTCAGATTATTTGGTCTATGTGTTTGTTTTTCTGGTGCATATAAAATTATCTTTAAAAATGTAGGCAAACCAGGGATCCATAGGTAATCTAAGAAGCACAACATTCATGCTTGTTTATATCTGTATTTTCAGCTAGTACATATCCATGATTTATTTGCAAACAAATTAATTAATGTTTCAGCAGCTGTTTGCAGCCAGTCTGTGATCTAGTTTAAACAGAGATGACACTTTTTTTAATTCCACTGGGGCAATTTCAAGTACTCATAGATTATATTCTTACTATCAGTCCAAATGATAAAAGAGTAGTGAATCCTGAAACAGCATAGTTGACTTTATAAGATCACTGTGCTTCCACATATCCAGTTATTCCCTAATGCCATCTTTCCTGTGTTATCTTTTAATTAAGGCTGCATAATGCCAGTTTATAAACAAATCTCTAAGTAAGATCAAAAACTGACATATTTTAAATGTTTTTCATTCTCTAGTTTGTGGTCTCCTGGGGGTGTTATTCTAAAATGTACATCCCTGTATGAAATTACTTTTTTATCACATTGTGTATAATGAAAAGAAATGTTTGAATATTGTTCTGTAACCTGACAATGAACAAACAAATGAAAGAACAAATGCTGGGTAGTGTAAAAGATAAGCACAGTATACAGTAGGTAGGTAACTGCAGAAAACATTACTATACTTTGTGATTTTATTTCTCTTGATAAAAAAAAAAAAAGAAAACTACAAGACAAAATCCCCAAAGCCTCGCTAGGCTAAATTTCCTCCTTCTTCTTTGAACAGACTACACAGATTTTGTTGACTAATTGAGATCAATCCCAGTTGTAAATCGCCTTGCTATCCTACAGCTTTAATTAAGCTACCAGAGGGAGTTGTTTATCAATTAACACTTGTTACAAATTATTAGTAATTATATGGACTTTGCGTATATACATCAGCCAGTAAAGACTAAGCCATACTTCCCTGTGAAATAAATTAATTCAGATATAGTGTATAATATTTTTCTTCCCATAAAAAACCAATCAGCACAAAAACATATGGAAATTAGACTGGCGTACGAAGACCTAAAGTAATCCACATATTACTTTTAACTAAATGCAACAAATTTTAACATATCTTGTGCATAAATGAAGGCAATTACACTAAGTAAATTAAGTTACTGAAACTTTTTAAAAATTGGTAGTGTTCTTTAATGCATTGCATGCATTCCCATTTTGAGTAACAAACATCTTAAATAAGGAACATTAGGTAAAAGTTGATAATGTATTCAAACATTAAAGCTACCTATTGCTCTGTGCACTACATTCTGTGATAATTTTAATTGGCTTAATTGAGATGCACAAGTCTGATTAATGTTTAATTCCTTTATATTAAAAAAGAGAGAGTCAAGTAGTTAGACATTTCTTCAATTATGTTAGATCTTTCTCGACTTCAAAGGAATGTTACAGTAGACAGCCAGATACTGGATGAACTGATTAAAGAATAAAGACTGCTCATTATAATCTAAGAGTACAAAATTGGTTTGTGTAGCCTTTGAAAGTTGAAATTAAGAGCTGTTGAATTAAAACTCAAGCTACAGTAATTAACCCAATTTATAGCCATCTTCACTTACCTGGTTGACTAAGATTAGTCATTTGAAATGATCCAGTAGATTCACTGGTTCATTTATTATTCATTCCATGACCAATGAGATACAATTTCACCCTGATGAAACCTTCATTTATGAGACAAAGATTTAGTGCCTCTACTTAATTTGTTTTTAATTACTTAGGATAGAACCTTCCTCATTCACATTAATGAGTAACAACCTCTTCAAAACCTGCTGAGGTGATTTCGGTTTTTTTTTTTCATTTTCTGGCTATGTAAGAAATAAAATATTACAATTTTTTCTAAAATAATACAAGTATTCCATTATAAAAGTAAGTAATTTACAGTAAATTTTCTATCAGTACCACAGTTGCACTTCGCTAATACAGTTTACTGTCTAGCCAAAAGGGATAGTCTGTTCCTGCAGGAGGTGTGTGGATAATGCAAAACTACTGGGTATGAAAGGCATAACTGAGCTTCTACTGTAATATTAGAAAAGAGGGCATTGAAATTGCTTTGAAACTAGCCTGCGTTGGCAGGAGTTTTAGAGTTTGTCTCTACTGGTAATAAACACTGAATCAACAGATTTTAAAAAATCTTCGTGTTTTGACCAAATTAACAACTTGAAAAGCAACAGCTTTTCAGACAACTGACAACTTGACTGAAGAAAAATTCATACAGGTCTCTGTTAGTCACTATCTGCAACCCTTCATAAGGAGAAAGAGAAGAAAATAATCAAATTTTATAATAATAAATGGGCTTATGAATAAAACTACACTGCTAAATTATTTACAGAAAGTAGAATCTGAGCACAAAAAGAAGTGAATAAAGCAGGTAGGTAGCCTGTTTTGCCAAACAAAATTAGCTGTGTTACAGAGTGCCTTTGATCATCATGATAATGATTTGATCAAGACTGTTCTACAGCTGGGCTTACATGGGAGCCCTACACCCAGCAACAGGCACGTGAACTACATGGAAACACTCACCCTAACTAACCAACTTAAAGCTCTGCAGAACCAGAAGTGATAGTAGAGGAAAAGAAGCCTTTCAAATGGAAGCAATTCAGTGGCCAAGGGCATGCCAGAAGGCAATGCTGGAAACCTCTGAATACAGTATTTTTTGACAATACCTAGTAACTGTAACTGAACATGAAAAGACAGCAACATCTTGTAATTTCTCATCTGATGAAAACTCTCAGAGTTCCAGTGACACTAGTTGGGGCAAAGGTAATTTTCATATTCTTAGAAGATATGCCCATAAGTTTGTAGTACCTTACTAGTACTTAGTTACATTAGAGTTTTACATATAGAGAAATGTTGCCTTGTAATCTATTTACCTTGTAATCTATTTCCCACAGGCAAGAGGGGTTTTGCCTATTCCACTTTTCCACACTAAAAGTGAAGTTATTGCTCAGAGACTGAAGTGGCCTCTTTCTGTAACACGTTAAGGTCCGTTTCCCTGGACTATCAGATTTATAGTTGATTAAGGAAAAATAAACACAAAAAATCACAGCATCAAACCTGTAACCATCTATCCTCCCATTATAAATATTTCAATATTTTTTTAAAGAAATGCAAAAGCCAGCTAATCTATCTCTAAAAAAAAAAGGCTCTCTTTATTTCTGAAGGAAAAGGTATCACTATTGAGGCAGACTGACAACCCCAAATCTCAACTATTCCAACAAAAAATGCAACAGGACATGATTATTTAAACAAGATGATTTCTTCACCAGAGCTAGAAGGAAATATTTTTGACAGACAAATTATTTCAGATAAGTTTTCTCCAACCTCTGGAAAAAATCAGATGGAAAATTCCTAGAACCTTATCTTGTCTGCATCAGTCTGTAGCAGCACAGAACAAGGAAAGCAGCACACTGAGGAACTTGCTGGTTTTGCTGCAAAAATGCCCACCATACAACTGCACACTGCTTCAATCTTTACCTGCAAAACCCCACAGCCACCCATTCAAGTTTCTGCTGCCTCTCACAGCAATAGCAGATACCACCTAGGATACAATTCCACTGTGCAATGTTATGATAGCATTCACTTTTTTGTGATATTAGAGAAAATGTGCTGGTTTTCGCCATATTTAGAGGTTTTCTCACAAGTTAGGATAACCTGAGATTTCCTGTAGTCTTCAATAACACTGCTAATTTCAGCCCCTCAGTAGGGAGACTGTCCCCAAGCTCCCTGTATCAACTGGTACTTTATAGATATAAAAATAGTGGTCAGGTGGTGAACTGGAACCAAAAGACTTCCCTTAGACAGTTATGTTTTAACCCTGCACTGTGTAGTTCTGCAAATGGAAGCCAGGAAAGCTCTGAAAACCTTTTTCCCTAATGATCATCCTACATATGCAATGAAAAGGTTCTTATATACATTTTAATGACATGTTCCTATAGCATTAATAGTATCTTATTAAAGTACCCGACAATGATAGGGTTTATATTTTCCCATAATACTCTTCTTTCTTTGGATGAAAGACCATCACTCATCCTAGTGGCAGGATAAACACATAAAACACATTTTATTGAGGGATAATACCAAATGCAGTAATCTTAAAGCACTGGGTATCCCTTGGAAAGTATGATACTATTTGATAACTTCATCAGCATCTACCCTTATTTTGTCACTGCCTGATCTGCCAAATTACATGTTGCAAGGACAAAAGCAGCAAACTTACAGCACCTTCCCACCTATCCTGTATGTTCAGCGGATAATGGGAAGCTCTTATAGCCTTAGGAATGCTCACCTGAATATATGGCAGAGAACAGGAGGCCCAGGTTACGAGTTCTGCTCTCCTCCACCTGCGGCAGGGAGCTCTAGCAGATTTCACATCTAATTGTGAAGTTTCTTGATCTGCTCAAAAATGTTCCTAAACTACAGAGTACCTTTGAATTTTCATTGTTGGCTGAATATGACAAAACTCTTGGTATCATATCTTACTCTCACTCATCTTGAGCAGATCTTGTTAGTGCAGATTAGATCTTGTTAAAGATTAATTCTTAAAGCATCCTCAAGCTTTCTTTTCCAACAAAGGAAACATCAATTATAGGCTCACACATAAACTTTGCCCCTATCTTGAATACTTGCTGCCCTTTATAAATCTTAGATTTCTTCCCCTTGTGTGTGTTCAAAGGAGAGATTTTATTGCCTCCAGGGGTTGTTAAACTGATTGCAATACCACGTATTTAGAGCAGTTCAGTGGGAATTAAGCTGGTTCAATGCTGTCAGACCTAGAATATAGCTGTCAAATAGCATTACAAGTAAAACACCCTTGATAAGAAATAATGACCAAATGTCAATCTGTTTTTTACCAGCAGCACTACAGACGTAGCCTTGCCAATGAAAAATGCAATATTTTGCACATTATAGCAGCTATGCTTTTGTGATGCTACTTAGTAAAGGGTGTTTAAGCCTTTCAATGTAGCTTATTTTTAGATTATAGGATTTGATCACAAAAATATGTCTTCGACCTACCTTGGATTCAAAGTAGCAATGCCTAAATTGTGGCTTTACCCTCCTCACATTTTTCTGCTACAAAAAACCCACAAAACAAAACAACACCAAAAATCCACAAAACCAACACATGCATTAAAAATTCATTAATCATACTTCCTAAACGTTAGCCATGCAGAAATTAAAACAGCCAATTTGCTTAGAGCTGCTTTATGCTCTTACAGCATAAAGGTTCATGTAACTTCACACTACAATGCAACCCATTAGCTAACGTTATTTTTCTGATTTATGGATTGTTGTTTTCTAATGACTCTACTGTGCACAAAATTACTACAATTCTTACCATTTCTTTTGCAGATACAAATATATGTCACCTATATGAAGAATTAATATGTAATATTTTAATACTTAGATACACAGTATTCCTAATCCAATACCTAAATAGTTCTTATTTCAATATAGTGCTTACAAAGGTGTATTCATTTTTGATAATACATTTTTGACTTATATTAAATTGTTACCATAAACAAATAACAAGACTTTAAAAACTAAAATAAAACCATTGCCAAGACACAACTTAAGACTCCTTTATCCAGATGTGATGGGGTTCAAAGCAATATGCCTGAAAATTTGGTTTACATAGAGCAGGAAGTATTTCAAAATATCTGCAATAATTTGGGGTTACAGTTTCAGCCAGAGTAAGCACTTTAAGATTCTGTCTGGGAGTAATTATATACAAAGGAAAGACAAGGAAAATCTAATATGATGTCCTTCAAAAAGACACTTTAAAACTAAGTACAGTACTAGTTCCCCAGGAATCACTGATGAATGAATGAACAAGGGAGGGAAAACAAAACACGATGCAAACTCTCAAGCACAGTAAGACTGTGAATGCCAAATTGTGCATTCAAAGAGGGCACCTGTTGACAGCAGTGAAAGTCCCAGCACATGAGATAAAATTAATGCAATATGTTTAAAATCATACCACTTTGATAAAAACCTCCCAAAAATAATAAAAAAAATTTGAGTGGCATTAATATTGTTTCACAATTTAAACCTGCAAAATACTTTCCATCTCTGAAATATGCAAAGTACAAACAGCATCTTTGTGTTTACAGCTTTCAAACTAAGACTTAATTTTCCATTCTGCGAACTTCTTCCCTACATTTATTAATCCACTATGCACAGAAAAGTCAAATTAATTGCTGACTTGCATATGGCTTAATGTATAGGTTTCGAGTATGCATACAGAGAGCAAAGAGGAGAAGACTGAAGAATTAGCCCTAATCTGACAGCTTAGATCAGACTGTACAAAATCTGAACATTTCAGACCTGATGAGCCACTGTAAGTCCTTACATAGCTGTGCAAGTCCCTGTCTTCACAGACTCTACATGATATGGAAGTTAACTCTGAAAAGGAGCCAGAACATTTGAATAGAGGCTTGGGGTTTTGTTTGGGTTTTTTCCACAGATGTATTTCAGCCCAGGAAGTCACAATAAAGTGTGACTGTTGCCAGCTTCTGACCCTGACCTTCCTTACCAAACTCAGTGCATTCTCATTGTACAGTAACAGGCAGTAACTGGTACCCAGCAATGGTACTAGATAAACAGTACAACATCATAAACACTCTAAAAGATAATATATATATTCCAATGCACTTAACAAGTAAATTCTACTTCTTGCATTAATGATCAGCATTCATTATTAATGGCTGAAGAAATGCATGGGGTATTGCCTTTTGGGTGAATTTATGAGAATTAACTTCCACTTCCATTTGTAGTTTTACTTTAATGCTTTTCTGCTCCTCTTGTGAAATGTTTACAGCTCACAAACTGATGCTGGAGGAGTAACTGATTTCAAACTCAAGCCATCGTTTCATAACTACACTTAAGGACTCACAGGGGAATAGAGAGTCACTGCTGAGTAGTATGAATAACTTCACATTGTGAGATAAATGAGGCAAAGATAGGGCATTTATCCAAAAATCAATCCAAAGCCGCATGCAAGATTCCCTTTCATTTTTTCTTTCTTAAGTGAAGTGGGAAATATCTGTGGGTGATGTCATTTGGTTTCCAATTATAAAATTCAGCATGCAGTCTGTAATTATAGATTTTGGTACAAACCAGCACAAGTTTCTCGTTATGATGTCAAAAAGCCGGCCCTTAATTGGTCTTGCAAATGACTTTTTTTCCTTCATTGTAGCTATTTCACAACCAGTTAAGACCAAGCGCAGACAAGGCTCTTTTATGTTTACGTGCATTTTAGTAAATATTTTCAATTGAAATTTTTATATTAACTTTGAATCAGAAGAGTACTAACCAGTGCATCAAACTGACATAATCATTATTTATCCTGATAAAAAGCACTTCAATATAAAATTGTTTGAACTTTACTTAAAAAAAAATAGAACTTTGCTGCCCTCTACCTGTCAATTCCCATATTGTGTGAGAATACAGAAAAATCAGAAATTGGTCCAAAGTCACAGACTTCACAGAATTCTAAAGAGAGGTCAGAATTCAGTTACAGTTACACAATCTGTCTTGCCCAAGCACGAAATCAAAATCTCAATTATTGTCCCCATTTATTGGGGAGTTTAAATGAGGATGTAGAATCATAGAATGTTGTGGGTTGGAAAGGACCTTGAAGATGACAGAATCACAATCACCAAGTGAGTAAGGTTGGAAGGGACAATGGGGTCATCTGGTCCAACCTCCCTGCTCAAGCAGACTCTTGCTAGAGCACACTGCACAGGATTGCATCCAGACAATTCTGTAGTATCTCCAGGGAGGGAGACTAAGATCATAGAGTTCAAACACCCCTGCCATGGGCTGAGACACCTTCCAGTAGAACAGGTTGCTCAAAGACCTATCCAGGCTGGCCTGGAACACTTCCAGGGATGGGGTATGGCTTCTTCCCTGGATAACCTGTTCCAGTGGCTCACCACCCACACAGTAAAGAATTTCTTCCTAATCCAATCTAAACCTACCCTCTTTCAGTTTAAAGCCATTACCCCTTGTTCTATCACTATTTGTCCTTGAAAAAGCCCCTCTCCAGCTCTCTTGGAAGCCTCTTCAGGTACTGGGAGGGGCTCTAAGCTCTCCCCAGAGCCTTCTCTTCTCCAGGCTGAACAACTCCAATTCTCTCAGCCTCTTTTCACAGGAGAGGTGCCCCAGCCCTCTGATCATCTTCACTGCCCTCAACTGGACTCATTCCAACAGGTCCATGAGAGCAGAGCAGGGGCAGAGTCAGCTCCATCCACCTGCTGGCCACGATGCTTTGGATGCAGCCCAGGACAGGGTTGGCTTTCTGGGCTGTGAGTGCACACTGCTGGCTCGGGCTGAGCATCTCAAACAAAACCCCGAGTCCTCCTCAGGACTGCTCTCAATCCATTCTCTGCCCAGCCCTGTTGGTGCTTGGGATTGCCCCCAGCCAGGTGCAGGACCTTGCACTTGGCCTTGTTGAACTTCACGAGGCTCACACGGGCCCACAACTCCAGCCTGTCAGTGTCCCTTGGGATGGCATCCCCTCCCTCCAGCATGTCAGCCACACCACACAGCTCGGTGTCATTGTCACTCTGACTGAGGGTGCTCTTGATCCCACTGTCCATGTCACCAACAAAGCTGCTGAACAGAGCCGGCCCCAGTACTGACCCCTGAGGAACACCACCAGTTCCTTCTTACTGGGTTCCACTTGCACATTGAGCTGCTGACCAGAACTGCTCGAGTGTGGCCATTCAGCCAATTCCCTGTCCCTCCAGGTAGTCCATCCATCAAATCTGTGCCTGCCCAGTTTAGAGACAAGGATGTCATGTGGGGCAGTGTCAAATGCTTTGCACAAGCCCAGGCAGATGACTTCAGTTGCTCTTCCCTATCCACCAGCACTAACTCTCTATGTGGAAGGCTCCAAATTTGTCAGATATGATTTTCCTGTAGTAGAGGCATGTTGGCTGTTACCAATCATCTCATTTTCCACATGCCTTTGCACAATTTTTAGGAGGATCTGCTCCATGATCTTGCCAAGCACTGAGATGAGACTGACTGGCCTATCATGCTATAAATGCTATATGAATTCTCTAAAACAATTTGGAAAATATCATAAAAACCCACCAACCAACCAGTTTATTATTAAATATGAGAAGTCCCATTGGAGGAATGATAACTAAATGCTTTTAATTATATTCAGCTGTAAGACACTGTCCCAAAATTACTCATTTAGCCATCCATTACTGAAGCTACCAAGCACAGACACTCCAGTGCATGAAGGACAACAGCAACGCTTCTACCTCTGTTTTCTCTCACAGTCCCTTTCTTTTTGCAAGCTATATTCCTCAAAAATTCTGGGTTTGTTTTGCTGTTATGAAAGGCAAGACCTGGGCAAGAAAGCAGGAGCCAGTCTGCTCTGCAGATTTTCTTTCTGTTGCACTACAAAGTGCTGAACGTCTATGACTGAAATCACTGAAACAGAAGTAGAAAACCTCTCTTCACTTCTCTGCTTCTTCCACGAGAAATTTAAGTTTCATTTGTGCTAAATACTTGCGACCACAGAATCAATACAATGATTACTACACTCAGACACTGTTAATTTAGATGGCAAAAGTTTTACTCCTCCTTTTTAAACCTGTAGCTTGTTCGCTGCTTTCTCGTAACACACACTTAATTAAAACACCAAAAGAAAAAAACCTCCTCTTTGAATGCCATTTTCTGTCCATCCTCCCCTCTCATTGAAGAGTGATAAGAGCTTCCAGTGAATATTTCCCATGTTCCCAGTTGGTTCTATGAAATAAGGAGACTGAGACAATGTCCTTAACATCACGATGGCTAAAACCAAATAGGAATAAACCAACTATTGCTTATATGAAATTAAAAGCTAAGGAGACACCTTCCACCCCTTCCCCTCACCTTTTGTTGACTGAAACCATCAGCCAAAAATAAGTGTACATGGAATATAATGAATGTCCATTGCATTTTAATGAAGTCCTAAACTAAGACAGATGACTCATGCTACTTGTATTGCACACTACAGCACACCAGGTCAAACACCCAGAGTATGTCATTAACCTTAAAACATAATGAAGCATTTGCATCTACTGAGGATAAACACACACATCCTCGTTAATTCTACTCTTTGAAAAGCAGTATGAAGCAAAACAAAGTGAGCACACCTTTTTTTAGACATGCTCTTGATTTACTCCAGAGAAAAGCCCTTCTTCACACACAGAATGAGCCCCCACTAATGATTGTTCCAACATGTTTTATTCCAGTCATACTAGCAACCCTTCAGATCTGATTCTTACTAAAATCCAAGAATCGGGATGGTGAGTAAAAGTTACTTTCTGTTAGGGTTAATGTCAAAACTTCTGAGACAGCTCCTGCTCTGTGAAGCTTGTAAGGATGTAAGAAGAGCATACACTATCCAGTGGGTGAGAAGGGGCAAAAAGGCCTTTTCTCAGTCATGGTCTAGGTTCCACTCCCTGACAAAGCTAACAAATCAACACTGATCATCTCAGGATTACACCAGGCTCTGCTGTCTACCACTGCAGAGGATAAAAAGCCTCCAAGTTCACTTGGGATCTCATTTTATTAACCACACTGCTGCACAGAAACTACACCAGTGGGCTCCATTATAAAGTCTAAAGACAGATAGCCAGACAGACTCAGCAATTCAGACTTTGTTGGGGTTTCTTTTTAATCCTGAGCTTGTTTTAAAGAACAACAACTTCTTTTTTGTGAACTTCCCAGAAAAGGAAAAAAAGAAAAATAAAGAAAAGCAAGTCTTTCAAGAGGACCTGAAAACCTGATGAGCTTCAAATGCAAGAAATAACAAGCTTTTGAATGGAAACCATGGAGATCCACTTTGGAAATTCAAGGACTGAAACACTGAGCAAGCACATGAAAAAGGAATTAAATTTTGCTCATGAAAAAGGAATTAAATGAAAGTGTCTTCTTCAGAAAAGAACACAGAAGTCCTGGGGTTATTAAGTCATGGTAGCAACAAAATATGCGATTCTGTGGTAGACTCCCTCACTTGGAATCTCAAAATATTTTCAGCTCCTTTATTAACTTCTATAATTTCCTTATACAAATGAGAAGATTAACCATTACTAAATGAATTCCCACAAGACATCAGAAGCCTTTGGAAGAGCTAAACACAAGCAGAGAGTCCTTGCTTGACTCTTACTCAGTTACTTCTAAAGCAGTGCTTCACTGTGATACTACCACTCATTCGAGAACATTTCTGGTGTTTCGTCTCGGGGGTTTTTGTTTGGTTTGGGGTTGTCCTGTTTGGTCTTGTTTTGTTAACTACCAGTGCTCCCAAATAGAAGCCAAACAAATAAAAAACTAGAAGGGCCACAACAAAACTCCTTCAAAGCACTCCTTTCCCAACCCATAACAGCTCTTCAAATTGAGAGGTCAATGTAAAGGATCTAACCCCCATGACTTTAAAAGTAGTTTATCTCCACTGATAGAACTGGAGCAACCTGCAGCCTGTTCTCCCGTGAAAGGTTATGTTTTCTGACCCACTCAGAGGAAAGGAACAAATACAAGAAGTTTTATGAGGACAGTTAAGGATTTTAAAGTAGTATCATCACAACTGTACTCCATCATGCAAGTTCAACAAAAGCATAAGTAGAAATGTACAATTGCTAGGGAATACCATTAGCAAAACAAACATTCTGCATTTGCACACTGTTATTGTAACGTTAAAAAAGGCTAACCAGCTTGAGTTTATGACAGTCTGCCAAAAAAGTCCAAAAGAGTTTTCCAAAGATGAACATTGACTTAATAAAAACAAAAATCAAGCCCCTTATAATAGGGATTATTTTTCTTAAGTTAGGAAAAAGAATTCCCCGATAACTTTGGGGGGAAAAAATTATGGCCAAACTCCATTTGGAAAGAAAATATGATTCTTGGGAATAAACAGTTAAAAACCTCTTACAGAAAGTGAGTAGGGGTCTGAAATTAAATCAAAGGACTCATGAAACATTGCATTCTTGTTCTGTGTTTTGTGTGTCTTATTTTAGTGACTGAAAACCTCAGGCACTTTAGTTTTGAAATATGAAAGGTACACTGAAGTTAGATCTATCTGAACTTAAGTGTTCAGTGCTACAACTGCATCTGGATTTAAATATAGTTTCTACTATAAATATATAGTAAACAAAAGTATCAGAAAATTGATAACTCCTTTTTTATGTTCTTCCAAAGATTAATACTTGCCTCTCTGTCCATACTTACACTTCTGGCAACATTTATCATTGATTCAAGTTGTAAAAAACAGTGATAGAACTGAGGGATAAGAAAGAAGAAATCAGTCTGTATAAAGTATCCTTACCACTGTGATGACAAATTAGAGACCACAAATGGAAAAGGAAATGTGATAGGGGAAGAAGGAATCAAGAGAGGCAGAAAAGAAAGTAAGTTAGTCTTGATTTACAACAATGACATCAACCTAAGAAATAAGATTTGCTTGCCACAGCTAGTACGTAGAAAGAACAATTAGCACAACAGGGTACCCTGGCACACTTTGGCACCCTCCACAGGCTTGAGACATTAAAGGTTCCGAATGGAGCAAGAGTCACTTAGAAGAGAGAAAAAGGGTAAATGAAGGTAATATCCTAACAAATATGTGGGATTTAGCTACCTCTGATTTTGACATGACCCCTCAGCTTACTTCCATGGAAATTAACTGTTTATGATATGGATGAAAAGAAGTAAAGGCTACAGCATCTAGAAAAACAGCAAACAAAATTCACATTCTGATACCCATAACTTCTGTAAGGCAGGAAGTTGGGGGCTTGTTGCTTGAAATAAAGCCTTTTTGTAAGAATAAACCTTTCACCAAAAAATCCTGCTGCATTTAAAATGTCCCGTGGTGTTATCTTCAAAGCTTTAAACATTTTGAAATATTTGTACTTTCTTGAAAACCATTCTCAATCATAAAGAAAAATGTTTTAAACACTGTTAAAGAAGTCTGTGAGCATTTTTGGTAAGAAACAAAATGATAATCTGATTGTTTGAAAAACCTGTGAAATGGAAGCAAGCTAGTTCTCTTCAATGAAGATCTTTCCTTATTTTGGCCATATTTAATGTCCAAAAAGTCATATTGTCATGAATCTCCAGATAAAACAAACCTGAGGGCAGCAAGGGTAAAACAAATACAAATTAATGTTGATGTAAATTCATTTCAGCTAAGACTATGTTAATTACATCATACATTACATATATATTGTAACCAATAATGTCCATCTCCTCAACAAGCACAGTGCTTAGCTCTTATGCAAAAGTAATTAGGAAACCCCACTGCTTTAGCATGGAACTTTGAGTGCTCTGAACACTGTTTGATGTAAACGTTCTTAAATTCACAAGGACTTTGTCCTTACCGAATTTTGCTGCAATTAGCTAAGATTAAAGAGACTGGTTATTTTACATTTACTTTAAGAGCTTGAGGTATCTTTTGTTTAGATCATCTGAAAACAAACACCACCCTAATTCAAACAGGCTACTGCCATTTAATAATCTTAAACTCAGTAAAAATCCAAGTTTATTAAGGATGAATTTATACACTTTGATATTTAACTTGGGAAACTAAATCATTTGTTTAAAATAACACTTTAAATAGGAATTTTTTTCAGCCTTCCTGAATTCCCATCTGAGAAAGGACAGGTTAAAGACCATAAATGTAGAGCTATCTTTCCAAAGGGGACAGAAATACACGTCAAATATGACTTGCATGGCTTGTCCTCTGTAAGTAAGCTATTCTTACGCCTTCTAGCAGACCAGTGGCACATTACCCTTCTGGAGGAATTACAGAGAAGACTACCAGTTCTCAAAAATATGCACAAGAAACTAATTTGAAATTACAGATGAAAATAATAAAAGATTCCATCTTTTCTTTATAGATTAGCTTTCGCAGAACATTTATGGAATTTTATTTCTACAGTATGAGCAGAACCATCAGTTTTGTAGGAGTAGTGCTGCTGAGGTATCCAACACTCAATCTTACTAAAGCAGCCTGGGTGCTGCCCTGCCTGTGCTGCTGCCATTGGCCTTGATGCAGGGGGGCCTTGGCACAGAGCACACTACTTCTATCAAAATGTGACTACTTTCCATATCCTGAATATATTTTTCTGGCAAATAGAAAATCACTAAACTGAAGGAGTTTAATCTCCTTTAAAGCTGTTGCAGAAAATAAAATTGGTCTGACAATTTTGTCAGCATTAAAGCTGCTTGGATAAACCAAGTGCAATCAAAGACTGATAGCATGTGCATAACACCTCACACTTAAAAATAGCCTTTTACACTTCATTAATCTCAATGTTTAAGCAGATGATGGAGGTTTATGAGTAAATGAGTACTAGCTTTCAAGCAGATATGTTCTAAATAATTTATAGTTAAAATACATGTCAATGCTGCTACACAGACATGAAAGTTGCAAAAATCATACAGCTGAAGTGAATATAGCTAGAGATTACAAGGAGATTGCAACAGCTATAGGGCAGGGATCATCTTCTGTCTGTACTCTGAAATGCCTGCCAGGCTTTTAGGTGGTGTGAAAACAGAGTATAAAGTAACATTTTCATGAGGCGTGTGTAGCATAAAGGTCAATCAATCACATTTTTCAAACTATGTCTCTTTGTTACAACATAAATGTTGCTATTCCACAAGAGTATTTAAAAACAGCTGTTATTTTAAAAAGCCAGTGTTGTATTCTCATCAAATCAATAAAAAAGCAGGAAATCCCTGGAATTAGAAAACCTATACAGCTGTCCTCCTTACCTCTTATCCGTGTGACATAGAAATGCAGATTGTGACTGCATTGTGCAGATCTTAGCAGTGAATGCAGCATTACAAGGTGCTTAGATTGAGTCTATTTCTTCTCACTTAAAGTTACATTATGCTAGACTTAAGGCATGCTTTATTTACATGCATTCAATCTCTAGTGGGAGTTTATATACTGTGCACTGGATAATTCTCTAAGTGAACAACAGTCCAGCATCAAGAAGAGTTTCATGCAGAATACAAATAGAAAGCATTAGACAACTACCTCCCAGGGACAGTGAGTTCCCTGGGCTTACGTTGGGGATGAGGATTGGTGGATCTGTTCACCCTCCGGGGCTGTCTGGAATTATAGATCAGGGACCTTATTGTCATACCCCAGCTGCTGCACAAAGCCACTAGAAGAAAGGAGATTTACGAGTATTTCAGCAGCACTGAACAAGGGATACAGAAGCTATACAACTGGGAGTACAGTGGCTCTAAATCTGTAGGCATTATGCAAAAAGAAAATGCAGAGTTCGGCATCAAGGGAGCTCTCCCAGAGCAATAGGACATCTTTGTAAATTCTCTAAAGAATAAATTTAACAGTTATTAAAGAACAACACCCTGTTATTGCAGTCACTGAACTTTACAACACAAGGAAAGATGCAAGGGATTTTCAGAAAGACATCTGTCATTTAACAGTGACAGTGACCTCAGCACAGACAAGGAATTCAAATCCCCAGTGATGGAAACAAATTAACCCCTTGGTACACAGTGGGTTGAGAACTCCAGCATGAGGACTGCTATGCAGTCTAACAGTAACAGGCTGCACAAGGTTTTACCTTCAGCCAAGCAATAGAGGGAATGAGCGATATTCTTTAAATTATAATTGCTGTACACAAGAGCCACTTATGACATTATTTAACATCATGCCACTGATAGTCATGGAATCATACAACCATTCAGGCTGGGATAGACCTTTCAGGTCATTGAGTCCAACCATTAGCCTAACAGTGACAAGTCCACCACTAAACCATGTCCCTAAGTGCCACATCTACATGTCTTTTAAATACCTCCAGGTATGGTGACTCAGCCACCTCCCTGGGCAGCCTGCTCCAAAGCTTAATAAATACTTCAGTGACAAAATTTTCCCTAACATTCAATCTAAACTTTCCCTGATGCAATTTGAGGCCATTTCCTCTTGTTTGTCCTACTGCTTGTGACCTGGGAGAAGAGATTGACCCCCCCCTCATTACAACCTCCATTCAGGTAGTTGTTGACAGTGATAACGTTCCCCCTCGAGCCTGTTTACTCCAGAATAAACACCCCCAGCTCCCTCAGCAGCTCATAGGACTTGTGCTCCAGACCCTTAACCAGCTCTGTTGCCCATCTCTGGACTCACTCCAGCACCTCAATGTCCTTCTTGTAGTGAGGGGCCCAGAACTGGACACAGTATTCGAGGTGCAACTTCACCAGTGGTGAGCACAGGGGGACAAACACTGCCCTGGTCCTGCTGGCCACAATATTGCTGATCCAGGCCAGGGTGCCATGGGCCTACTTGGCCACCTGGGCACATCTGGCTCATGTTCAGCCACTGTCAACCAGCACCCCCAGCTCCTTTTCCTGTGGGCATCTTCCACCCACGCTTCCCCAAGCCTACAGCACTGCATGAGGTCATTGTGACCCAAGGGCAGGATCTGGCACTTCCATGTTGTTGAACGTCATACCATTGGCCTCAGCACACCAGCCTGTCCAGATTCCTCTGCAGAACCTTCCTACCCTCCAGGAGAAACATCCCTGCTCAATTTGGGCAGAAAGTATGCAAAATAAGGGTGTACTCAATCCCCTCATCCAGATCACTGATAATGGTATTAAACAGAACTGGTCCCAATACGCCCTCGACTCCGATACTGGGGAACACCACTTGTGACCAGATGCCAACTGGATTTAACTCCATTCACCACCACTTTCTGGGCCCAGCCATCCAGCCAGTTTTTACACAGCATGGTCTGAACCTGTCCAAGTCATGAAGAGCCAGTTTTTTCTCAAGGAAAATGTTGTGGGAGACAGTGCCAAAGGCCTTACTGAGGTTTAGACAGGTAACGTGCAGTCTTTCCCTCATTCACTAAGCAGGTCACTTTGTCACAGGACACCAGGCTGGTCAAGCAGTTTAAACCCCTGCTGGCTGGTGCACATCCCCTGGCTGTCCTGCATGTGATTGAACATGTGTGATTGAACTCAAGACCTGCTCCATAACCTTCCCCAGCACTGAGGTCAGGCTGACAGGCCTGTAGTTCCTCACACCTTCCTTCTACCTGTTCCTTTAGATGGCAAATGTGACACCTAACTTCCAACCATCTGGGACCTCCCTGTTAGCCAGGGCTGCTGGTAAGTGATGGGAAGTGGTGATAAGCACTTCTGCCACCTCCCTCAGTAGCCTTTGGTAGATCCCACCCAGCCTCACAGACTTGGGGGTGTCTAAGCAGTGTAGAAAGTTGCTGATCCTTTACTCACTATTTACCCTTGGATTATGGGGGCTTCATCCTGCTACCCATCCCTGTCTTCCAGCTCAGGAGGCTGGCTAACTAGACAATAACTGCTCTTACTATTAGACTGAGGTAAAGAAGACATTAAGTACCTCAGCCTTTTCCTCATCATTTGCCATTGTTTCCTCCTGCACCTAACAGAAGATGGAGATTCTCCTTATCCCTCCTTTTGTTGCTAATATATTTACAGAAGGATTTATATAGAAATACACAGAAATTTTTACACTTCAAAAAGTGCAAATTTCAGTTGCAGAAACAAACCTTTCACTGAAAGACATTTATAATGCAGTATTTAGGGACTGGACACAAAAGTAGGAAGGCACCATCCTTTGTACTTACCCATTTCACACAGCACTTGTGTTTTTACCAAGAGGGTGTTCAGTCAGTCACTCAGAACTGGGATACCACAGAGATCCTGCACAGTCTTTCTCTTAGGAAATGCTACAACACTGGCCTGCAACCTGGCCTGACCCAAAATCCTTCACATAGTTTTGTGGAAAGTCAGGGAGAAATACAGAATCTGACCAGAAATACAAAATCCAGACACTCAGCAGACATCTGCAGGGTGAGAAGAGGGACAGGACATAGACATTACTCCATCCCAATGACTCCAGTATCCCCACACCTACGGAGAACAGACCCAGATAAGAACCTCTAAGGAGTAATATTGTAGGACATTCAGCACTGCTAGACCCCAACTCTGATGTTAACGCAATTGTTAATTGTCCACTCCCACATACGAAGTAGCTAATTAGCTTATCTTAGCTATGTTCTAAGAAATTCAAACAGGCTCCAGTGTGTTTTGGAGTGAAAAGAGGAAGACTGATTTACAGGTACGTTTGGAGGAACTTTAACGACTTACGGTTAATGATACAGCAACCTTACTAATAACAAAAGAAAACAGAAGGATGTGGACAACCATGTTATTAGCTGGTGATGAAGGACATCTATCTTATGACCTGCCTGAAGCGAGAAGATTGAAAAGGACTATACATTAAACAAGATGTTCTTTTTTAAGTGGGGCACGTTAACACTTGTGGCTCTTTTCCCAAGTCCATACAGCTGTTCTGCTCTTCAAAATCTTTGATAAATATTCACTTATATACACAGTAGGTTGTGCTTATTCACAAAACACACATGGCTCCTGCCACCATGTTATCCATCCTTAGCTTTTTTAATGACCCAAAAAAACTCCCAACATTGTTGACTTACCTTCGCAGCTTTGGGTATATAAAGAATTTTACAAACACAGCAACAGTTTGGAACACATGTTCTAGAGTCCACAAGAAGATGTCTTGGGTAAATAGGCCTGAAGATGGTAAGTCTCCATAAAAAGAACAGGCACATTTGCTGCAAATACCCAAATGTTTCACCTGCAGGGGACCAGAAAGGCAAGCAGGTTACTTATTCCTTGTTCTCTGCTAACTCTTGGTAATCTTCAAATCATGAAAAAAAACCCCTCAAACCCACAAAAAAACCTCAACCACACTTCTGCATACAGAAAGGACTTTGTTTTAAATCAGAATCACAGGATAGTAAGGGGTCATGAGGTCTTGTTAAGAAGTCTTCTCTTTTGTTTTTGCCTCAGCAGATTTTGATGCTCAACTTTACCCTCTGGGTATTTACTCCTTTTCCTGTCGGCATCAGCTTTGAAGTACCAAAGGATAGGATGAGGAAAGCTTAGATTTGGAGAGTAGGATCAGAAGCTCTTTTGTATTAGATGTTGGACTTCAGTTTATACACCTTTTAATTTATACAGAAAGGCTTATTATTCATCAGCTAACTGTACTTTAAACCAGGCAAATCTGTTTGAAGTGAGCTGCAGGCCTTAATTTTAAAGGGAAGTACACTATTGTAAGCCTAAAAACTTGAGACAATTTTAGAAATTACCTTAAAAAATTTAAACAGATGGTATGTTACTCATTTTTATACTTAACTCAGAACAAACTTCACTGCTAACAAACTCAATGTAAAATTCTAATCCTCTCACATGATTTGAGGGACTGCACTGCAGTTTTTGACTCAAGAGGATGTGGGATTTACCAAAGCTAGGAGAGATCCAACTCCCTGATGGCTAGGGGCATTCCTTAAAATAAAGTTTCTCCCTACAATCTTAAAAGCTTAGTGGGTGAGAACTTCTGTTAGTAGAAGGATAACCAATTGAAGAAAAGCTCTAGATCCTCTATTTTAGGGCTACTTAGAAAAAGCAGAAGACATTATAGAAGCTGAAAAATACATTTGAAGAAATGTTTCATTTTTTTGTAAAAGTCTCATAGACAGCAGCAAGAAAATGTAAAGCTATTATTCAGCAAGCTGAAAACTGATTTCACTCATTCTTAACTGTAAGAAAAACAGGAAAAGCCAAAGCAAGAGAATCTCCAGGCTTGTTTCAAGACTTCAATCCTTCACACAGCATGAAAACAAGCCAAGTATTACACAAGTATGATACTAATCATCCTACAGTTATACTGTGTGGAAAGAATTAATTGTATATAAAAAGTCTAGTACATTTGGGCTGCAATACACTTAAGTGTGCATATATGGCAGTTACTCCCTGTGTGTAAATTGCAAGGATTAGTGCCCATATTTCTTACTACTCTAGTGGCTACCTGGCAATTTCAACCCTAAACAAAACAAAAACACAAACAAAACTCCACATTGTATTTGTCAACATTTCTCAGGGCAAAAAGATTTAAGTTCTAGCTCCAGAGGTAGTTAGAATGTGAGACAAGTTGTATGTATTCTTCAGCACAACTATAAACCAAGAACATCATTCAGTCCTACACAAGATTAAAAACACATCAGGATGTTTCCAGCAGAAATAAAAATAGCATTAGTATAATTGTGGAAGTCAAAACCTTGCCACTCCTGTGCAATGTAAATCATCACCTGAAACATTCCATGCCATTTTGACTACTTAGAAAGGAGGCACCAAACCTCCTCTATTGATTCCACTCAAGAGACTAAAAAGTTATACAGCTCATGCACTAAGAGAGGATTAGAGAGAGATCTTGCCTACCATGTAGGACAGCCTTTATCCCCAAAAGACGTTTTTAAACACCCTGAAATACTTCTCACCTGATGTCACTTTACCACCTCCAAAGTTTTTCCAAACTTCTCAATATTAGTTTTAGAACAGGACCTATCTGCCTGAACTCCAACTGCTTTTCCTTAATCAACCGACTCTCCAAGAAACACCATTAGTATCCAGTTATCATCTGGATTGTGGAACATCAACTTCATTTCCAGTCCAGTCTTTCACTGATCTTTCATTTAAAGTGGTCTTTAGGAATGGGGGATACAAAAACACTGCCAAATTTTTTGTCTTTTTATAAACTGTATCAATCATAATAGTCAACATTTCAAGAAGGTTCTTAGAAACAGGGAAAGGCATACCCTTCTGCAATCAAATACTTGTGAACAGTAGGCAGTTGACAGCACACTGCTGGTGAACGTAAAGGAAATGTAAAGGTCTCTGAGCAGCAATGTGTAAATCAGGAGGCATCTTTCTCCAGAACTGCCTAAAGCCGTGGTCTGCATTTTTGAGATTCTGAAACATACAAATGCAATCTCCACTCAGTTTGGAATGAGTCTCTCTGTGTGTGTGTGTGTGTGTGTGTGTGTGTGTGTCTTACCAATGGTGTCACCAGGAATGGGCAGCCATCAGAACCTCTGAAGCTATTTCCATACTTCACTGATCTAGGAAAATTAATTTGATAAAACATTAGCTACAAAAGGGACCCAAGGACTCCATCTGATGTTCCTCCTAAGCCTATGAAGTAATTTTGTCCATTATAATCAGCAGTTGTCCACCCACTCCCTCAAATCTGTCATCTAAGTTTAAACTATCACTTAACACACTTTACAGTTGAGAACTGTTAGTATAAAGTAGCCAATGATGTATTTGAGGTATCAGTCAAATCATGAATGCTTTGAATTCAAAGATCCTGAAGTCATCATGGATGAAATCAGTGCAGCAATGGAAATAAAGTATTGAGATCCTAAGTGGAAGGGCTTATCTTAGCTGAGTAGAAGCAACTTAATTCTCTCCAATAAAGGAGGAATAGACAAAGAGAAAAAAACTCACCACTTGCAGAAATTTGGGCAGCATCTCAATTTTCTTAACTACTGCAAGCAAATTCTCATGCTAAAGCTCTCGGCAGTTTCTAGAACACTGACACAGTTCCTGTAAATTGTCTGGGAAGAGATTACAAGATGCATCTTTCTCTTGTAAGGCAAGAGACCTACAAGTAGAACACAAATAGATGAATGACCAGCTTGTAAGGCAAAAGGGGAGATTACACCTTAAAAGCAATGCAAATATGAATCTTGATCCTTGCCTTAACATGAAGAATAGCAGTATTTAGAGATCTAGTTAAGCTTACATAGCTAAGAGAGACACTGCTCAAACAGCTGCAGGCTTAACACACCTTTCAACCAACCCATGCTAACTTCTGGTTCCAAGCTGATACTTACAGGTCCAACAATCTACTTTACATCATGCTGAATTTTTAAATATAAAATAGAAATTGTAAAGCCATAAACAACAGGTCAAGACACCAAACTCAGTTTCCTCTCTCATTCCTCACTGTGTTGTCATATTTTCTACTCTCGAAGCTACAAAAAAGGCAACAGCTAAATGACTGCAATACACAGCCTTCTTTAGAGTTGACTGCTATTAAGATTTCAGGTGGCCTAATATCTGAATCAAGTACTCCTCCATAACACTTGCACACTTTCCCCAATTCAAAAACAGATCACTGAAAAAGCAAATTGGTTTGCAGGTGAGGTTACAAGTATTTTTATATGTAAGTATTATAAGTATTTACCACCTCTACACAGCGATGACTACATATTAACACAAGGGCTCTCCAAAAGAAATGTGCAGCATTACATTTATGGTGAGATCTTGAAAAAAAATTCCCTGTAAGCACCACAGGAGATTGTAGTTACTTGTGTCAAGTTTCCTTATGTAGGGAAAAATGGTGCAAGTTACTTTGCTGCACTTAGAAACAGTCAAATCACACATTTTCAGTTCTCATTAGTCAAAAACTACATTAGCAGGAACTATAGAAAAAACACAGGTGTACTTAATATATGATTTCTAAGATGGACAAGAGAACACCACATGTAAAAATACAGAAAGCATGCTTCCCCCAGGCACGCTACGAGGGCTTAAGTACTTACCTGTCCTGGTAGGTGGAGTCTGAATACATCAAAACCCAGCAATAAATGAGTCACTTAAGATGCAACTAAAAATTTCAATGATAGTATCAATCAAGATTTAATTTGAAACCAGTTTAGTAGTCAGCATGAGGAAATTTTTGAAATACTTAAACTACAGACACTTTAAACAGTAATATTTCTTAATTATTTTATTGCTACAAACTGGTACATCTTATCACAAAAAGCTACAAGGCATATTATAAACACATACTCTATTATACAGAGTGCAATGCAGTCCCCCAAACAGCCACACTCAACAGCACAATTTTTGAAGTTACTCATTCTGTACTATGAGGTAAATATTTATAAGCTTACATAATAAAGCTTTTAAAATATTTACCCCACAGACCTGCCTTCCTTTTCAACTGATTAGACCAAAAGTTATTATATCCAACTTTCAATACACACACCAAAAAAATAGGATGCTTAAAAAAATATACAACACAACGTTTTGATCAGCTTTAACAGTCAGTTTTCTATAAAAAGCTCAACTAAAATAGTCTTAATTTCATTTTAAACAAAATCAGAAACACAGAGGAATTATATAAACAAGTTCTCCATGGAATGGAATGCATGCATATGGTGGGGAATCTTCAGCTCCATTTGAGACTATTAAAAAGTCTCAGCCACTTTAGAGCAGGAGTAAAAAGCTGGTTTGCCCCCACTAATGTATTTTCATTTTCTTGCACTTAGTTATCTTCAGTGTGGTCTAAAGTGAAGTCAGTTTGTTCTTCAGTTTCTTCCTCCTCTTCTTCCTCCTCTTCCTCACCCTCAGCTGGCTCATCAGCTTTGTCTTCTTCCTCTGCTTGCTGCTCCTGAGCCTGATCATTAATTTCAAAAGGATTTTCACCCTGAAGCAGAACATTGAAAACAAACACTTTGATATTTACTTCAAATATAAAATAATACTCATCACTTCAGTGAATGAAAGGGGCAGCCACTAAGAAGTGCTACATTATTTTATACAGCTTTTTAATAGTCATGGTTTTTTGCAAGAAAATCAAAACAAGTTTTTCTTAGAACTAGCAACACCACATCTTTATGCACATGGGAAACTGGGATGCCACTTCGGTTACATTTCTCAGCTAGAATCTTCCAGGTGGCTACTGAAAATTTAGAGAACTATAAAAATATTCAGCAAATGCCATGAAATGAAAACTTGGCTTCAGTATTATTCTAAAAATCAAGAGAAATCCTAAATTCAGATTCAAATTCAGATTTAACCCAAAGAAAGCAGAATTGAGACCATGTTATAACAAAGATTTCCTACTCTCCTGGAAGACTGCAGGCCCCAAATGCATGAGTGCTCTGCTCCATCACATGCTGTGTAAGAAAACTGAACTACTTCAGCCTGCAGTTCATTATACATTTGGATAAGGATGAAAGGGATTTGCATAACCAGAAGCCAGATACATCTCACTGAGCAGCTTCTGGTGAAAGTGTATCAGGTTCAGCCCACCACAGAAAACACCAGTGCTAGTCATTCTGGAAATGTCAGTGGTCTCCTTGTGAAGGATATTTTGCAAGTTTTACTTTCCTCAGGTTTTGAACTGATGAATGGCAATTTCCATTCTCCCTTTTACCAGTCTCCCGCTAGGGGGCTGTATTGGACAATGCATACCGGGCAAAAGGAACACGAAGAGGCGGCTGGAAATACAGGCAGATATTCCAGGCTCTGCTATCTGGCCGTGTGCAACCTTTCCTTAACAGGCATAGAACAATTGTCTGAAACTGATTCATATACTCGTCCACACGTAATTTTTCAGGACACAACTAATTTGGCATTTTAAATCACAATTAACTTGGGCACTGGCTCATACTTTGCCGTATTTCCAAAAGACAGTATTGCTTTGTCCGAAAAACTGATTTATGATTTTGCCTGTCTATTTTTAGGGCACAGGCAAAATAATAAATCAATTAAAAGTAATCCAGAAATAGCTAACAGCAGTATTACAAAGTCACTTAGCAAAGTAAGTGGCCCAGCAGAAAAATACCCTCCATTTTGCTAAAATGAATTCACCTGTTTCTCGGGCCATGTATCTACGACATAAGCTGCCATGCCTTTTAAATTCCCTGATCTCATCAACTACTGTTGTAAGCTTTTGTTTTTGGCACGAACCCTAAAAATTCTACTGAATAAAAAGTAGCTGAGTAGTGTGCACACTATACTTCAGTACAAACCCACATGCTGGAGCTTTTGCTTCTAATGTAAACATGGAGTCATTTGTTAAGTGTTTTGTGCCCTGCAGTTAACATTACATACAGAGTTCAAGACACTGCTGATGTTTGCCTAAAGTTTGTTTTGGGTTTCTTTTATAAGAGCATCCAATTAAAAACTGCCAAGATATAAATGGTAAATGACAACCAAAAGCTGGTGAATCTGAAGGTGGTAATTTTTGCTGCAAATTAATTTATCTGAGACAATGATTTTTGACTGGCAGAATACATTAAAAGTATATTCAATCTGTGAGCTATCTAAACGACAGAGCACTGAGGTTAAACTCCATCAACACGGAGAAAATGCCAAACATTAATTATTTTCTTTCCATTTGCATCTTACCTTCACATACAGCTCATATCGTGCCTTGACTATAGGATTATTCAAGATGCTGGTGGCAGTAAGAACACTCTCCCTTTTTATTTGTTCTCTGTAGGCCTATAAGAAACAAATTTGACAGTGAATAATTAATAAGTTCCTGTAACAACTGTCACATAAATTTGAATTCATGGTCAGTTTCTGTAAATAAAATAATGAATACATTACAGCATGAACTGCTTGTTCTTAGTACTTAAGTCCAAACCACGTACGTTCAATTAGGTTTAGTAGTCTTTACCGCTTGTTGCTTTAGCATGATCAAAATATATATCTTGCTTATATAATGAACTACAACCAGTTATCTGTTCTCATCTACAGACAACATTTAGGCTTTTCCATGACAGCCTAACATATTGTTGAAGATGATCCTGCTCATTTTCAGGGTCCCTGCCAACCCAAAACATTCTATGACATTCTACAATCACAGAAGCTCACATATAAACAAAACATAACTTTGGCAATCTTGCTTACTCTCATGCTCATGCTACTCTTTCAACCCTTCTACCAGCCTTTAAGTGTATCATTGTGAATTATAACAGGGACAAATACAACACAACTGCTAATTCTAAACTGCTCTCAGTTGTCTTCAAATTAAAAAAATAATTGCCAGGATAGGAGACACTATGTTTATCTTGCTAGAAACGCATGTGTTTTCTTTTTCAATCTGAATAACAAAATTTTTCCAATACTTAAACTCCATAAAACAAATTCTCATAAAATAAACAAGCAATTTCTAGTAACTTTCTCATAATTTTCTACTGGCAGCTATTAAGCACACCAACATTTCATTAGCTGGGGTGCTTAAGTGCTGGCTACTTTCCTGAGGTGTTAAACTTACAAAGTGCAGTAAGGCCATTACGGCTTTCTACAGAACACGTCACATCAACAAGAACTTAGAAATTACTTGCACCAAGAACTGTAACACTTTTCACCTACTATTAGATTATGCTTGCCTTTTTTTTTTAAATAATATGCCGTATCTTACTTGTTTTCCTTTTGTGTGGTCAGGAGATTTTAAGTGTTGCTGAACAGAACTGTGCAAGGCAGGAACATAGACACTGCAAGCACTGCAGTGAACAGTCTCAACTTTCATCATGTGGTCGTCAGCCGTAACCCCTGCCAAAGAAGATCCAACAAATCATTAACACAAAATTTGTTACTCCAGGCAACTGGAAAAGCAGCTTGTTTGTTTCATACCCAAAAATTAAGAGCTCTCAGTTGTTAAACATGTCAAACTGAACCACTGAGGAATATTCACCTAAATTCAGGCATCAAAATTAGGCTCTCTGAGGGCAATACTGGAAGAGGAAGTTTTACACTTCAATACTCCAACTTCACCTTTCCACAGACTACACATGAGACCCAAGTAAAGTACAAAAATGGCATCTATTTTCAATCAACAATAACCAATATCTTTAAACATACACATTTTGATACAGCAAACAAAGCTTGACCAAAGTAATTGCACTTACTTTACCCCTTATAAAAACTAATTTATTTCCTTGCCTTCCCTCACCATCAGGAAGAAGCACATGAATCCAATTTCTCTTGCAATTTTACATATTACCTTGGTAACACAACATTCTCATCACAAAGGAAAACAGGCTTTCCAGTACTTATGGAAAATACAAAAGACTTCAAGATTGTTAAGATGTTGCCTACATCCATTTCTAAGCAGCTTTTAGTATATAAGTTCAAATTAAGGTAATACTGAAATAGTTTTTGCCTGAAATAAAGATGTCTCCTCTGGCTGTAGCCCATATTTTGAAATCCCTCAAGCAAAGAATGGGAGGATATGGCACAGCAAGTCAGGGACACATGAAATGCTCTTGAAAACTGCCTGTAGGCACCCAAGGGGAAAAAAAATTCAGGCCGAGATGCATCTTGGGTAACCAAAAAATGCTCCAACTCCTCCTTTTGTCACTGTTCCTCCAAACCACGGCAACTCTCCTATTTACATTTTTCCAAATCCTTGCCATCATATTTGACCACTATCACCTTACTGCTTTATTACACTCTTTTTCAATCTACTGCATCCACCTGTTGTCACTCCTCATGCCTTATGCTGAGTGAGACTGTGGCAAAGCTCACGTAATTGTTTGTCAAGTACCTCTCCCGTTGTGACACAGCTACCTGGATAGCAAACAAACAAGGTTTGCTATCTCCTGCTGTGCTTACATTCCACATTGTATCAGAAACGAAGCAAGCAATCCCAACCAGATACAGAAAAGATGTGAAAACTAACTGTTTTAATCCATTTTATCAAATTCAAAGAATAATGAAAGGAGAAAAAGACCAGGAGAGCTCCACATTACTCACCTTCCATTATATCTTTCTCAGCAGCTTGGGAATTTTCTGTTTGGTTACTTGTCTGCTGCTTACGCATCGCTGTCTTCTTGAATTTATTCACCATACACTCCTACAGAAGGAAAAAAATTGTAAATACCTAGAATGTACAATTGTTTATATTCCAATACTAACCCAGATTTTAAAAATCCAATATAGTTCTACAACAAACAGTAAATAATTGCTATTACTTCTTAAGGCACTACTTTCAACTGTTAAAGTACTAGTACTTAACAATCTTTGAATTTGCTTCAACTTTTAGTAGGATGTGCTGCACCAAAAGTCATCTACAAAAGTATTAATGGTAAGTTGAGCATATTTTGAAAATAAATGGTAAATTGTAACTATATTCTCATGTAAAAATATTATATAGATCAAAAACAGCTGTCTTACATGAAGAAATTCCATCACTACTTTGTCAAATTTGGTTTGTTTCTGGATATGATCCAATGTCTCCTGGTGAGCTGCACTCTCCAGATGTGCCTCAATTTCCTTTTCTTCAAATGTTCGAAATTTGCAAAATGAGCAAGTAAATGCCATTCTGTCAAGAGAAATACGTTAAATATTACTATTAAAACTCCTCAAAACTATGACACTTGACAAACACAATCAGAAAGGGTACAGGAAAGCATTCTTTAAAGAAGCCTAAGTGAAAAAGAAATTAAAAAAAAAACCTCAAATTTTTCCACTATAAAGGATAAGTGCTACAAGAATCAAATATAAATCAGGCCAGTGTCAGAATAATGAATTATCTATGCAGGAGACAAAAACTGCTGAAATCAGAAACCAGGCATTTAAAAGTTAGATTATTCTGTGAGTCCATCTATTGCAGCTCTCTGTTTCCTGTCACCTTTTGGAGTACTTCTTGTAGGCACAGAATCATAGTCCAGCCAGGCCATGAATTCCTAACTATAAGTTACCAGAAGAATGCATTTAAAGCACATTTTCCATACAAAAACTATATAATCTTTATAAAGAAATATAATCTCCTCAGTACAATGAGGAAAAGTCACCAATGCCATGAACATATACTGCACTGACACAGAACGGTTTTGTACAGTGCAGCCACTGGGCAAGACTAAGAAAGTTACAAACCTATGTACTTATTTTTGCTACAAAACAGTTGACCACATACATATATAAATATATACACACACACACGCACATATAAAACCAGAATAAGAGCAATTTCTAACAGCTTTTTAAGTCAGGATGAACATACAGTTTAAAAGCAGTACCATTCTAAGCTGCTTCTCAAGTGTGCACTGATGCACTTGTGGAGTTAGTAAATTGTGCATTTTCTGAAACTACAGTGGTCTGATGAAACACCCAGTCTTCTAAGCCACTGAATTTGGGTGCCAGGTTTTGGCTCGAGTTTTTTTCCTTTATTTGGGTTAGGTTTTTGCTTTTGCTGGGGAGTGGGGGAAGTTGAGGGGTGTGGAAGGAGGCGGGGTTTTTTCCTAATTTCTTTGTTGCATTTTATTTTCCTAAAATCAGTTCAAAGGGAAAAAGATGTGTTCTTAGAGCAGCATTAAGAGCAAGAAAAACACTGTACACAACACAGAAGTTACAGCACCGACCTGTATCCATCGCCGTACTTTTCACTGTTTTTTTCCCTTCTACGCCTTTGCTTCTCTCTTCTGGCCTCAATCCGCCGCTTTTCTTCTTCCTCGCTTTTAGCTTCTCCCTTGCCATCTTAACATACAATTGAAGGATTAAAAACCAAATCCAAAACAAGCAAACAACAGCAGAAGTACCTGTCTTCCCTGTCTCCTCCACAAATACTTCAAAATGCAGAGAAAGACCCCGTACCAACATGGTTTGATGGCTTTCTTAAACATGCTGAAAGTTTTGCTTCGCTTTCCTCCTTTAAAGACAACCAATTTAAACACTTGCTTTCAACTTAGTAGCTAAGGGTTTACACTCTAGTTTACAGTCATAAAAGAAATTCAGAGTTAAAGCAAATCCTTCCCTGTTGTGCCTAGTTATTAAAGGCCTCTTCAAGAAAATGACCAGAAAAGGGTAACCGGAAATGCATGGGGAAAAAACACATTGCTTAAAACTCTCCCATGTTTTTAGAGAACCACTGCTGCAATCCCCTTACATAAAAAGAAACTATCTAAAGGCTGTCTCTTCTACTGAGAAGGCAGTTTCCAAAACCGAAAGCCAAAGTTCTCATAAAGGAGACAAGACGGTGTTGCTTCAAGGCATAGTACCCAAACTGAACTTCAACAACTTTATTATTTTTCCCCACTAGACTTCACTTGATTTCACAGAAAAATATTCCAAATATTTTCAGCCAAAAAAATAAACCAGTTAATGGGGGCAGGGGCGAGAGAGACATGGACAGACAGAGTAACAACACAACAAAAAACTCAACCAAACCTTCAGAGAAGAACTTGATTAAATTACCAAGTGGCATGTAAGTGAAAGTGTGAATGAATAGATGAATACAATTTAGTTCTACAACATTTAAGACTTCCAAGGACACTGACTTTTTGCATAAGTGCACTTATGTTTGTTTGTTTCGTATGTCTGCTTTAATAGTCTATGGACAAAGGGAACAATTAGAATATTCAGTGGGTAGTTTTAGACCAGAAAAAAAAGAGGATCACATTGTTTTCTTTTACAGTTCAATCTTAGAAGAGAGGTCAGCCTCCAGGAAATCTATCTCCATCTAAACAGCAAACACAAAGGAACATATAACAGCATCATGCACAAACACCAAGACTGCAAAACACTCTGTGGCTCAAGAAGTGTCACTGTGCACTGAAAACATCTCCATGACCAACAGTTCCTGATTACCCCAAGGTTTATAATTTTGTAGTAAAGAGTTTCAAAATTTACTGTGATCCAGAGAGGAGAAAAACTCCTGTCCATAAGACTATTTTTTTAAAAAAATCAAATTGAAAACAAAAAACCACCTACCTACCCACAGAGGCAATTCCCATACTGATCTCAGGATTTAAATAGCATTTAGAGCATTACCACCAACCCTGGAAATATGCAAAGGATCACTTGTTTTACTGCTGTAAAAATCATCTGGTAGGATAATTCTGTGGAGTGAAATGGCCTCTTTTTGACCCTCAAGTTCACAAATTGAACTGCTTGTCCTGTTAGAATCTGGGGAATGGAAACCTGAACTAAAAACTCCCTCTTTCTTCAGTGCACTTATGCAAACTTAAAAAAAAAAAAAAAAGAAACCCACACAATTTAAAAATAAACTCAAAATATTTACTATCACTTCAAGAAAAGAAACACTCATTTGGCTGCAAATTTCAAGCCCTCCTTGCCATTAAATGAGACTACACAATATGCATTAGGGCAGCACATAAGGAAAGGGGGACTAAAAATAATTTCAGCCTTGTCACTGGATTTTTTTGTCTATGTATCTGGAATCACTACAGTTAATATACACTTTAAATTATTTTATGTAGACTAATAATAAACCTGTTTCTTTAAGACTACATGAAATAGACCCCACATTCCTGACAAAAGCTCTCCAAGATAACTGAATCCACTTTTATAAAAGTGACTCACCTAGGATTTAAGGGTGAGGTTGATCAGCTAGTGGGATAAATAATAGGATATGGGTGAGGAACCAGTGGGATGAACAACATTCAAGCAATGGAATGGAAGCGAGTATAGAAGACCACAAATTTTTTTCACAAAGATTAAAAAAAAAAGCAAACAACAACATATTGAAATGATCAGAGAGCAGACACTGTAAGCATGAAAAAACAAACCAAGTAATGGATGGATGTTACAGACAACCATTTTTCCACAGCCTAAATTTTTTAACTCTTAAAAAAAAAAAACAGTCATGCTACTGAATAATTACTAGAGGTCATACATACAGGCTTGCTAAATCTATTCTCTCAGTCTCACAAACAAAATACCTACAATACCTTACCTGACAAAGCAAACTGACTTACCTCCAAAAGTCTGATATCCAAGATCATAAGCATCTCTTGTAAAGTCTTCATATATAACAACTGCACCACTTGTATCAACTTCAATTTCCTAATAAAGTCAGATCCATAAATTAAAACCAAAAAAGCCATTCTAAAACCAGAAAGGCAGTATAATTAGCATTATTTCAAATAATCTATTACTTCCTATTTTCTAAATGTGACAATGAAAGAAAGTGAATTGACTATCTTGTTGAACTCAGCATACAAACACTTCTAGCTCTGCATCTCTCTGTAATGCCTTGAAGCCCTAGTGAATTATTTTCACAATCAAAATTGTTTTCTATATAAATATTTTGACTTCCAATCCAGACTTTTACGTAGTTGAGAAGGTGTTAATACTGTCACTCAAAAAGAAGGGAAGTGCCGTTCCAGTATTGCAACATTAAACCAGGATATATATATATATATATATATATATATACACATGCTTAGCTTACTAGCAACATTCTTACATAGTGTTGCAACTGATCCGTCTGAAGGCAGGGACTAATCTTCCTACCCTGTCAGTGAACACCTTTAAACACTGAATCTTTTTTTATTTACCCACTCTCCTTGATGTGTCTTGTATCTTATCCATCCCTCCTCACTGCCGTTTAGTAATCTCGTTTGTACCCACCCAAGCAGGTCAGAGGTGCACGAGTTCAAGCTGTCTACCTGTGGCAATATGAGAAGTCTTCCTATGAGAGCCCTCTTGAGCATTACAAGAACAGGATGGGTCTACAAATAGACTTCATTTTCCAGGCTAACTGCACTAGCTACATCTTTCACTCAAAATCAACTGCCACAAAAATAAGTCAGTTTTAGATAAAGTGAAAAAAAAACCAAAACCATGTTTAGAAAAACTTAAATAGTTTAATGCTCAATTTTATAACTCTAGCTTAAGAATTATCTGTCTTAAAATATACTACGCAAACATCTCAAAGAATCAAAACATTTTCAAGTTTTGGGAATCTTTACCTCTATAGTAGAATCCTGGTAAGATGTCTTCATGTCTATTAACATAAAATGAGAAATAATGCAAAAGTGCTGTCACTGACAATTCTTTTTAAGACAGTAAGCTATTTAGGAAAAAAATCAACTTCTTATGCAGGGAAGATTGTCTACATTTACAATTTATCATAGTTTAGTAATACTATTAAATGTAAAATCAGTTATCCTTAGAAATATAAACTAAACACTTTTAGAAGCAATCACCTATATCTAACTCCAAAACAAGAAGTTCAAGGTTGAAAGGACAATATAATTTTGAGATATATTTTCATTCATACAATATACACCAATTATATCAAAATGTCTGTTAGTTGTCACCCGCTTTTTAGTTTTCAACTGCATGATACTGCTTAGGTCTTTCAGTTCAAGTTTCAGAAACTGTGTTCAACTACTCAACATTTTCTTCCCCCTCATGTCAGAGCCACAGGACAGGCTGCATTCTTGTAGGCACTATCTATTCCACTCCCTAAAGTAACATCATTATTATGTTCTGCTTTGGTCTTTGGATTGTGGACATCAGTGAGGGGGATCAGATACTAAGTTAGAAGCATTCTGTCGGAATGTAGTTTAGAAAGGAGAATGTACAAAGTACTGAAAGAACTTGGATGTGCGTTTTAGAGACACTTCTCATCACATCTGGTGAGACCACCAGTAAAGCTCCCTACACAAAAGGCAGAGGAGTGTGTTCCATACACCCAGCTCCCGGGATCTGTACAGAACTCTTGACGTTACAGTTAAGGGAACACTTATGTAATCCACAGTAATGTAACCAGGATAACAAAATCAAACCAGAAGTTATATGTCAAAAGTTTCTGCCAAATCCGTGCATTTCCCTTGCAAGCTATGAGCTACAACAACTTTAAACCATTTTCAGGTGTGATTTGAAACCAAATTACATAAAACACTGATCAAAATTACTAGGAAATGACAAGCATAAAAAACTTAAATCTGACGGCTGTACACACTGTTCATAATATAATACTTGAATTTATATTCCCTCAAAGCGAATAATTTATTCAAACCTCACTAGTGACTTTTTTCTCCAACTTTGACTGCAATATAAAAATTTAACATTAGAGTTCTAGAATGTATTTATGGAAGTTAAAGAAACCAAGCATCACTAATACAATTTGCAGTTTGTATTTATAGTTCATCTATCACATTTACAGTTCTTCTTGTCATTACAGCATTTCATTTACAAGTGGGAGCAATCTCTTTCTGCCTCTCATAAATTATTCAGTAACAGTTTTTGCCATTTTTGCAGTTTCCCTCCTCTTCACCCACGCATTATATCTTAACTGCATTGCAGCTGAAGCATTACTTTTTATATCCAAAGAATTTGGACAGCAGGGCCCAGACTCATGCAAGAGCACATTTCAGTATTTGTCAGGCATTGTCTCTTCAGACAACCTGAGCTCTGACACTATTTTTAGTGGTGAAAATCTGCCTCCAGAAAAGTATCATCATAA
The DNA here is from genome assembly GCA_013397915.1 of Daphoenositta chrysoptera. Taxonomy (NCBI): domain Eukaryota; kingdom Metazoa; phylum Chordata; class Aves; order Passeriformes; genus Daphoenositta; species Daphoenositta chrysoptera. Next base: position 2,481,570 of record VZRO01008588.1, read on the forward strand.
AGTCTCAGTGAGATAGTCTTCAATGGTACATATCTAAACACATCAAATATTCAGTAACATTTAACAAATTACCTTTGCAGTAGAGAAAAGTTAAGACATGTAAATTCATAAAATCCACTGAGGACTACTTTAAAGCTGGGAAATGAAAAATTACAAAACATACAGGCCTCTTTCTGAATATTAAAACTAAGTAATTTCTAATGAATAAAAAAAATCAGTAATTTTAACTTTAAAATTCTGACACTTGCTACTTACTAGGTGATTTTTTCTGGCTCAGCTTCAGAACAGGCTTTGTCATTTTGGGTTTCTTGATAAATGTCCCACCAGGCTTGTTATATGGCTGTGGTATCATTTTTCTTTTTATTCCTCTTGCAGCAACTGCTGCAGGACTGGGTTTGTTATGATAGTCAACGACAATCCCAGGTCTGTGCATTCCACCAAAGTCTCCCATATGCTGAAAATTTGCAAAATCAAGAGGAATATATTAGTATATGAAATTAATGTAAATAAAACAACTACTTGGTACAATATGACTGGGAACTTAACTAAAATCTGTGTTCTAGAGCAAAATGCAGGAGAAACTTAAGATCCTGGTCTGATGTTCTGTTGTGCAATGGCTTTGTGGGTGTTTGTTCAGTAGAACGAATACTTCTGTATAAACTGTGTTTCTGCTTATTCAGAACCATTGTCCAGGCAACAAACATATCTCTACTATCTTAGCCTAACATCTTGGCTTCTCTCTTCAGATTCTCTAGATAATGAATTCCACCTCCATCTGGGAAAAAAACAGAGTTTAACAACTCGGTTTTTAACACTAAAAAAAAAAGCTTAAAAAAAAGCTTCCTTGCTTTGCATCTTATGAAAAATGATATAGTAGTGATTTGAAAACTGAGTAAAGAAGGTTGCCCAGTGTGGAACAGCAATTAACTGAAGGAAGCCCATTCTTTCTTTTACTTATCTTTCCACTGAATTCAATAAAATCAGAATTTATAAGTTGGACCTGGAAAGATACCAGATACTTTGATACAAAACCAATGAAGCGTTAGGAATGAAAATTTCATTGAAAGACTAAACCTTTCCACTATTTCTAAAATTATGTAGTCATTTGTGGACACTTGTATGTGAAAGTTACCTCTCTGAAGACACAGAATAAATTAGTAATCTGAAGAGGGGAATTTAGGTAGCTGGAATATTTTCAAAATGCTAACATGCTTCTTAATGTTAACTTAATTACTTGATTAATAAAGGGCAGAAGAGAGCCCACAGACTGGATGAGTGACTTGGATAAGCAGAAATATATGTATTTCCATGAGAACATAACTAGTATTACGCTGTCAAAATTGAAAGAACATAAAAATAACCTCAAAATACTTAGAAGTATTACTTTTTTAAAAGCAGATTTTAAATGACAGACAGAATGTACCAAAACAGGCACTTTCCATAATCAGAAGTCCATGCACAAAATGTCCATGTTAATTTATTTAGTTGAGATAGCTATAGACTGCCTAGCATGTACATTTACATCAGACACATATAAATTTGACATGAAGTACACACTTTATAATTTCAACTTTGGTTTTTTTTAAACAGACAATCTACCTATTAAAGGTGCAATGCATTTTACATATGGTAAGTAGTCTAGCCTTTACATTCTCCTTTATTACATAAAACACTAAAAGGATAAATTTCAAAAGCAAAGTAAAAAATAACTCAGTTGTAACTCTGCACAAAGCTTTCAGATCTAAATGAGTTCTGAAAGGATGGCATAAAGGCTTAAGAATGTAACATTTTCAGCTTCACAAGCAGAGAAATGAAGATTAGAATCTTTTTCTCATACCATGCTACATGCTAGCTAACAGCCATGTACACATCTGAGCTGTAAGTTAAATATGGCAACTACAATACTCAAGAATGCTGCAAAGTAGACTTTCTGGAACAAAACCACCACGCAAGTTAAGCATATAAAAGACCCAGTAAAAAATAATCTTCCTCTACACTTCAAACTACAACAAGCTGTATAGTTTAAAATTAAAGAATCACTTCCCAAAGAAATACAGCACGCTCAGGAATTTTAAAAGGTAAGTTACAACTAGAGGCATAGGCAGAAAGGTGTTCACTGAATATTTCGTGCTTAAAAAAAAATCAAAACTGGGATTATAAAAGCAAGAAAAAGGGACACCATCAACCTAAAGTTAGTACTTCTGTCAGGTTTGGGGTTTTTTATTCTCTTCTGATGTATTTTTTCCCCTAGCTCACTTAACATGAAGCATTACTTCCTCAAACTGGATTCCACTATTTTGCATACAGTTAATCATGCTGTTTCTTGGACATATACTTTTTACATCCTATACTGGAAAGGAATCCACTGAAAAGCACTTAGAACTTAAGTCCTCAAAACGAATACAAGTAAGAGGACTAGGCACACTATGTGGAAAATAATTTCAATTCTGTGAAAGGACCTGATTTCAAGTTGATGATGCCCCTTTAACCATGCTTTAATTCTGAGAAAGAATCACTGTAACTGCTAACCACTCACCTTTGCCATTTCCTCCCCCCATCACCCTTCCAGTAAACAAGTCAGAGTAAGAATTAAGTTTAAAAGAAGACTTGATGTTTGATAAAACATGTATTCAACATATTAAGAATTAGCTAAACTTTCCCCTTTACAGGAACCAAAAGCTGCTCTAGCATTCACAACCTGGGTTTTATTTTTTGCTTATACATTGCACCTTTAACCTACTCAAAACTTCAAAAGACTTTGAATTCAACTTTTACAATATTCAAAAATTTCCCCACCAGCAGCAGAGATGCTAGTGTTTACAAGGAAAAATGAAAGTCCTTTTAATCCCTTTTAGACCAAACCTACTACTTTTATCTTCACCTTTATAACAAAAGGAGAGATTTAACAAACCTTATCAACTAGTCTATTACTCATTACTTTCAGCAGAAAGAGGGACTGGGTTCTACTTGAAGACAGCTTCAAGGGGATAAACAACATTGTCAACCATGATAGTTTGCTTGGACAAAACCCCCACACTGTACTGAACAGTGCATTCATTTTAAAGCAGTGGTCTTGAAAGGGTTTAAAAGAGTGTCTAGTGAAAAGAATCTGAAAAGATTCTGTACTTACTCCTCGGCCTCGGCCTCTGCCTGTTGATGGTCCTCCAAAAGCATCATAGTTTCTGCTTCCAAATCCACTTTCAGGATAAGCAGGCGTTCCTCTCCCCCGAGAGCCTACAGGTGCAGGCTTCATATGGGGTGAAGAAAAACTGCTGTAGGAAGAGTAACTCTCTCTTCCTCTGTCCTCCATAAACCCAGGCCTCAATTTTGAACGGGAGTAAGGTGCTTCCCAGCTAGACCCGCCCTGGTTTCTACCTCCGAAAGAGTCAAGGCTATTCCGGTAGGAGTTGTCAAATCGACCACCATAACTACCTCCGAAGCGGCTTTGTTCGGGTTCATTATAACCATAGCCAGATCTGTACAGATCTCGCCCACCCAGAGAAGACCCGGAGTCGTAAGACTCATAAGGTCCAAACCTGGAAAAGTTGCACAGTGAGGAGAAAAAAAAGTAAGCTTACTAATGTTATACATTTCAAAAGACAAGTTATCAGTTGACATTTATCAACTAAAATCAGTTTATTACTATACTGGTCCGTACAGTTGTGTTATTGTTTAATCTTGATTAGGGCTGGGCAGTTCATACTATGACCAGATAGAAAGCTATCTGAGCCATTTTTGCTACAAACAATTCTAAAGTTCAGTATACCTGAACTTTGTTTACTTAAAATTTTCAGCAACATTCATTTACTAAAACATTATTAGAGCCCAGCCCTAGTCTCACAAAAATAATCACCTGCAGACATTCAAAGCCTAATCAAACTCCCCTTTCTTCAAAATCATACCCTCACAGTCTAACAGTTAAACAGCAGTTAAGAGGCGGCTTAGTTCTGAACTGAGGAAAAAAAATCTTTTGGTTTTTGTGGTACAGTTGTGAGTTTTAAGCACCTCACAGTTCTCATTTTAAAGGAAAAATACACATGCTCTTCGTTCATATTTGTACTTTCTGGAAATTTTCTTCCCTGCAAAATTCAGTACCACAATCAAAAGAGTTCATGGTCTTCAGTGTATCCAGCTTTCACGTGCAGACCATTAGGTCTAGCAACTCAAGATTTTGAAAGTCTCCCCAATGCATGCACAGACACAATGCATGGACACAAAAACAGTTCTTGGAATTTCAGAGTAAAGTAACGAGGAGCTAAAATCTTTAGCTACTTGTCAGGAATTTGCTTTGCCTGGGGTGGGGGCAGTGTCAGGCTAGAAATCAATATTTGTAACTACGTGAAAGGGAAATACATTAGTGTCCCTGCAGGGATGTAACAGGGTGATTGAGAAGCTGGGAAAGACAATCCCTTAACTGATACAATATAACCTAGAAGAGACTCAACTTACTAACTGTATCTAGAGTAAACTGAATGCCTTCATTTTAAAATATGTTCATCAGAAGACTCAAAGATACAGAGAAAATGACACTAGCAAAGCCCATGCATAATATTAAGGTTACAAAGCAAGAGACTTTTTGGTGTTCAAGTAGTCACTCAACCTCCATCATATGCAGATTACTATATGGTAGGTACAGCTCATTCCTGAATCTCTGCTCAGACTTTTAAATCAGTAATAATGTTCATTATTAAGTTATACTTAACTAAAATGCTTAATAGAACCGAGCAGCAAGACACAACACTTCTCCAGCCTCCCTGTTTAGTACTGTCCTTCCCCAGTGGCACCACAGTGACTACAGACAGGAACCACACAGTAATCTGGCTAGAGCCAGACAAAAATTCAAGGGCGCACACAAGAAAACCATCAGGTTATCCAAGTTTTCTTCACATTTTATCTCCTCCAAGATAGAATCACTACTCTGAAAAGCATGCTTCTTTGAATACAATATTAAGACCTAAATCAAATCAGCTGCTTCCTGTGGTTTTATCTGAAAGAGCAAAATAATAGTAATCCTAGCATTAAATACACAACTTTAAGACCACTGCATCAGAATTTTTAGTTTTAGACTAATCCATCTTACAAAGCAGCCCAGAACATGCACACAGTTTCAAGTGTAATCAGTACCTTCCAATGAAATAATCTGGACATGACTTTCAGATTCAATACCAAGATCACTTGAGCACTGCACATTCAAGCCAAAGAACACATACCCTAAATGTTCCTTGAAAACGGAATGTTGATAGATTCAGTCTAAGACAGTAAACCAATTAGGTCTAGTCTGCTGTCAGAAATGGTATGTCAGGCCAATCAGCTACAAATTGCTAGACAATACTGAAAAACAAAACTTTTACTATTTTCATTCAGACGCACTGTTTCACTGTCAAACTTTTCCACAAAAATGCTGATTATTACAAGAATCTAGCACTTACAGTTTAGTATTTGCCAGTATTTATCAAACATGAAGACTCAGAATGAAAGTGTTCATACAAAATCATAACAACATGCCTCAGGAACACTTAAGTTAGAAGAATGACTTAAACTTAAATTGGATTTCATCAGTTCTTGGGACAACTGAAGGATTATTTTACCTGTTACCACCACCACCACCTCCTCCGCCTCCACCTCCATGACTCTCCATCCCATAGGATTGGTTAAGGTAAGAGTCCATGGATCGTGGGCCACCATAGCCTCCATGCCCATAATCACGGTCCATGTCTAAAAAAAGAGCAGAAAAATGTTTATAAAGAAAGAAAGTAAGAAGTCTTATTAAGTAATCTAGTTTAAATTCTTAAATAAAAGATTTAATCTTTGCCACGGTGCTTACAAACAAAATACAAAATTGACAGTTGCAAACCAATTTTGACACTGTGCTTAGAGAAGCCATGTGTCTTTGTCATCATCTGAGCACCTCTTGACTGGAATCAAATTCATAATTTTTTCCAGTAGTAGGTAACTCAGGATTATTGCTCCATCAGCTGGAATCAACCTAAGTTAAATTAAGATAATTAAATGAAGACACCTGATGTAGAACACGTCAGAAATTTGTAGAGAATTAAGACTACTTCCAACCCTTTAATAAATACTAAGTGCTCACAGGCATCTGCTCCCTCTGTCCAATGCCCCAAGAAACCTCCACTCACATTGAGACCCTGGGTCAAGGTTACAAGCTGTCATGCTGCAGTGCAGGCTCTGTATATAGGTTACAGTCAAACAAAGGAATTTTCTGCCATCTAGCACAAACAAAAATCCACCCAAATCAGCACTGAGCTGCAGCTCACTAACTGCGCTAAGATGCCGGTATTTCACAGCTGAACGGATGTCACTTCATGACATCTCAGCATCTTGTAATGAAGTCTGGCAAAAGAACCAACTTCCTCCTCAGCACTGGAAGGTCTTTGTACAAATTCTCGGTAAATAATCACTCAAATTCACAGCACTAAAACAATGCTGCAGATCTGCATAACGAGTATGATCCACTGTCTTCCTGTAACGAACAAAATCTGCGCTTCACTGGCATTCTGGAGACCAAAACTGCTTCCCAGTACCATCCAAAACTAAGTTTTGGGTAATACCAAGAAAACCTGACAAGTCAAAACTCACAGAAAAGGTAACACAGAGAAGGAACACACAATGAACACAGGAAGGATAAAAATAAAACCAAGTACTTGTTTACTCTGACAAGAGAGAGTATTTTATACATTTCAGATTCTCCACAAGTAAACCACTGACTTTACCAGGACAATTTGCTCTCTTGAAGTCATAAGAAACTGTCCTATTTAAAGAAATACAGTAACTCTCTGTGCATATCATTTCATGAAAATAACTGTGGTGCTGAAAATACATTTATAAATCATATCCCATTTGTACCTGGTCCTTGTTAGCACCAAGTCACTGTAATTTACTTTCTTGTATCTGTCGACAACAAGAATTCTGTAAATGATATTTAGCTGACTATATCACTTTTACACAGATATTCTTAGCATGCCTGATCAGGTACTCCAACAAATAAAGACCTACTGCTGATTTTAATTTTACTCTAATGATCATGGGTTCTTTCTAAAAACTTAAAGATACTTCTGGGAAAAAAAAAACCAGCTTCAAACACAGAAGTCACACTGTACGTTTTCATATTCTGAACATACAATAAAGATTCAAAAATCAAAGCAGAAAAAAAACTTTTCAAAATACTAAGCATATAGCACCACTCATCATCAATTTAAACTGCAAAGAGTTACTGCAAAAATAAATGGCTGAGGCTTCTAATAAAAGCATCTAATGTTCCTCTAGTGTTTCTGAATGATCTTCTACCTAATCCAGTACAACACCCTCACGACTGTATAAAGATGCAGACCAGCAAAAAGAGAAGACAGTCAAGAAAATAAACTCAGTTTCACAGAAATTAAGATTGAACATGGGATCATCTAATCTCAGATTCAGGTTGTTATGTTTTTTAGTACAGTATAATTAATCAAAAGACACTGACATTCTGAAAACTGACATACCTGACCTGAAAGCACCCAACAATTTACCTTAGTTTCACCTGCTTCCTATTATCTACAGGCCCTATGGTAGCACAAAACCAGTGAGGTTAAGAGTTGAGAACTGAATTAAATCATCCAACAAGGAAGAAACACAACACACTGTAAAGATCCCTGCCAGTGCAATGCAATTCTAGTACAGCATAGGAAGTAGAGACCAGTGTTACCCATGTGCCAGAAGTTCAGTATTGGAAAAACACAAAAACATTCCTGTGCAAAAAACTCTTCCAAAAAATGGTTTGAAGCATCATTTTGAAATGAAGCTTTAGTCTAAAATTTTTAGCATGAAAGGAAACACTAAAATACAATTTACTATCACAGGATAACTTTGGACATCCACACTTGTCCAACACTCCTTACCCAGTTCATGTTATATAACATCAGCAGTCTTGCTATAGTTATGCCAGTGCCTAAAGCCTCAAATCCCTGCCTTTAGCACATCACCACCATCTCCTCCATAACAGTGAACAACTTACACATCCCTTTCCAGACTCACTGCCCTGCATCCACCTATGCTATAATATACTAACATTTGAAAATGGTTAACAGGGGATACAAAAGGTACGAAGACATGAAGAGGGATGATCACTTCAATGATTTACTGTAAGAAACTGGAGGTAGCAAAAGAAGTTCACACAGAACAAGCTAAAGAAGGATCCAATTGACTTTTCACAAAATAGACATACAAGTCCTGGAACTGTGTTACAAGTAATAAGTTACTTAACATTTACATGGGTGTAAGACAGAAATTGGATAAATCAATTAACAAGAAATTCAAAGTATGTCAAACCCAGACTGTGTCTCTGGCTGGGAAAGTCTTCAAGCTGCAAACCAGTGAAGGCACATAAATGTACCAAAGGAGTACTTGTACCATGCCCCCAAACAGACAGTGACATACAGGATATTGGTGAGGTGGGACAGACACCTTTAACCTGATCTACTGAAGGTGACCTTACGATCTCCTTGCAACTATTTAATTAACTGTTCCACACTGCTGAGCAGTTAACCTATCATTCCAATCACTGCCCTCCGGGTTCAGTCACCAACTGCAAACTTTACCAAAGATTCCTACATTTTATACTTCATGTCCAGAGCTTGACAAAGATACTAGATTCAAATTAACAAGTACAGTATTTCTTCGGGTATTAAACGTTTCTTTACTCTGAAAATATGTTATCCAGACAGGCTTTATCCTAAAAAAGGGGGAAGCATACAAGACAAAAGTAAATATTCATTTAGATAAACGAAAATAAAAAGGACTTCACAATCACTGTCACCACCAGTAGAGATATATAGAAGTTGCCTGTCTGTGCAGACTAAATGTGAAATTGTTCCACATGCTAAGAGAACATGTATTTAAGCACTAGAGGATAAAACACCAGGAATTGTATTGTACAATTGAATTGTAAGTGTCTCAAACCAAAAAGTCAAGAGAGTTGTATTTCATTTAAGTTTAAACAGTAACTGCTTACCAAAAAAACCTTTGAAGAAATACTATATGTGTGTATCTATGAAAACTACAGTATTAAAAAGAAATTAAAAAGCAGTGGTCCATATTTGTTCTTCAAGCTTAAAAATGAAAGAGTGTATCTCTGAGATGAAGGCATTATCAAAGCATCTGAAACAAAGAATTTATTAAGGGAATAAATCAGGTTTTGGCATCTGCAGCGTCTTGCATAAATACCCTGTGGATGAATGAGCCATTCAACTAAAGTACAGAAATAGAAGAATTTGCAAAGAACTATCTAGTTTTTAATTTCTAGATCATACTTGTCTACTGGTATAGAAAAGAGAGAAAAAGAGCTATGTCAAAGGTGAAAAAAATATATTACCCCTAAAATAAAAAAGAACAGAATAATGGGATACTAAAATAAAAGTTTAATTTACAAATTAAAATGTTAATGTATATCTATTTATTCAGATTAATTGAAAAAAAAAAAGACACCGTATTTGGTGGAGAGATCATTTAAAACAGCTGCAAAATAAATATCAACAGGCAGAAAAGAAAAACCAAATTTTTCAAAGGAAAAGAACTACGAAGTTAAACAAGTAGTAGATAAGACTCAGAATCTCTTGGTACAAAGAACTCCATTTAAAAGAAAAAGCTTTAGACCAGAGAACATTGAAATAATACTCGGAGTATAAAGACAAGAAATCATTTTAAACAATGTGCTCCATGTGAAGCATATGAAAAGGCTAAGAAAATGAGAAATGAGAAAGATCTTGCAGTAATAAATGATAAATCAAAAAAGCTAAATTTTGACTACAAAAAGCTTAAGGATCCGTTGTGCAATAGGAAGCAGTATTTTTCCAGGCACATTACTTTTTCATAATACCATGTCGAGGTTGCTAGGATCACAACCTTGTACTTAAGCCATTTCCCCTTCCAGATTAAAAGGACAATAGTTGCAGTAACTAAAATATTAACATGAATATTTAATAATGTTTCTGCTAATAATACTAACATAATTTATTCTGAAGGCCAACTCTGACTCAAACTGAACCGTCAGGAAAGGACAATGGTGCAATTACAGGAGTCCTCAGACATACAACTGAAAGTGCTTCCCACTGGCTAAAAGTTTCCAACAGGAAGAACCTTGCCAAGAGCTCAAATGAAAACTAGCCAAAGATGAGAATTCCCAACATCCACCCTCTGTTGCCCATCTCCTGAACCCCCACAAAACAGCCTTCAGCCCCCCGTACAGAACCTGGGTAAAACAATTTTTATGCATGCCTTGCTCACATACATACAACCTATAAACAGTCATGGTAAAAGTTTCAAGCTGCATACATCATAATTAAACTTTTTTAATAATTACAAATAATAGCAAGCTTAATTAACACAATGAAAACTATTATTACAGAGGTACATGAAAGGAACACTCTAATACACATTTGATTAGTTACTTCCCCTAGGATGAGGCTGGATTCACTTTAATAGTAGTGTCAACAGACCTCAGAAAAGCAGGCTCTGGTTAACAGTTACAGTGAATATTCCAATAAGATACTTAAACTGGCACTTAAGAATAGCCTTTCATTCTAAAAATCAAATGGACATTTAATTAGGAATCAATATAAAAGATGAAAAAGCAGAGCAATATCTTTAATTTATTTATTTTACTATGAGGAAAGATAAATGCAAAATAATATAATTGGCAAAAAACAAAGCTAAGACTCAAGAAATGTGTTATAAAACTTATATTGCAATCAAAAATGCATCTGCAATCCCATGTGCTATTTCCATATAATAGCCAGCAAGAGTATTAAGAGATCCAACAGCAAGCAATTATTTGACAGGATCTGTAAATGAAGCTTGGATGCAGTTTCAGGGAAGCTTTTATATTAAGATCCTTTTAATACTTGCTTGCATGCTGGCAAGAGATGTAAAAACATTTTTTGAGTCTTTTCTAAACTCGTAATCTCAATCATTTTACCAAAATGCATGCATTCCTTTTTGTTTTATCTACATGGTACTTTTGACAGTGAAAAAACAAGAGGCAGCTTTTGGTGTTGACTTTACATGTTTTCTATACTCCTTCCCAAACTGGCAGTTAAAGTAAACTTCAGGGGGGAAAAAGTAAATAAAACCCAAGCAGTTACAGGTTCTGGTTCTTATAAAAAAAGGAAAATACGCTTTCTTTTCAACAGAAGTAGTAAGAATCAAATACAGTACTCTATAAAAATATACTGGTTTATGTAAAAAAAGTATCATCTTAAGAAAAGTCTGTATTTCTACCCCACCCCCCATCCCCACTACTTTATCTCACAAATTTCATTTGGAACGTGCAGGAGTTCATGTTGACATGCCCAAGATGAAAATCAAGTCTCACTCCCATACAGTTACAACTCCTCCAGAAAACAACATGTGCACTCAAACCATGTTACGCACTTTTAACAACCCGTTTGCTTTTTTGTTTTTGTCAACACTGATTGTTCAGCCCCAACTCTTTTTACAGGTTAGACGTATTTATAGCTCATACCTGAGACTGACCCACTGGGCATGTTCACACCACAATGCATGGGGGTATCTGGGAATCTCCAATCTCTGTCTTCAGCTGGAGAGGATGGGTCAGTGAGAATGACTTAGTGCTTAGCAAGAGCTGGAGGGGAGAGACAGGGAGCCGCAACAAGAGGCGGCTCTCTCTCCTGTCGGATCTCCAGGCTCCTGACACGACCCCCTCACAGAGCTCGCCCCGAGCTCCCCCCG
>VZRO01008588.1:2493581-2565452 GCA_013397915.1 Daphoenositta chrysoptera
CGCGCCGCGCGCCGCGCGCGGGGCCTGGCTCGGCCGCGTCACGAGGGAGGCTGCGCGGCGGCCATTTTGAGCCCTGGCAGCCGGCATTTTGTGTTCTGGCGCCGGGCCCTGTCGTGCTTGCAGCCGCTGCCGGACGAGGAGTGGCGAGACATCCGCACCTTCGCCCTCCCACACGCTCCGCGCGCGTCCTGCTGAAGTGGCTCAGAATACGCTGCCCTGAAGTCAGGCAGTGCCTGGCGGAACTGAGCCCTCCGTGCCATCCCTGCTGCTGCACAGCCCTGGGCATGAAGTGCCCTGTCCCTTTGCCCTGCCAGTTCCCAGTGTGGGCTGCTGTGGTGTTATGCAAACCAAGTGGCTTTGCAAAATAAACCGGTTGTTAAAGAAATGCCCCGTGATGCCCCCCTTTGATGGACCTAACAACACCAGTTTACCTAAGGAAGAAATTCTTTCCTGCGTGGGTTATGAGAGACTGGAACAGGTTGCCCAGAGGAGCTGGGGGTGCCCCACCCCTGGCAGTGTTCAAGGCCAGGCGGGATAAGGCCTTAAGCAACCTATTCTAGCGGGAGATGTTCCTGCCCCTGGTGGGGGGTAGGGTTGGGACTAGATGATCTTTAAGATCCTTTCCAAACCCATAACATTCTATGATTCAGTGATTCTATGATGCTTCTGTCCCCAGACAAAGTATTTTGTGTCTGTAACAGGCTGCACTGAAACACTCAAAATGGCTGATGTTAAACACAGGCTTCATTTGAGGTTAGTTATAAGGTAACACTGTGCTCCTCTATGCAGTCAAAAGATTTGAAGAAACAGACTTTGCCCATACATATGATCAAGCAAAAAAATCCTCAACGACCTGTGTGAAGATCACATGTGGAGTATGTCATTCCTTTAAGTTTGGTAATGTTTTATACAACCCTGAAAAAAACAAAAAGAGAGGGAGGAAAAAAAGAAAAACGAAGAAGAAGAAAAAAATGAGATGCTAATGAGCAGATCTGGTACAGAAAACCTGGGAAAATGTCTCTGAGGAGAGGCTGTGTGTGAACTTTCAGGCTGTATGAGAGGGCAAAGCCACTCTCGCCTGGGGTTTGGTTGTGCCAAGGAATCAGGGCTTCCTTCGGCCTTGGGCGGCTGTAACAGTTTCTCGCCAGCCGCAGAGCAATAAAACCTCCATTGCAGGCAGGCTCGGACCCGCCGAGGTGAAGAGTCCAGGATCAGGTTGATCTCGAGCCTGGCCCGGCAGGGCGCGGTGCCGCCCGCGGCCTCTGGAGGGCAGCAGAGGCGAGCGCATGAGGCCGCGCCGGGCGCGCGCAGCCCCGCCGGGAACCCCCGCGGGCCCTCCGCCCGCCTCCCACACACCCTGCGCTTGGGCAGAGCGGGGATTCCGAGCCCGAACACCCTCACACACACCTGTCTGTACCCCCGTCCCTCTGCGCATGCAGACCAGACAAAGTTTCTTGCACTGAACTTGAGATTCGTACAGCGGACATTTTCTGAATGTCCGGGGCTGTACGTCTCGTCTTTGCAACACAGCAGCCTCTTTTCTGCAGCCTTTTGTGCAATAATGGTCCAGCACTGCACAGCCTGATCTGCGGACTCGTGCTTGTGAACAGGCGCAAGGACCAGCATCCGGCTGCCCTAAAGCTCTCTGCGGAAGAAATCATGCAGAATAGATAGATTTGTGATCAGTGCAGCTAATCGTTATTCAAAATAAACATAAAAATTAAGGAAACCTGATTAATCTCAATTAATTGCCCCTAAGTCTATCAAAGGTCAATGTTTTAGCTGTTTCCCTGGCACAAAACCTATTGAGAGACTCAACAACTGAAACTCTCAGGTTGCGTATGCAACTGTATGGAAAATCACGCTATGAAAAGCCAGTGTCCATAAAGGAGACAGAGGAATCCTGCAACTTTATTCGAATAACGAGAGAGAGTCCACCGGGGCAGACGACCGCCAGGTTTTTTCTCTGTCAAGGTTTCGGAGGGCGCAGCCTCCTTTTACCCCAAACTCCCCGCCTCATGTTCCCTCTCCCCATTGGCTGAGATAGTAGGAAGGTACAGCCTTCCCGAACCGCCTACCACCTATCCCCCTTGGCGTTTTACCCCAAAGTTCAGAAACTCAGGTTTGTGCAGACCCACTTGTCTGTTTCAGGAGCCAAGCCGTCTGAGCTCTGTAGCAAAACTGCTGCTTGAAGTTAATAGAGACATTAAGAGCCATTTCAAAGATGTTAACACCCATACCTTCAGCCATCTAATTGTTTGTAAAGACATTAGCACACATCTTCCCTATCAAAACCTAAGGGGACTATTGCATAAAGGAGAGCAGGATTTATATTGAAATGTCTGAGAGGGAAACTCTGAACTGTTAAAATGATAAGCATTATTATGAGATGTTTAGGCAACAGGCCAAAGAAAAGGAAGGGACAACCAGCGGTAGACCAGGGAAGAAGTAAAAAGGTTTGAGGTGCATTGGAAAAGGGGAATAAAAAGAACTATTTGCAGGGAGGCAGGCTGCTGGTCAGTATGTTTGTGTGACTGAGCCCCGTGGCTAATTGCTACTGTCTGTCCTATCTTCTTTTCAAATTCTGTTTTTATCTATTTTTCTTGTGATGGGTTGTGTTCTCTGCTCTGTGTCCATACATATGATCTGATAATGAACTCCAAGCCATTCGGCTTGGTGAGTCACATGAGTAGTCTGGGAGACAAGTACTGGGAGACCCTAGAAGGTTTTTTCCTATGCACACATCCTTAGAAGCAGGATCAGGCTGTGCACGCTGCCTGCATGCGTGTTGTGGGTCTCTCCAAAGACCCAGACTGACAATGGGCAGAAGCAGGTCCAAGGCACCTAACACTCCTCACTCATAGGAAAATTATGCCAAATACATATTTTTTGTGAATCTCTTCACTATTCTCCTAAAGCACATCTGTTCTGTGACTAATCCGTCAGAAAATTTACTCGTTAGAGAATACTAAACTACCAAGAGTCACAGGGTTAAGCTTCTATAGTTTGTCATGTTAAAAATCTGAATTCAAAAGGTCGGAAGCAGCCCCTGAAGAGTGATAGTTGAAATCAGCAGTTTCATATGCACTTCAGGAAGCTCTGAATTGGGCCCATGCACATCACGTCAAGATTACTTAAAATTTGTATGCAACTCCCCAGTGTTTCCCCAGTGTGAAAACTACTGCTGTCCTGTGTGTCCTTTCATGGTCTGAAGAAGTTATTGACAACAGAGGTGGTTGTTATGGGTACAGCCATCTGTCAAAGAAATGAGAGTATGTGACAAAGAGAACATCTGATTATGAAAAATTTGGTTTTGTACGGAAGAGGAAGTGTAGCCCTGAAAACACACAGGTTTATTTGGGCTTACTGTCCCGGAACCAGAAGCTCAAGGAGAAGAAACTGGATCTGGGGGCAGATCAAGACTACAGCAGGTATAACATAAAATTTTTTGGATTCAATACAAACAGGTCAGCAAAAGCGTATTATTTTAGACTTAATTATGATCAATGGGCCACTGTTAGTTTCAGACTTTTTAAAACAAAGGCTCCTTCTTTCCTCCCTGCAGGACTCCAAAAAGGAAAAGAAACTAAGCTAAGCAAAGTAAAACAAAATGGAGACATAAGACGAGAAGGGAAACAGACCAGCATTGTACTTCATTTGTTCTCAATGATAAAAACATGAATGTTTCAGTTCAGTGTAGAATCTCCCTGTGCAATCACATTCTGCTCTTGATTTCATGTTCTACTGCCTCCTTGGGTTTGTTTTCTCAGGGTTTTTTTGTAGATTCTTCAGAGCAGTACAGGGATAAGAGAACAATAAGTGGTTTTTTCTAAGAACAAACAGCAGCATGGTTACTGTGAAATACAGTTCTTCTGCAGTTCAGTACTGTAACTACCCACACCCTCTCCTCCTCTTTCCAAGCACTGTGTTTTCTTCTACCCTTTCTTTTAAAGCATTGTCTAAAACCTGAAGAAATTCTGTAAAATAACTATCAATTGCTGCTAACAGTAGTTAGCAACCAGGTACCAGCAATTGTGGAGGCCTAACACTAACATAGTTTAATTGCAGTGGAGTTGATTTAAATCTCACTGAAAATAAGGGAGGGGGTTCTTCTAGCCTTTGATGAAAGCTCTGTGTCTCTTAACCCTGTTCAGAGTAGGTGTGACTGACATAATGTTTAAACCTACAGGAGTACATCTCTCCAACAGGCCCTCTCTGCAGTGCCATTAAAACAGTGTTCACAGCAGGGCAAAAAAAAAAAAAAATATATATATATATATATAGAGAGAGAGAGAGAAAAAAAAAATATATATATATATATATAGAGAGAGAGAGAGAGAGAGAAAGATAAATAAAAATATTTAACATGCATCTCCACTGACACTTGACATTTTCAGGAAGCAGCCTTCTTTGCATTTTGGGATGATGGGGAATAGGGTAGGAACATGCAAATTACATTGATTCTTTCTAGAACACGAAATCTAATCCCCTTTGTTTCTTCTTAGACATTAACATAGAAGCAGATCCTTCCATCCCAGCTTCACAGAAGAACCATGGTAACCATCCAGAGCCACACTGATTTCAGGGCTCTTATGTCTGTCATCACAGCATAAATTAGAGCCATAATATGAGATTTCCAAAGCTCAAATATGGCCTCTGTATGTACATATTGAGAACACAAGCATAAAAGATGCTCTAAAATTCAGCAGGAGGGAGTAGAAATATCCTAATACAGAAATTAATCATGTTATGCTTTCTTACAGGGAAAAAAATACTTATAATATAGATTAAAAAGCAACCAAACATAACAAACTTTTTTATGTAGCTCCTTTTCAGGAAAGAGTAGAAGGCTCCAAATGTGCCATTGCACAGACCTGCTGGAGCTTGCATGCTGGATGGTCCTGCTGGAGCCTCATCAGCATCCCACAGGCAGCACTGGGTGCTTGCCAGAGACAGTCGTTGCTGTAACTCTTGGGCCACAGTAGAACACTGAAGTGAGGGTAACAGAAGCCATTTCAGGTTTTGGTTTGGTTTTTGGCATGATTTCCAACAGCTGGTTAGTTGGGAATAGAGAGAGAATATCAGCTTCATTATGACACAGCCCTAGAGGAGAAAGGATCTTTGCAGAGTAACTTTCTAGTAATTGTCAAATAACCAGTGAAGTGCTTTACTTTTCTTGAATGCAAATACAAAAAGCAAGCAATTATGCGTATTGCTTTTTATATTTACAACTTGCTTTTACTTTACACTCCTCGGAGGCCAGCTCTAGTTATTATCTAATCACACAGAAAAGTGCTGCAAGAGGTGTGTGGGACTGTGGTCGGGCTGTTGGCCCTATAGCCTCCACACTGGTGAAGTCAGAGCTGTGTAGGTTCCCTAAGCAGAGACAGAACTGGAGCTGTCATTGCTCTTTCCCTCTCAGTCAGCCCACTTATGTCCTGGAGCACTTCTTTCAGTTGCTTAATCCGTGCCCATTTGCTCCCATGTTAGAGATGCATGTGCCATACACTTCCTCTTTCCTTAAAAATAAAAAAAAGCCAAACAAGACAATAAACACTAACATACGTATTCACTGCCAGTATTTTTCAACCCTTCTGTATTGGTAATTCTGTATCAGAAAGAGCACAAACCCAGTTTCCTCACAAGAAACTTTGCATTTAAGTAGATTTTATGCACATGCCCTCTCTCTCACTCACACGGAGTAGCTGAAATAGCGATGTGCCTTTCAAAGCCAGGGTTTATTCACACTGTTTTCCAATAATGTTTGGCCAGTGCATATACATTTAAAACACTTTTTAGATAAAAACAGAACTGTGAGGTTCCAAGATAAAATAAATAACACACACAGCACACAGTAGTAGTCAGACAACTTTTCTCAGAATATGAAGGCATGCTTATACACACGTCCCTTTAAAGTAAAAGCCACTATTAACTAGGGTACTGTTATTCTGACTGAAGACAAGAGTGCCAAACAAGATGGAGATCAAAAAGCGTGTCACCTTCTAGGGAAAAAATAAATAATTGGGTTTTTTTTTTTTTGTCATACAGCTGAGGTGGCTGAGGACTTAAGAAGTTACACCTCAACTTGAGAAAGAACTTCTCTACGTTGAGGGTGGCAGAGCAGTGGAACAGGCTGCCCAGGGAGGTTGTGGAGTGTCCCTCTCTGGAGACATTCCAAACCCACTTGGACACATTCCTGTGTAACCTTCTCTGGGCAGGCAGCAGGGTTGGTCCCTTCCAGCCCTAACGATTGTGTGATTCCAAGGCCAGAGATCTTGGTCTCTAGTCCTCCTTGTGGCTGTGGTTTGTATGGACAAGTCCTTGGGCTTGCTACAGGAAGAAAAAGAGAAGTCTGAAGAGGAGCACCCCAGGTGGGAAGGGACCTGCTCCAGGCAGTCCCCCATGAAGGGGGTTCTTCAGAAACGGAAAATTCATCCCTGCCATAGGAGCAGAAGAAAACACACAACAGGCTGCCGTGTCCACTCTGACATCTGTCCTCCTCTCTCTGTATAATTAGTAGGACATGGTAACATACTTGTTACAGCTTTTGTAGGGAAATGGTAGAAGACAGCATGTATCCTTTTCTTTCATGCTCCAGTAGGCTTGGATGTGGGTTTCCTACAGGAACTGTTCACAGAGGTACAAGACTACCCATGCTCCTGTGCTTCCTTCCTCAAAATTGCCGTGAAGTCACATAGACTTTAGAAATACGTTAAAAAAGAGAGGGGAAAAACAAAAAAAGGTTGTGTGTATATATATTTTTTTTCATTTGCAGACCACTTTCTGACCCTTTGCTCTTGAGCTTTATTCTTGCACTTTTCAGTGTGACTGAGCAATATTTTTTCTCATTTTTAATTTATAGTTTTTATTGTTACTTAAAGCTCAAGTTTTCATGCTCTCGAGTCAGACTGCAGAGGTGTACAGCAAACACTGTTAGAAGACTTGTGATAGAATCACCAGAATGTCAGCATATGATTTGACATAACATTTCACTTTTTTTTTTCTGTGTTTCCAAAGCAGTTCGTGCCAGGAACAATTTCCACATGACCCAATACATCCTGCTATGAGAGTGCTCAGCGTTTTTTTCCTTAAATTGTGTTATGTTGGTGAGTATTACTGAAGGACCTAGAAGGATTTTTCCCATAGTGCAGGAAGGGAAAATTGCCCTGTGTTTTTGCTGGTTTTATGATACAGTGTGTACATCCTGGAACACAGTCAGACTTTCATATAAGAGTTTATTTCCAGGTTACTGACATTTTCTAGGGAATTGCTGCATAGTTTTATGAAAACAAGGGTACATATGCAAAACCCTTTAAAAAGTGTAAGAGAAGAAAACAGCTACAGCTTCTTTCTCACACTGCATTCATGCTTACTTCCCATGCACTTCAAGGATGACAGAAGTTTCAGCAAACCTGTTACTGTTCAAGGCTCATAAAACTTACATATGCTGCACATGCTTCTGAATCAGATTTTTGCATGTAGTGCAACATGAAAATTTAATGCTGAAAATAATGATTCTCTGTGCTTCCCATTTGTTTTACTTTAAATTAATCTGCAATGAGGAGCCTCACATACAAACATTGCGGTTTCTGTGAAACATCTGATGATTACACACTCTGTTAGCTCAATAATTGTGCTGGTAAACTCACTTTGGAGCCTTGGTCTGCAGACAGGATAGGTTTATTCACTGCAAAAGGTGGCTGCTGTGCCACTTTCCACATGTCAGCAGCCAGGGCAGCAGCTCTCAGGGTGTCAGGGATATGAGTGCCTTGGCTCTGATGGAGGTCTCACATCCCCCAGCTCTTCCCTGGGAAAGAAACTTCTCTTTATGGTCTGAAAATGACTTGTGCCCTGGTAACTCTGCCTGCTCCGCTCTGCAGTGCAGCTCTGCCTGCCAGGATAGCTTCTTCTGAGGCCAAAGCAGCTCATGCAGAAAATGACAGAAAGCATCTGCTCATTAGCAGCTTTTCCTTCCTCCTCTTCTTGCACTGCACTTGTTACTCTGGGTCTCAAGTCCTGGCATGAATGTAGAGATGCTCCACACAGCCTGAGCATATTCATCAGTATGAGTATTGCAGTATCTGTCAACATTTCCTCCACAATATTTGAGAGCACTTTGAAAACAGTGCTGGCTGCCTCTCAAAAATCCTTGTGAAACATGGATTTCACTCAGCTCTGTGCTCCAGGGTCATATATTTGTTGGGCATGTGGTTCCAGCAAGCCTCATAATCTGTGGTCCCTATCCAGAAATGTTTTAAGTGCAGATAACCTCATCTAACCACAATTACAGATCTTAATGTGGATGCACAACATGGTTTTTCTGCACAGTGCACAACTTCCCCCTTTTTGAGGGCTTTTAAAAATCCCATTCTTTTATCCAGTTTATGTGCAGTCACACAAATAGCTGAATCAGCACTCCTGAAGGGAATTTCTGAGAGAGGGAAGGAGTGAGTGTTGGTGATGGGGAATTCAAAGGCAGTTTTTCTCACCTATTTTTGCTACCAAGGGACAGGTACCCTCAACTTCTGCTAGGTTAATGGATTCACCCCCTTCACTGCTGAGATTCCCCTGCACAAATCCCAGAAGTATTTTAGCTAGCTCTGGGAGGGAACTGTGAAGATTTGCACTTTAACCTTCTAAGTGGTGTATGTTAAGCATTCTGTGACAGAAAGGTCAAATCAGGATTCAAACAAAAAAGAAATACATACAATCCCCACTCCTGTCAACAATTCCCACCCAGCCCAGTTGTCTCCAGACATGGGCACCGGTGAACTGGTTTTGTTATGGGCTCTGAACCAGATGTAACCTGTGACAGAGATACACCTCTCTTCCTTTTTGCTTCTCCCTTCGCAGTTATGACTCCAGCAACTACAGGCAAACTAACAGAGAGCTACAGAGCGAGGGCTATCTGCCTATGTCTTTTCCTATGAGAGGCAATAATCAAAAGCAAACATATACATCTAACATAAGCTTAGGCTCAGGGACCCAGGACACCAGGATTAGCTCTCCAGGAAGCAATGGGCTTGCCTTGCCTCCTGCAGCATGCCTGCACACAAAATACCAGGCTTTGGAAATGTGTTTGCCGTGGGCAAAGCCTCAGACTGGCCCCAAGCACTCTGGCTGCCCAGCTCACACCCCCAGGCAAAGGCCAGCTCAGGCTCCCTGTGGGTCAGAGTCCATGTGGGAGTTGGCTGCCCCAGGAGCTGATGGGGGCTAGACTGGCTGTAGCTTTATCCTCGTATTGTGTACAAGGAATTTTTCCTGCATTGCCCGTGTTCAGTGGAATTTGTATGCAGAGCCAAAGACTGCTCCACAACCACCTCAGAAAAGTGTGATTCATCAGATGGCATTTGAAAGGGGCCATCCCAGTGTCTGTCCCCTGGAAAACCCCTGGCTGCACCAGCAAAATTCTCTGGTAGCAGTGCTTGGAGAGGTGGAATCCTGTTCCAGTGGGCATTCCTAGCAGACACCCATATACTTATATTGTCTTTTCAGCGTATTACTAACAAACACTTTTAATTTACTCATCTAGAACAGGCTTTCAGTATTACAGAAAAAAAATTGGTTTCTGTGTTATTTCTGGAAGCTTATATAATTTTTTCCACTTTCTCCTTTCCTCTGGGCACCACCTCCCCTTTGCATAATTTCATTAAGATGTATGAAGTCTCCAAGATATATACCAGGAGAAGGAGAGCAAAAGCAGCAGTAACAGAAAAAACACCAAAATATCACTTTCTATCCAAGTTACACAAAAAATCCTGCAAAATTCTTTGGCACCAGAAGCATGGGAAATCAGAGCCACCTACTAGCCAGTGAAGGTGGGGTTCCTGTGTGCACAGTCAGGGCTGTGCCAGCAACAGTAGGAGACGTATTTTTACAGACATTTGAAGTAGAGAGCCTCAAGACCCTTTTCTGACATCCATGCCACTGCTGGTCAAAACAGTCAAAGGCAGCAGCACTGGAACTGTGCTGTGATCATGCCCTGCCTTACCATGTAAGTTTAGCTCAAGTGAAAAGGTCAGAGATCTCCATGTATTTTTTTTAAACTTAGAAACCAAATAAACCTGCGGTTAAATGTAGGACACCTAGGACATCAACTGTAGGATGTGGGGTTTTGAATTAAAACTTTGTGTCTTCTTCACCTTAGGATCTGAATAAGAATAGGCAAAAAGAAAATTAAAGTTGTATATGAAGTCCTGTACCCTGTCAGGTCTGATTCCTTCAGCAAATTAAAGAAATTTGTAAGCTGACCACAACAACCAAGGTAGTTCCCATCTGCCCAGGACTCCTCCAGCCTAATGAGGGCTGTGCCAGAGTGACTGTCTCTCCACGAATTTTCACCAGTTCTCTCCCAAAAGAAGACATACAAGCTGTTTGTTTAAAGCTCCTTACTGGATGCTCTAAGGCACAAGAAAAGCAAAGCTGTGTATCAGCAACCGTGGATATGGCATTGTCAATTCTGGCTCTTGGATTAAATCGAAACGCTCACCATTCATGGGCAATGAAAATGAATTGATGGTCTTGGATCTTTTCCCAGCAGGCCAGTGTCCACTGCTCCGTGCCACCAGAATGAATATCACCATCTGGCTCTCCTCTTCAGCAAAAAACACAGAACAGAGTAAAGGACTGACCTGCCTTCTCAGCCCCCTGTGTAGTTCTGGATTCAGGTGCCAGGGCAGGGCTGACCAGCCAGGCGCTCACTGCTATTTCCCTGGCTGAGCCAGATCTGCAAAGACAGGGGGACAACATAAAGATTGGACATTTTTTCAGCCCCAAGCATGTTTCTTTGCCCGTAACTCATGTCTTTGTCTGTAACTTGTGTCTTTGTAAATATTTATCCCCAAATGGCATCTGAAGATCCACATTCTATACGGTGTTTGTATTTTCTCTTGGTATGCCTGGACCAGTGAAAATCAATAAAATAAAGGCAGTTTCACTTGCAGGAGTTTGAAGCCATGGTGTTTGCCCAATAAACATCCCATACACAGTGCTTTACTGCTAAAGAGAACTGCACCAAAGTAAAAATATTGCAGGTACAAATCCTGATCCAAAAGCTTGTAAAAAGATACTTAGAGAAGCTGAAGGACTGGGTTGTGCAACCCTTGCAGCACTGAGCACTTACCTGAGCACAACCAGCCCATTGAGAAGGCCTGGCACAGAAATGTTCCCCACAATTCTGTGGCTTCAATAAACGAGCAAATTAGTTAACAAAGGATGACAGCATCTCCAAAACAGCCCTGAATTTTAGAGAGTAGGTTTTTTTCTGATAAAGTTAGCATAAATGTGCAGTAACATCCTTTCAGGAAGAAAATAGTCCCCACATACTAATAGGGTGATGCACTAGAATGGTTCCTTCAGAAGTTTTGCACTAGATTTTATTAGAGAGGAAAGATTTAGCCAGAACTTTTCTTGTTCCAAACTGGCATCAAAAAAGAAGAAACCTAAACAAAACCCAACCCACAGGGAAGAGAAAATAAAGACTGCAGATATTGTTGTCAAACTTTTAGCAGGTTGAAATCAGAGCTGCCATGCACAATGGCTCAAGTGTGCAGTTTTCAAAAGGGGCATCTGGAAAAAAACAAGTTTCAATTCATTTTGAATGTGAAGCCAAAGGACTTCAGAACAAACCTTTTGATAAAAGAAAAAAGTCCTTTAAGAGGGGTTAGGGCAGGAACAGTTCACCTCTACCCCAGTTAGTGACCGAGCTCTGAGAAGCAACCCTGGTTTTTTAGAGGATTGTTTCACTGGAGCTCATTTAACCATGTGCTGTATGACAGAGCTTCAGGAGGTGAGTGGAGCAGAGGCAGAACAGCTCTGTGAACAGTCAGCACATTGACCTGCAGGATTTCTTTCCTTTCTGTGATGTGTTAGGACCAGTTCCAAACTCCTCATAATCATTGCATTAATCTCACAAGCTGTGCCTCAGTTCAACCCTACAACATTAGAAACAGGAAATTTCCATCCCCCTGGCCTTTGACAGCCACTTGGCCACTGCCTTTGTGCAAAACCTCATAGAAGGAAACAAGAGCTGCATCTCCAAATGTGGTGACTGCTCCGGGAGACAAGTAGGAGACTCTCTCTGCTCAGTCGGAAAAAACCTTTGCATTTTTAAGTCAGCTCCAAAATGCTTGGCTCATTCTGCCCCAAAATCAGCACACCTCTCAGCAACCCTCAGCATGCAGGTGAGGTGGAGGAGCCCCATCTGGGTCTTCTTGTGGACAGTGCTCTGGAGAGACACAAAATCAGCAAAAGCCGGGCACCAGCCAGCCATCCCTTCCTCTCCATGGGTCAGACCAGAGGTACATGCCTGTCTTCAGTGCAAATCAGGGAGGATGGGGGTATCTGGCAGTCCCTCCTCCCTCTCTGTGAGCAGGAGAAGGACTCAAGTATCCTCTGCCAGCAGTGGAAGTCCCATCCTTGTCTCCTGCACAGGAGCCCACACTGGGGCCAGTCCCAGAAGGCCGTACAGCTCAGATCACTCGGAAACTCAGCAACAATGATGGAGCATAGTGCAAGCAGCAGGGAGGAGAGGGGTCCTGCCAGGGAGGAGCCCCCAAACAGGGAGCACATACCATTGTTTGGGTCTGTTTGTGTGACACAATCAAAGAAGTATCTATCCAAGGCTGTGGCTTACACCAAGGAGTAAAGCCTCTGTCTCCCCTCTGAACAGATGGTGCCTGTGTGCCCAGACGACACCGCTGGCTGGTCTGGAAAAAGCAAAGTAAGTATGTGCTGTGAAGGATGAACAAAAACGAGACAGAGACAGACAGGGAATTTAGCTTTTGTCACAGAAAGTTACCCCAAGCAGCCTGTAATAAAGGTGTCATGATGGAGGAATTGAAGCTGTGCCCAAGGCTGGCAGCCACGCTGTGTGCTCTGCGGCCTGAGCAGGTTGTAGTTGTGGTACCTCCTGAGGGGAGGAAGCAGTGTTTGCTCTCCACCAGGGTCTTTTGTGGGAGAACCTCCCTTCCTGACAGCAGCCAAAGGAGGTGCTGCAGATCATAGGAAAATCCAGGGCCACGCCATAGCACAGGTAGTTTCCATGTATTTACTAAGCTTCCCTGGAGTTCTCTCCCATGGACTTCCTTTGCATCCTCTTGAGACTAAGAAAACTCATCTCATCCCCAATATCCTCTAACAAGGAGTTTCACAGTAGTAAACCTCCTAAATAGCACCACAGCAAAACACTTTTGTACTAAAATGAGTGTTTAGAGTTGTTTTCTTCCCCAAATGTGTCATTCACAGTTACTGACAGGAAGAGGGACACCCCTGCAGGCAGTGGGGCTGCTGAGGGCCAATGATCTTGGGGCTCAGGGCATTTTTAACCCAAGTCATTGTAAACTTCCCAGCCCCACTACACATCCCAGCACGGGGAATCCATCCTGGGCACCCCACCTGCTGCACTCTCATACACTGAGGAGCAGCAGCTCACACTGAGGCCCATTGGCTGTTAAGTACCAGGAATGCTGTGGCCAGCAGGATAACAAGTGGAGAACCAGCATCTACACACCTTCTTCCACATCACATAGGACTGACATAGTTTTGTAATATCTAGTGCCTGGTCCAGTTTGCATCTGTCCGCTCATCCTTTAAGCTTCTTTGAACTCAAGTCTTGCACAGAGCTAATCACACCACCACTGTTTGGCTAATAATAGCAGCAGCCCTTCAGGTTCTCAGGAGCACTGACTGCCACCTAACAAAACCACAGCAATGCTACATCTCTGAGATCTCCTCCACTACCAGCCCCTTCTCGGTCTGGTGAGGAGAGAGCAGCAGAATGTAAAGCTAAAATGCTCATTTTTGGACCCTCTGAGCCCCAAGCAGGCTGTTCAGTGTTTCACAACCCATGCTGTCTGCTGCAAGCTCCTCTGGGGCACTCAGCAATTAGAAGCCCTGTGAAGAATGTTAAAAGCCTTTAATTAAACAAATATATTCAGAGTTAAAGATGTTGCTAAGGATGATCAATGCAAGAACAAACATAAACAAAGCTCCACAGGCACAAGGACCTGTAGATAGGGCAGTAACCCTGCCTGCCTTCCTCTGAAATTACCTTTCACAGTGGGTGTAATTCTTCTG
Source organism: Daphoenositta chrysoptera (assembly GCA_013397915.1). Classification (NCBI taxonomy): domain Eukaryota; kingdom Metazoa; phylum Chordata; class Aves; order Passeriformes; genus Daphoenositta; species Daphoenositta chrysoptera. The sequence goes on from VZRO01008588.1 coordinate 2,507,658, forward strand.
TGGGGCAACTCCTTCAGAGACACCCTGGCTGGGAGCATACCTGCTGTTCTGGGATAGTTGTGGCCAAGATTCACTCGACTTCCTGGCAGGGAGGAGAAAGGCAGGTTTCAAACCATGGTGTAGCTGCTGTCTACATTATTATTTTACAGTCTTTTAATTACTTCAGAAAAATGATTTAATTAAGGCCTCTTCTGCAGAGTTCTAGTTCAAAACTGCAGCCTGTCAGCTTTACTGGTCCTATACTGAAAGAAGAGGAGGCCCCTGAGAGAGGACATGCTAAAGCTCCTTTGTGCAATGCCTGTGTGGACTCCTGGAGCTGACATGTGTCTTGCAGACATGACACTGAATCACTGGGGTTTCAGATCAGCAGCACCTGGGGCAAACACTCATGCTCTGGGTGCAGGCTGAAATTTGCAGTGAGAGGAACATGCACTCAGCCATGAGGAGCTCTGCAGGTTTGAGGAACATTCCCAAGTATTATTATTCATCCACACGAGTGCTGACTCGCAGGGACAGCACCACCGCACACACGCTCAATTTTAAAGCCAATTTACTTAACTGGATTTTAGTACAAAGACAGCTAGAAACCTATCTCATTCTCCTGGGTCAGATCCTGCTGGCATTTTCTTATGTCTCAAACACACAAACCGATACTGACAGTGAGCAATTTACAACCCAGCTGGCCTTTGCCTTTTGTTAAGCACATTTCACAGTTTCAATAGCTTAAAACCTGAGTCCCTGAAAGGCACCTGGTTTCCAGCTCTGTTGTGCATTACAGCCCTACAGACCTGGGTACATACTCAGAGTCTCCACTTGCCAGCATTTTACATCCATACGACATTCTTGCAGCTACAGTGTGGGAAGAACTCCACAATGAAACTCCCATGATAGGTAAGAGCCTGGAGGGCTTGGAGACCAATCACTGCCCTCAGCCGTATCCCCTGGACCTCAGAGAAGCCAAACAGCAAACGAGGGCAGCAGAGTCACCTGCCCATGTACAACATCCTGCCACTGCCCTGACCCACCACCAGGCCAAAGGCACCTTGCAAAATGGCCTCTGAATTCCCTTTCTGTGGAGGGCTCCAGGAGTCCTGTGGCCAGATGGAGGGCTGGGCAAACCAGACACTGCGTGACTCTGTTGCTCCTCACGTGTCTCCTTCTGGCTGTGTGTCCTCGGGGTCTGGGCTTTACACTGGGAGGCCTCAGCCCACGTCCCACATCCCACATCCCATTACAGATTATCACTACTTTTATCAGACTTGGTAAACTGAGAGGATTGAGAGAAACATGAGTTACAAACCACACCCAAACAAGAAAGAAAGGTTGAAGGAAGAGGTTTAACCCAGGACAGAGAAAAAAAAGGAAGGGTGGAGGAGAAGCACCCCCTGCAGAAGAGGCTGTGACAATCATCAGGTGTTCTCTGCATCCTCTTTGAACAGGGTTAGAAACACACAACCCAATTTCCAACAAAGATACAGGAGGCTCTTCAGACACAGAACTGCAGGAGCCATGGGGATGCCTATGGAAATTGCAACTTAAGGATGTTATGGCAACCCTTTCCTTAAAGGGCTGCGGGAAGAATGCGGTTCACTTCCCCCCAGCTGTGGGAGCTGGAGGCGGCCAGGACCCCGCCTGCCCCAGCACTTCCATGCAGCAGCCCTGGAGAGGGAGGCTGGGAGCTGGGAGCTGGGAGGGGAAAAAAAGCCCTGCTGTGCTGGCAGAGCTCAAGCCCACCCGGGCACCGCCTGCCAGCCAGAGGGACAATCCCTTCACGGGGGGAAGCTGCAGCTCCCAGATTAGACTCTGGCCCCTGATAGTGCCAGGGTTCCCCTGCAGGGCACTGCCAAGCCCGCAGCCGGGCAGGGCTGCAGCTCCTGGTAGGGCCCTGCTGGGATGAGTGCCAAGATGAGCTTATCACGGATACTTGCACGGGAGCAGGAGGGGAAGGAGAGCATGTAAGCAGCCAGCTGCACAGGCACCCTAGGGCCCTGCTCTGAGAGGCAGAGCAGACAGATGTCAAGAAAGAAAATAGAAAAAAAAAGAAAAAGGCAAAGTCATACCATTGCCTGAGAATTTGAACTCGGCTCTAGGCAGGAGCACCTGTAACTTGCATTCCAGATTTTACACTATCTTTCTAAAACTTCTGAAATTTCCAACCGGAAGTGGGGGCTCTACCTCCTCTCAGGACTATTTATTTCCTTTTTTTTCCCACTCATTCTGCATTTCCTCCTATGATCCCCATCGTTCAGAAACATTGTATGTTTCATTCAACAATATCACCTTTATTTGGTGTTTAAGGGCACGCTCTTTCTTGTATGGCATTTCCCATAGATGCCTCAGGAGGAGTGAGGAAAATCTGGCTCCCCCAGAAGAGGGGACCCTCCACGGCGTGCTGGCAACAGCCACAACACCCAGACCTGCTCCCACTTCAGCTCTGCCAGAGCAGCTCCAGCAACACCCTCTGGGCTAAGCCAGCCTGCCCCAGGCCAGCAACATTGGCTCCAGGAGCTGCTGCAGCATGATGTTAGGGAAAAGGGTCTTAAAATCCATTTTTAACAGCCATGCTAAGCAGCAAAAATACCCAGAGCTGGTTAGCAGAACGGCAACATATTAATGCATTTATTCCTAATGGTCTATGCAACCCAGTCCTAACTTGAAATTTTATTGTTTATGGGCACAGCATGTTCATTTTATGGGAACAGACCTGCTCTGTGCTGGAAGACTTCCTGCAAGCAACTGTGGTGTTAATTTAGAAGATGGCTTTCTTCCCAAACAGTCATCATTAAACCAATAACCCTGTGTTACCTCCAGCATCAAGGGGCAATGTGCTGTTGGAGGCAAGACAGAACAAAGGTCCCAGTGATAGTAATTGCAAAAGGGCTTAGGGGCTGTTCTCTTCAGGGAAGGGAGAGAGATGCAGCCTGCCCAAACTCCAGGGTGTGCGGTTTTAAAGATCCTCACTTGAGCTGTATTGTGTTGATGTGCAGCACTGCAGAGCTGCCACTTCTGTACCCATGCCTGGCTGAGTTACAGGAACTATTTTCAGCATCTCAGCCAGAAACTACATCTCTCATGACTTTTATCGTGGAATGAGTGCGTGTTAGTAATCAGCTTGGAAAATCTGTTTCTGAGCTTAATCCTAAAGCCTCATCTTTGCTACAGAAACAACTGCACCCAGTGACACAGCACACCCTCCCTTCAGCAGCTTGGGGAATGATTTGCTGTCCTGGGAAATTGGTCACAGCATAAACCCACAGGGTTTTGCAACCTCAATATTTGATGCCTTTGGTTTAAGTGCTGAACACACTGTATAAGCACAAGTGGACAGCCTGAGCTGGGAACTCTTCTGTAGTGCTGAAATGCCAACCATTTGGGTAACGCTGTAAGCTAATCATAGTTTGTGCAGTAATTTTATCAATTCACAGAGGGAGGCAAGGGATTAATGCCAGGGTCAAAATCACTACAGAACTCATCTCAATTCTTTCAATTTTGGTAATCTTAAGGATGAACTTACATGTTCCTACAGCAAACTTGCTCAAGAAACTTTTTCTTTAAATGCCTTCATGAAATGTCTTTCTGAAGAAACAAAGCGCCCAGGCTTTGCAAGGGCAAGGATGTCAGTGTCCAGCCTAGGACAAGGCAGGCCAGTCATGGATGCATTGCACCGTGGTTGGTCCTGCGGCCACTGGAGAACCCAACTGTTTGCGCTGGATCTGTAAATGAACTGATGCAAGCTGTCCCTCAGGGCTTTTTTGAAAGGACTCCTAAACTTCAGTCCTCCCAAACTGCTCAGGATGCAACATATCCACATAGTAGTCTGTTTGTCAGTACTTCTGCAAGCAAATAGGTCAATATATTTCTAATGATTTGGTTTGGCTTAAATGGAGCATCAGTTGTCTTGCCGTGTTTCTTTGGCGTGGAGATGACTAAGTAAACAGCTGGCCTAGAGAGATTGGAATTTCCATCGCTGTCTATTGACAAATATTGACAAACATCTGGCAGGAATGAGTTAGGGAACCTTATTTCTGCATGAGGCAGGGTGAGAGGCTTAAAGACATCTTGAGGTATCTTCTAGACCTGCCCAGACTGATGATGAATTGCTGTCTAAATCAAATTCTGCTGGGATCACACATTAGAAACGCATTGACAGGGCTCTGCCATGCAGCTAATGACGAGACTGCCTCTGCCTCTTGAATCTTTCTACATAATTTCTGCATGATTTGCGTTTTTCACTAGCATTCAGGCATTCTACCTCCCTTAAAGAATCCACAGCTTATAGACAGGAAATATAACTGTTTTCAATATCCTTTATCCCAGGTGACAAGAAGGCTGCACCAAACCTTAAAGTAGGTCTCAAGTTACAGGCTTAGCCTCCTTTGCTTTAGACTGAAAAGCAGTGCCATGCTCCACAGTGACTTTCAGGCCAGTTGTTGCAGACAACGATCCCATCACACTGGGTGACACTGCCCAGATAGGCTCCCCTCAGCCCCTGTGCCCTATGGCTCTGCATCCCTCAGCCCTCTGCCCCCGTGCCCTATGGCTCTGCTACCAATACTGAGATCCCTCAGCAAATCCAAGACTTTTGTTCTCATGTTTAGGATCACAACCAAAAGACCCAACAGAAGCCCCATTTTTCTTGTTTTCAACAAGTTGCAGAAGTTACACTTGGGACTGTCAGGCTTCCTGCTCAACTCCCTGTCTTGAGAACTGAGAAGTCTGAAAGCCAAAATCTGTTCCTGCAAGAAATGAGAATGACAGTCAACACACAGCTGTAGAAGCACCTGCTTTGTTTAATTTGACTTTAAGTAAAGGAATCACAATCTAACCTACTGCCTTCACATAACCATACACCATTAATTTCTCTGCATATCCATGGAAACACAATATACAGAACAGCTACTTCTGTAAGATTTTTATTAAAAATGCAGTCCACAAAGCAGAACCCCCATACTCAGACATGGCATACAGTGCCTGGGCATCCTGCTTTGCTACCAGAGAGGGCAGCTCAGGACTGCAAAGCCATGTACGTAGCAGCAGAGAGCCCTTCACAAGTGCCAGCACCCTCCCGTACACCAAGAGGCTTGATACCTGCCCAGGAATGCCATAGTTCAGTATGCAGCATTGGAAGCAGTTTCCAAAATGTCAATTTATCGGAAAATTAAAGGATCTTTACCAAAATGAGTTACAGTGGCAGGAGCAAACAGAATGGGCAATATCCTACTTCCTCTCATTTGAACAAACACACATTTTTCTTCCAGGGCCATACATGTGTTCTGCAGAATTCAATTAGCCAAATAAAAACAGCGGTAGGTCATTTAGATTGTGTACATGAAAAAAAAATTAGAATTATTCTGAAGTACTGTATTCTAGTATTCTAGATAGAAACAATACCTACATGATTTACTGGGAGCAGCAACTCATACCTCTTCCTTCTTAGAGTACAGGCACCACAGAACAAGTTCAGCATGAAGTACTTGAAATCAAAGCTTTTACTATGCAAACACACTTTTCACCCATTAAAAAAATAGATTAGAGGAAGATATAAACATCTTATTTATTAAATCAAATAGAAATGCAAAATATATTTCACATGCCTTACATGGAAAAGAGATGAACTTCCAAGACTTTAAAGCAAAACTGTGCCAGTTGACACGCAGGAAATAGGAACATTATAAACAGTCACAAAGAGGAGGAAGGACTGGGGGGACGTGACATGGGGATGCTGGGCAGTTCCTCCCCACTCTGAGAAAGATCTCCTAAAAACAAGAATGGAATTTATGCTAAGCATTAGAAGCCAGAAATTAACTTTAACATACACTTATTTTGGAGGAAAATGTCTAAAGAAGTACAGTTGGCTACTAACTAGTCAAAACAGTGGTCTAAGTTATGTATACCATACTCATTAAGTGGACATGGGTTTATTTTTTGAGTATACCATAGTCAGATGAAATAGACATGGGTTTATTTTTTGAACATCAGTAGGGCCAGCAGGAGAATCAGAAACACCAAAAACACCTTTTAAAAACTAGATCAATACACAGCCACATTCTGTGCGACTCCGCTATTAAAAAAGGGAAAAAAGATGAAAAATAGAACTATTTTTCTAAATATTTTAATCATTTTGTCATCCTCCAACTCTTCCTCCCTCCTACACACAATTTCTTGGAAACTGAAATAACACTCAACAGCAAATACAAAGCATACACCAATAGTATATTCCACAGTTTTTCTAAAGAGTCAATAGTCCAGCAATTTTAAAGTGATCTATGTGCAAAAAATAAACAAATTAAAGAGTCTCTTAAAAAAAAAAAATTGCTGCAGCCTTAACTTCTACTTAAAAAAAAGAATCTGAGGATTAGCACTAAGTTTCCCAGTGGAGGACAGATCAGTAACTCCAAGTACTCTGCCTAACCTGTGACTTGGTATTGCAAAATTGTCAACATCCCAAGTTTACTACCTGCTGGCAAGTGGAAAACAGACCATATCCCCATGAGAAATAGGAAAACCACTATTCATAGACTGGTCTTCTGATATACATAAACATATGGTGCAGGTATGTATTCAGAGACTGCTACCTACAGCTGAGAACAGTCCTCCCAGCATGACTAACAGTAAATTATTGACAATAAAATGTGCAAGACTTCTAAGAGCAGTATTTGAAATGTTCCTGCCTGCTCAATGCCTCTAGGCCTAAACTATCTGCTCGTTAATAGTGGTGTAAGTCAGGGCAGCTCTGGTGAAGTTACAGTAGAAATCACTGTGCATGAGGATTTCTGTGTGAGAAGAACAGTCCCTTGAACTACAGACTAGTTCAGTCCTGACCACACTACAATAGGGAATTGTGTTTAAACCATGAGTAATCATGCAATCATCTCCCAGCATAGTACTTCTTTTCTGCACACATGGAATGTAAATGACTGAGATTTACAACTGATGATTTTGCAGATTTAATGGATTATATTTCTCTAATGGTTCTGGCAATGCAAACTCAGATAAAAAAACACCACCAAGAAGGCCAATAACAACAACAAAAAAATCCCAAGCTCACTGCTGCTTTTTTCTTTATTGGATGACTTATCTGGCACACAGTTAGGGTTTTCTAACAGTGAGTAAGTGTTCAAAGACATCAGATTAGTTGGGCCGGGGTACAGTAAAGTCCAGGTGTGGAAGACACCACAATAGGTGATAAAGCTTAATCACAGTTGAGTGAAAAAGCAGATCTTATGTCTGTTATTAGTCTAGTAAATGGAGATGACGCCCCACATCCTAAGCAAGGGCTGTGAAACAAAACAATCACCAACTCATAAAATGCCTTGAGTATTCCAGATAAAAAGTCAGAAGAGCAAAACATGAGCAGTAAAGTCACTTGGTGTTTAATGGCTTTCAAAGTCACTTTCCAAAGGAGTTCAAACATCAAAACTATTTCCAACTTGAAAGCCACGTGGCAGCATTCTCCCTTTTGCCACCCCGTGCTGCAAGGGACAGATGAGCATTATGGAGGCTGAGGGGGAGACCAGCTGCAGGAAGGTGACGGGCCTTTGCCAGTGTGAAGGACTAGCACACTGGACCACAGAAGGAATCTCACCCAAAAACATGAGGCCTTGAGGAGAAGAATGAAGGCAAACATAACTTGGCCTGATGCAAAACACTGAAGTACTGGAGAGCGTCCAGAGAAGGTCAGTGAAGCTGGTGAAGGGTCTGGAACACAAGTCCTGTGAGGATTGGCTGAGGGAGCTGGGGGGTTAAGCCTGGAGGAAATGAGGCTCGGGAGGGACCCTTTATCACTCCCTACAACTCCCTGAAAGGATGGGGTGGTGAGGTGGGGGTCAGTCTTTTCTCCCAGGTAACAAGCAATAGCACAAGAAGACACAAGTTGGGCTAGGAAATGTTTAGATTATTAGGAAAATTTTTTTCACTGAAAGTGTGGTCAAACATTGGAATAGGCTGCTCAGGGAAGTGGTGGAATCACCATCCCCAGAGGCATTCAAAAAAAGCACAGACATGGTGATTAGGGACATGGTGGACCTGGCAGTGTTAGGTTAATGGCTGGACTTGATGATCTTACAGGTCTTTGCCAACCTAAACAATTCTATGATTCTATGAAACCACATACCTTAATGAAGGAAAATGGTGGTTCTGGTGCAGTTCAAATCACAGCCAAATTGGTTTCATTTGCCAAGGACAGCTAAACACTAACAACACAATTCAATGTGTGTTTCGAGTGCTGTTAGGCCCATACCACATACAACATTTAGCCTTGGTTTGCCTCCCCATAATGCACTAAAGTAAAACCAGACCTTAAGGAATAACTTGCATAGTAAGAAAAGGTCATCAATTTAATCATTTACTTTAAGCAGGCAAGCAAATTTGTAAACATTCAAAAGCGGCAGCATCCAAGTTACAAACAATTTAAGGAAAAAAGAATTGAGATTATTAAGGTTTTTATCCTCTCAAAAATTTTGGAAATGAACTTTTAAAACACTGCAAACACTGAACACTCAGTTGCACTTCTTCTAATGCTGCTAGTAGTTCAGCCTTCCACGGAATTCTGCTTTCTAAAACACATGATCTCACAACTGCCATACTTTTTATGTAGCATTTGCTGTTTGGAAGTCAGCTACCAGAGCATTTCAGTCTAAATCCCATTAGCAAAGGGAATGCTTGTGTCTTGATTCAACACCTCTTTAACTTCTGAGGGTAAAGCATCAAAGAGGTGATCTTCCACTACGAGCCCGCTTTTCCTGAGAAGCTGACACTGCCCCAGCGTAGCTGGCAGACGGTCCAAGCAGTTTCCCTTCAGTTCCAGATAAGTCAGCTGCAACAGTTGACTTACTTTATCTGGGATTGAGGTAATACAGTTTTGTCCCAGACTCAAAGTCCTCAATTTAACACATTTAAACAACTGTTTTGGCAGAACGTCGACTTTGTTTCCTGTGATGTGAAAATGCTGAAGATTTTGAAGCAAACCTATTTCCACTGGAATCACCGCAATTGAGTTGTAGCTTACATCTAAACACCTAAGTTTCTGTAAACTGAACACTGCGGCAGGTAAGGTTTCAAGTTTGTTATTGGAGAGATAAAGAGACTCCAAATTCTTTATGTGGGTAATGGATGAAGGAATGCTGACTATTTTATTGTGCCACAACTTTAAACAAGTCAATCTTTTTAAATGCTGGAAACTGATGATTTCTTCAATTGTGCGTATGCTATTTGACTTTAAATCCAGTTCCTGTAAGTTAGAGAGACTGAAGATGGCATGGGGAATTCTCTCCAGTTCACAGTTCTGCAGTTCCAACTCCGCAACATTAGTCATTTTCTTAAGGCTATTGAGTACCACAAGCTTAGTGCCATCATTATGAATGACTAGTTTTGTCAGATGTGGTGCTACATCTGTGATATTGGGGGGAATTTTGGTCAAATTGCTCTTCACGTGGAGAATTTTAAGGTGTCTCAACTCTCTAAGAGATTCAAGCCCTATCATTTTATTATTTTCAGAGTTCAAGTTGCCTATCAAATATAATTCACGGAGGGTTTTGAGCAAATACACCCACGCAGGAATTTCTGCAACATCTGTGAATTTCACATGAAGGCATCTCAAGTGGTCCCGGAGGAAGCTGAAGGCAGTCTGCTCGACCTTCGCAGGGCAGTGGTACAGATGAAGCTCCTGAAGATTCGTCATCTGGGAGATTTTGGCTGTAATTTTCGCTTCAGGAATCAGCTCCAGTTTCAACACGTCCAGATCCGTCAGGTCAAACACTGCATCGGGGACCCCTGACAGCATGAAGAGGTGCAACTCCTGCTTGTCCTGGGCATTGCGGGAGACGTGCTGCCGAAGCTTTTCGTAAGTCCACTCATGGTTTAAACTAATTCCACGCAGTTTGTTCTCGCTTACCTCTGACAAAAAGACACCAAATCGCTTAGAATACAGCTGGTCATACTGATCTACCATGTGCAAGAGAAACGCAAAATCATTTTTGACATCAGGGATATCACTGAAGCTACTCTCTTCTCTGACCTTTTCAAAAGAGTATTCTTTTAAAGGTATTCGGAACAGCCAGAACAGCGTGTAGAGGCAGATAAAACCATAGACACAAATGAGGGAAATGTAGCTGATAAGCAGCTTCTTCAACATATAAGCCATATTGTGTGTACATTCAAACTGTGTGTAGCCAATCAGGTGTTCCACTTTTGGGTTGCAGATGTGTTCAAAACTGATGGTGTTGACAAAGTTTGCAGTATAGCAGAGAATAAATATGAACTTGACAGTCTTGATGACAGTCTGGCCAACATAGAGCTTATAAATCAGATCACTGTCTTCCACATGAGCCCGGAACTTACGGACTTTCTCAAACAGTGCTTTGGCTTGTTCTCCATCTTTCTTATCTAAAATCGTGACACTGGGAATCTCGATCATCGGCTTGTCAGCTGAAAATTTGAAGCCAGATTTGGTTATCATAGGAGTGCTAGCACTTGGGCTTCCTTCATCACTGCTAGTGGAAACATACTTGGGCAGGGACTGGGCACCAGTTAACCTCTGTTTGTTCTCCTCAGAGTCCTCACATGCCGTTTCAGACAATGCTTTTGTAGTCCAAGGAGACTCAAAGCACTTCCCCAATATAGACACAAAATGCTCAATTTTTGAGCAAGTCTTGGGATACTTGAACCAAAAATTACTACTGACTATTAAAATGATTGTATGGATGAGAACAAGATAGGGAAAATACTTTGAGTACCAAGGAAGAGCCAAATGATAGCACATCTGGTTAATAAATACGTACTGCTGAAAATCCAAATTTGTTTTACGGCCTGAGGAATCTTTCTGCTCCTTCTTCAGCTCCTGGCCTGATTCAGTGGGTTGATACTGAGAAGAGGTAGCTCCACTCAGAAGAATGTTAGGTGTTACAGTAGGGGCACTTCCAAAGGGAACAGTTCTCATTGATGCTTCTTCTTGACCAGTGGTTGTTTCAACAGTGGTAAAGTCGGCCTTCCCTGATGTATCAGGCTGCACTTTTGAATTTACAGTAGACTGCAAAACTGGCAAGCAGACCACCTGATCTTTTGTTAGCTGCATGGTTCCAGCAAAAATGGCAACCATTAACATAACAACAGCGAGATAATCCATAAATACATCCCACCATGGTTTCAAGATACGATAAGTTGGCTGGATGTCACTGAGTGATGCAACTTCTGCAAGGGTGAACATTCCTACAAGAGAACAAAGACAAAATCAATATTGTTGACTGGGCACATTAATTATGCCATTTAAAAACAATCCCAGCATGACATACAGATCCTCAGGTGGTTTCACTTTTCCTTATGTTTCGTTGCCTGTCACACATTGTCCATCATTCCACTCAACAGTTTCTCAAAGGATATGACACAAACAATGCATTACTTTAATAAAACAGAAGGTTTATCACTTCAGGCTAAATCATTTTTATGTATCTTTGCCACTTCACAGCACCAAAGCCTGCTCTGTGCAAGTGAAATATCTGAAAGGAAAAATACTGTAGCTGATATGTATTAATAAAAAGAAGAGCAACAACAGACTACACAGCACAAAATCTAGTTCTGTAAAAATTATTGCTTGAGTCTGAGCATATAAAATCCAGCACTAACACTATTTTGTGGTACCTTGCATTTAAACAAAACAGCATTTTTCTAAATGCTTTGCACTCTGCTCATGACTTGGACAGCATATTTTAGGTCTTGTTACGTTGTCAACAAGGCCTCTCATTTCTTTTCATCTAGCACAACACAGTATCTTCCACTCCTTCTTACTGAGCATCCATGTGTATTATCAGATTGATTGGCTCCTTTCCCTTTTAAGTACCACTGCACAAGTGAAAGCCTTGGCTGTTACTATGTGAACATTTGGCACAAATTTTTTAACATACTTGCATGTTTTAAAGTAAAAAACCAGTTGGATGGGGCCTTAAGTAACCTGATCTAGTCACTAGCATCCCTGCCCATGGCAGGAGTGTTGGAACTAGATGATATTTTTAGGTCTCTTCCAACCCAAAACATTTATTCTATGACTGGACCAAATACTGGTACCGTACACATTTTTCCCCCAACTGATTCAAGCCAGCTAACCAAGAACAAAACCCACAACTCTTTCTTAATATAATGGGGAAAACATTTTTTCAGATTATCATCACAGCCTAGTCATCATAGGAAGGATCATAGGAAGCTGGTTAGTGCAGGTAGCACAGGAGCTGACTGCAAGGTTTTCACTTTATCTTAAACATATGCACTGTGAAACAAAGCAGCAAACTGAGTGAGAATCCAAACCTCTCTGCAGCTTTAAATAACTTGCTTTGCTTTTTGTTTTGACAAAATATGGAGGACTCCAGTTATCAGCTTTAAAAAAAAATAAGCTTCCTGTGCAAGCAGGATGTGGTAAAATCATCATTTTAACTGCTGAACGTGTGACCCAAATTTGCCATTTCTGAAGAAAAATATCTAGCTTGTGTGCACACATGCAGCAGGGAAGGAGATAATATGTACATTATCCCACAGAATGTGTCTCCCTTTGCTTGGAAGAACAGCTCAGCAGAGCACAAGGAGATCAAAGCAGGCAGTAACAAGATGCATTAGATTTATTATTTTTAACTTGTAGCATAACAGATCATACAGACCTGCACCTTACACACCCTAAAGCACAGTGACACAGGCAACATATATACAATGTGATAACTTAATTGTTTCTAAATAAAGGACATTTCTACACACAGAACTCAAATACCACCAGTTGCCTATATGGTCAAAATCATGCACTAGCACCCCTCCTTCCCCACACCAGTGGCAAGCAGCTCCCACATCTCAGTCTGTGGGAAAGGCCAGCTCTTGTCTTTACTACCACAGAGCTCATGATCAAAGTGTCTCCTCCAACATAGGGAGATATCTAGTCCCTGGCCTCCCACTCTCTCCTCCCAGAAGCTTTTACCAATTGCATACCAAGCCTGAGATCTGGTGGAGGCAGCCAGAGAGGAGAGGACTTTATCTCACTGCAGCACTCATCTCAGTGCTCTTGGCACAGTTGCCAAAACTTAAAAGTTAGGGCTCAGTTTCTCAGGGAACCAGCAGAAGGAGCTTCCCGTTCTCGTTTTATTTTCCAGTGGGCAAATGAATGTCAAATACTCCTCCCTCATCAGAAGTTTTTGAGGTCTTACAGTCCTGCCAGCTGCACAAGGACCTCCTTCCAGCAGCACGGTTCCTGAGCCTGTCCCCACGCACCTCGCCAGGGCTGCAGCCGCTGTGGAAGTGCTGAAGGGCACCCACCAGCAACACACCCCGGCTATCAAAGCCTCGCAGTGCCTGACCTGGGAGCTGGCTACAAACTCCCACCTGTTATGTGTCCCAGGGCTTTACCCACACCGAGTCACAGCGTGACCGCTTGCCTTAGAATTGCTGCATTGGACGTTTAAATAACAACAGCGTGCAAAGGAACAGCATTAGCCACGTGTGCCAATGTGAACAGATTGATATAAAAGGACCCTCCTAACTCCTAGGGCCCAGCTGTCTATCACCTGCCCAGAACAGGAGAACCACAAAGCACAACAGTAGAGGTGATTTTTTCCCCCTGAATGGATTTTTTTCTTCCCAGGAAACTCTTTGGAAGGCATACTCTCCATCTCCGCACTGTTTTCACGGTGGTCTCACCTGCCTTGGCTGCCACAAGAGCTTCTTGCCAGCGGGCAGCTGGGCCGGAGAGCAGAAGGCCACAGGCGGGGCAGGCCCCAGGCCCGCCCGGCGGCCGCGCCCCGGCTCCCGCAGCGCTGCACGGCCGGGAGAGCTGGAGAGCGGGAGAGCGGGAGAGCGGGAGAGCGGGAGAGCGGGAGAGCGGGAGAGCGGGAGAGCGGGAGAGCGGGAGAGCGGGGGGAACCGACCTCCGCTGCGACAAACACGCGGAGCTGCTACTGCTTCTTCCTCTGGGGCTAGCCTTTCCCTCAACCCTGCACCACCTAATTATGTGGGAAGTTACTTCGTTGCGGTTTGGGGCACGGCCTCCAGAATTCCTTTCACAGACTGAAGGTGATTTTTTTGCTTCTGCCACGAGAACACGTGGATTAAGCGCTGAAACCCAAGCACTGCAGACATGACTGCTCTAAACAACTGAAATAATGGAAAAGAAATGACAGAGCACAAAGTGGTTCCAGCTAAAGACTTAAAAAAGAACAGCAATAAAAGCAAAAGCTAAAAATCGCCTCTACCAGACCTCTGTCTTGCACACACAAAATCATTTCCAAAAAGGTTAGGAGACACAACAGAGCCTGAGTAATCCTCTTTGTGAAGCTGTACGCAGCATGGTGTAACAGGAGCTTTACACCAAGAAGTACCACATTCAGTGTTCTGAACACATCTTTTCTTTCAAGTTACTGATACTCAGAGAAGAGCTCCTGCTCTGGCAGAGATTAGCAGTTATAAAACACAAAACACTACTCTGTGGCATTACTAACACTGCCTCATAAAAGACAGTCAGACCTTTTTCTAGCTAGCAAAAATCAATTCCAAGAGCTGAAAACATGTTTGCCTCCTCACATGTCCAAAATTTTTAATGTTCTGAGTCTTAAAAACCAAAATGAAAAACCATAAATCTACATATAATGTAAGACACACTCTGACAGGCTGCAAATAAATTTGATATTTTCTCTCTTAAATCCATCATAACATGTATTGGTGTTTGATTTTACTAAACTAATAACCACAGAAGTTAACTTTGATTATATTTCTGCACACACTTAGAAATCAAACTATTAAAAGGCACTCAGAGCAACGAGTCTGTACAGTACTGTAATGGGTTTGGATTTTCTTTATTCCACAGTTGAATTTAAACTACTCAAAGCTTTTAAAACCTACTGTCTGGAATATTCCTTGGAGTAGGTGGATAGTATTTCCATCACTAATTTTCAACTCCTTTTAAGAGTGCCAAATTGGGCTTCAGGTTTCATTATGAGCTACAATGATAACAGAGAAGTAAGGAAAAAAAGAAAGAAAGAAAGAAAGAAAGAAATGCAAATGCCAGTCTGTGTCTGGCAGGCAGAGCCTGCAAGAGCCTGCCATAGGTGGTCTCCCCTGAAGACCAGTCAGGGCATGCTCTACTCCCAACTCCGATGCAGAAAACATCTGTGAGCAGATAGCTGAAACTGAAAAACAAAGTCCTGTGCAGCTGAAATGCTAAAATACCTGATTTCTCATGGTGAAAACATGCACTTCTTTCAGCCCTTTTCTGGGCTTACAAGGCACCAAATGGACCTTGAGGCTCAGCAGCACATGGGTTTGTTACACACCCGAGATCCAAAGAGACCCACGCTAGGAAAGTGAGGTTCTTGAAGAGAAATGTTTTTTAATTCCCAATATGGAATTTTAGGACGGACTCCTTTTTAAAATAGCACATCTTTGTTTAGTTTTAATAAGCACAGATTTTAATTCAGGCCTATTGCAGTATGATCCTTAGGGCTGCACAGCTACATTAAGACTTTTATTTTAACAAATAACCTTTTTTCCTCCCAAACCCTCTGTCTCCAGCTCTGTAACATGGATAAACATTCTAGGATAACATTAACTTCTTTCAGTTCCATCTATCACTTCCAGATATCTACTGGGTGTATTCTTTCTCCTGAAACAAAAACAAAATCTTTAGCCTAAATAAATGCAACTGTTCTAAGCACAGCTGTTTCTTGCCACCTTCTCAGATTTTGGGTGGAAAAGCTTGAAGTTCTGAAAGTACTGCAGTAGTGTGATTTGGAGTTCTAGAATTAGACCTACTTTGTTTATTTTGCAGTTATACAAGTTACAGTGAAAATGGAATATTAAGAGAAAAAAATGAACAATGACAATACAACTCTTATAGACCCACATTAAATCAGCAAGGGTAGCAACTAATTTAATAAATCATTCCTTTTAACAATTATAACAATTTCATTCGTCTTAAAGAAAAGCTGTTATAGAAAGAGGTCAGAATGTGATTCGCCTGGTCAATTTCTGACACATTTCAGACTACAAATGCTGAAATACAAAATGGACATATTTGGGATATTTCCTAAGAAACTGTTCTAGCTTAAATACAGAAGTTAGCGGAAAAGGAAGCAGCAGATTGGTATGTCACTAGTGTTTATTTACATCCTACTTCTTCCTGTACTTACAGATAAAAACTGTCTGTCCTGTAGCTCACTGGCCCTCCTGTCTTAAAAGCATATTTAAAGTTAAAGCAAATTCAAAGTCAGAACAAACAAATAAACTGAGAATTGTAGCACATGATACATTCATTTACTCAGGT
This sequence comes from Daphoenositta chrysoptera, assembly GCA_013397915.1. Classification (NCBI taxonomy): domain Eukaryota; kingdom Metazoa; phylum Chordata; class Aves; order Passeriformes; genus Daphoenositta; species Daphoenositta chrysoptera. The sequence continues at coordinate 2,523,940 of VZRO01008588.1, forward strand.
TCCCAAGACTCCAAACAAGTCCACTTTGTTTCAGGAAACAAAAAAATTCTTGAATTCGCCTTGTCACTGCAACTGGTAAAGAATTTCCTAAAAAAAACTCAACATTTCTAGCTGAAAAGAAAAAGTGCTACCATGAACAAAATCGTTTTCTCCCTTCCCACAGGAAATTAAGCAGAAGAAAAGTTTTCCCATAACTAAAAGGCTTTGCTAGCTTGTTTTTGATCAAGTGACCGTAAGTTTAAATTTATTTCCGCTGTATATTTTGCTGTCTCTTTTCACCAACCATTTTTACTTCTGCAATATCTTATTAAAGCAGACTACTAGATCGTAATGTGGTGAGAATGGATTATGAGATTCCTGTTAGCCAGGACCCTGCCATTATCAATTGTTCTATGGACAATCTGCAAAGGTCAAAAAGATAGTATTATCCTTTCCTTTTTCCTCCTTTTATTCTCCACAGAACCAAGTATACAAGCCCCACAACCCTTGTGAAATAATGCACAAAGACATATGGCAAAGTCTATGAATCATTATGAATTTAGGTATTCTGAGCATACAGACACATCCATACCTGCATTGGTTATTCAGTTTCTGAGATGCGAAGTTTAAAACAAACTGAAAGTTTAATCACCACTAGGCTTTGGGATCGAGTAGAAGAGGGAAACTGCCCTGCTAAAGTAGGTGGGAATATTACATCTATCCCTAGCCTGGTTTGCAGCTCCGAGTATGTTGGCTAAGAGGACTTAGCTCTCTGCTGCTTTATTTCACAAGGGATTATTGTGCTTTACTCTACCTGAGCCCACTCAAGCTACAAAACCAGCTGTAGGTACAACTGCAGTTACAGCCCCTCCTCTCAACCATCCTGCAAATTGACCCCTAAAATTCAGCCAAGCATGGATTCATGCACTGAGTGTCTGTATTGCCTGAGAAGTCCAGGAAACATTTCACAGGAAAATAAAACATGGGCATTTTTACAGTGTTTCTCTACTATAGGAAATGTTTTGCTGCTACTTTAGTGATGGAAGGCACTGCAGAACATGAACACCAAGATGGGGTTTATGTTATCAGATACTTCCTGATCAGTGCTTTTATCTCTGGAAAATCAGAAAAAGATTTAACATAAAAAGCTGCATAGAAAAAGATTTCCATTATTTCTTTCCACCCATTAGAATGACAAGAATTCCCACTTACTGTTTCTTCCCAAACATCTGACAGCAACCAAAACTACCCATTTTAAAATCAATCTGCAAGATCTAGTCTGGTTTATTTTTGTTTGGTTACTCTGTAATGGATCATGAGTGGATAAGGAAAAGAAACGAACATAAAGCTGAAAGGATATTTCCTAGAGAGAAAAACATTTCAACTAAGGAACAAGAGTTCCACAATATCTTTTCATTAAATCTCATTAGATAAATATATATAGAAACATATGATGCTCTTATTTGATAACACACTTAAATGATCAAGCAGGAATAATTAGCATGACTCATACTATAATTATTTGAAAAACAAAAGCAACCAAACAAAACCCCCCACATCTAACCCATCTCCCCAGTTCCCCCATCCCACTGCCCAAACTGCACAGCTATAATTTTCGACTTTCCCTTAAAGGGGATATATAATCTCTCTCTGTCTAAATATATATATATTTATATTTATACACATAATATATAAAATCTCTGATATAGTCTGCAAATACATTCTCCAAGTAGAGAAGCATCACCTTTATAAACAACATGAACCTCACTGACAGTACCTTGCAAAACAAAAAAATTATCAAAATCTAATTTCTCTTAGACTGCATAAAGAAATATTAGGCTTCAGTAAGCTGGAGACAAAAATAAGATTCTTTACATAATCAATGTCAAATTAGTACAATTTACAAAAATGTAATCTATAAAAAACCACTTTTTTCTTTTTTTAAATCTTAAAAAATGCTACCCTTCAAAGCTGGGCTTTTTCAGGTTGTGTAACACTCTAACCTACTTTTGGATGCTGCTATTTAAGTGTTTACACTGAATCTTCCTTGTTTACCAGTTCTTTGAAGGTCTAGTGCCATACACCACTCCTACACAGACGGTTTTGTAATCAATGTGATATTTAAAAAGCAGTATTAGCAGCCATTATTTCCCTAACAATAAACTGTCAAATCTTACCTCATTCTTGTCTTGCTGTAAATGACTGGAGAGGTCTGTTTAAGGATGACTTTCAAAACAGGAGCCCATTGTTATTTGTCACATTTCTGAGCTCCCCAAAGCACCCAAAGATTATTAACACAGTTAGAGCTCCCAAAAAAACCCCCAAATTATCAGCACAATTAGCTCTATATTTGCTGCATGCAAATTCTGTGTCTACAGAGCACAGAAAATTAACAATTTCCCATTTTGCCTACTGCAGCACTCCTGAGCATGCTCTTATAAAAGAGCTGCTTTGACCAAAAGTGCAAGCTTTACTTTTAATTGACATTTATCCCCAGGCTTCAGAGTGCAGAGCAGGTGCCCACTATACTTCAGAAAGCTCAGTGAGACCCGAAGCTGGATGTTCAGTAGCACTGCTCCATCCTTCCTTCTCACAGGCCAGCAGGGTCAGAGACCATGGAGGGCAGGAGAGAAGAGATGCGAGAAGCAAAGAAGACTGGAGAGAGTGGTCCTTGAGCATCCCTCTTCATGGGTCTGTGTATCTGGCAAACAGCTCAGGATTATAGGTATGTTCCAGTTGAACTCAGGTAACCACACGGGATTTTACAGTTACAAAACAAACCACCCAGCACGGCAACATGCAAGAAACCAAGAGATGGTTAATGAGACACCAGTAGGGTAAATACTGAACTTAACATGCGTTTCACACCTGTAAGCAGCAGTCCATGAATGCACAGGCTTTTCATGGGCACAGCTGCCAGAACAGAAATCCTACAGCAGAGTGACAAGGACCTGGCACATAAAGGCAAAGAACATGCCTTGGATGTACCCTGGTACATGCACTCCAGCCCTTACACTGCCGCTACAACCACTCTTATTTACACAATGCCAACTCATCCTTCTTTTATCTGAGGCAGCACATCCCCAGTGATCAAACCCGCACTGCGGAGGCTGAGTAACCAAATTTTCAACAGCATTTTCTGTTTCACCTAGCCAGAGAGCAAAAACAGTGAGCAGACACTTGTATGCCATTTCACAGAATTCCCAAAACAGCCAGACCAGAAATCTCGAAAAGACAGCCTGACTTGTGCGTGCACGATTCCCAGTTTAACGCCAAGCACTTTTACTCAAGTGCAGACACAACTGAAAGCTACTGAAGCTGATTTCACCTGTGCTGGCATGGATGTACAATGCAATTAGAAGTTACACCACAGAGTAAACTAACAGCTGCTTGTGCTCAAGTGTAAATATTTAATCCTTTTGCCATTTCTAAATCTGCCGTTCCCCTATCTTTTAGGCTGTGAGGTTTCTGCAGTGTTTTCATGATCACTATCAGAAGTAGAGGAACACACAGTAAACATCTGGCACTTCTACTAACCAGAGCACTTTGGGAATTTATCAAGTTGCAAAAGCAAGCTGCACCAAAATAAAAGCACATCTGGTAACTCTTGTCCCTAGAGGCTGCTTTTTATCACTAAAAACAACCCAGCAATACAATTAAAAATAAATTAAAAGGATTGGAAGAGTAAAAAAAGGAAAAAAATACAACAAACTTTTATTTCCTTTTTAGTTTAGAAATCTAAAAAATACAATGGTTAAAAATGGTTTAGACCCAAGTTATTTAAATTTGCTTTTACATAAATAAGTCCACATGGCTACAAAGCTTGTTACATGAAATTGCTTTATCTCAGATACAGATAGCACTCAGCAACTCATGCAATTCCTCTGAAAAATACTCCCTTCTGATGCACAGCCACACACACTGCCAGTCTCTGTCTCTCCTTCTTCCGAATTCAACTGGAACCGGGGCAACTTCAAAGCGGTTAAGAAATTTAACCTGGCACACATGGAGCTGATAGTTTGGCGATTTTAAGCCACAGAATGTAAAGATACAAATCTTATTACAGAATATATTAGTAACTCTAACTACACACCCTAACTGTACCTAAAGAACCAGCAGGAGTGCCTACCAAAGAGAAAGAAACATGTTGCTGAAGTTCATTTTGCTGTAGAGTTTAATAGCCCCTCTTCAGGGCAAAATGACCTCTCCACCTTAACTCATGGTACCAAAGTCTTGTTTTACTTAATTTCTAAACTGCATTCCCATCCAAATGGAAGCAGGTTTACTAAGTAACTAAAGCAAATTATTTTCAATGAATACTTTCTCCTTCTTTTTATTTTTAAGGGACATGTAAGCAACCTTGTACAGGAACATTTACAGCATCCTCGTGGAGATCTAGAGCCAAGAACAGACAAAAAGTTCCTTTAACTAAAGAACAGGCTCCATTGTTCTCTATCTGAGCTGGTTCATCTCTTCAGCCTGCAAACACAGTGACTCTCACTGGGGTACATGCTGAACAGAAGTTTCATAAAGATTTGCACACATATAAGCTAATGTATTTTCAAATATCTGCAGTGACACTTTCATTATAACCGTTATTTAAAAGCAATCTAGGAAAGGTCACACTTAAATAAAAAACTTAAAACAACAAACACAAATTAAACATGTGCATACACACAAAAAAGTGCCCAGTGACACAAGAAGCTACATGTAAACACAAGCCTCCTACTCACACATCAGAGTTCCTCTGTTTCTGCCAAGGTCTTTTCTGTGGCAAGAGCAGTAGGAAGGTGCATTAAGTGCAGCTGAGAATCAGGATATGAAAAAACACACTTGAGTCCACCTTTCCTTTTGCCCACTCTGCTACTTAAAATAAAAAAGTTAAAAAGCTAGTTTACAGCTGTATAAATAGGCTGTACCCTCAATTTTAACATACACAGTCTCTCCCACTCTTTATGGGACAACAGTCTAACTTTGTTCCTACTTAAATGTCACACAGCTTCTTGTATCCCCAGGGAAAAGGGGATACTTCCTCACTCAAGCCAAGGTCCAGCTGTAAAACCATGTCACAGAAACTACTTGAGATAATAGCCAAGCAGCCCCTGACACCCCCCAGCATCCTGCCTCCCCCAAGCCAGGGCAGACACCACAAAGCTGATAGCCTGCTGCCAGCCCTACCTGCTCTTAATCAAGCAGAGAGATCTTCTGCACCTCAGACATCCTGCCAGATGGGTAACAACTATGACATCTCACATAAAACTCTAATCAGCAGATGAAGGATGAGTTATTAATGTTACCACATTCCTGCCAAGCTTCCAATAGCTGAACTTCCAGTGGTTTCATGCCCGGAAAAATGCCTGCAGCTGAAGCATTTATCCTCAAAGGGATTTATTTAAGTTCACTATAATTCTTTTTCCTCTTCTAAACTTAAGCTGCTTTCTGTAGGAGATAAGCTATTTGCTTAGTCCATCTAGTCCCATAATTGTTTGGTTGAGGGTGTGTATTTCAGTACTTAAGCATAAAAAGAAATTGCGCTGCAACACATATTTTGGGGGCTCTTTTGAAATTTTGCTGATGAGTTCAGATCACCTCCTTCCCTTTTATGCTTTATTTTCCCAAAACCCCATTCAAAACATTGCCTTAAGAACAGAAAGAATGTTCCAAGACTTGCTGTCCTCCCAGAGATTGCAGCATTCCTGCTCTAACAAGCAAGCTTTCAGCTCTGCAAAAACATTCAGTAGGGTTCTGTTGTGTTGCTTGATGCCATTCACCAGCACCAACAGATCCATACAACCTCCAATTTAAATATTTACTATTGCTGAATTTATATTATGATATGACTCAAAGGCTCCAGCTGGAATTGTAACCTCTGCACTGAGGGCCCTCCAGCAGGGAGTGGGCAGACAACCCTTGCCCCTGAAGGCTCACAAACTAAAAGTGATTATTTGTTAGGCAATGATAAGCATGTTTGTGGCTGTAACATTCAAAGCCAAAAACCAAACTCCCTCAGGCTTCCAGAAAAAGATTAAAAAAGTGGGATAACAGCATGATTAAAGTATAATCAAATTTAATGTTTTAATGCACTATCTTTGAGAAGGCTTAACATTATGTCCAGATAAATCCTTTTACAATTATAGCATTCCTATATACTTAGCCATACTCCTTCCCACTGGTTTGAGGATGATGCTATCTCAAAAATAAGGCACTAAATGTAACAACTCTTGAAACCTACCCTTCCGTGTAATGGACAATAAAGCTTTCCTTTCCAGTCAAATCTGTTTTAAAACAGATAATGAAGCTGAGTGTATACTCCACTTCAACTCCTGCAAAATAAAAATACAGAAAGGAGACACTTCATTCAATCCTATCTAGAGAGACCACTCCTGCTCCAGCACTTTTCCATGATTACTACAGGCTTCCACACACACTTGCAATAAAGTTTTTGGCAGCCACCTTCACAGACATGCACCCATGTACTATGTCACTGTCTGTCTGACTTTTACAGCCAACATCTGCCTGGACAGCCAAATCAGAAAATCAGTGCAGAGGCAGCTTTTTTATTCTGCAGGCAGCTTCCCCTTATCCCAGGTACTTGCCATTTGAACTTGTTTTAGCAAGTTTCACATCACTTAAGGGTAGCAAAATAGCTGCTCCCCAGCTGCTACAGAAGTAAAAGCAGAGTGCCCTCTAACTGGAGGAAAACAAAAGAGTCAGGTTTTGTTGTTGCCACTGTAAGCAATTTTCACATCCTTCAGCAGGCCCCAGTCAGGTCCCCAGGAGATTCATTGCAAACATGGATCACCAGCAAGGCAAGTTCAGGACACAGCATTGCATCACACTCACCTAGCAGAAGAAGGTCCTTACCTTCTAAATCACCTTCTAGTCCTTCCACCAACATGCCAAGATTTAAAAGAAAAAAGGGGAAATATAAAGTCTGAGCTTGTGCAAGTACATCAGTGACTTCAGCATCCTGGCTCTCATTGTGACTTCCACTGAGCATAACGGAAGACTTTCAAAAAGAGGTGCAATCCAGGCCCCCTTGCTGCCCTGGTGTCCTGAGCAGAGCAAGGACTTGTCCTAAGGCAAATCCTTAACATCACAGCCAGAAGTATTTCTATAGGCATGTGTGATGGACCAGGCATCACCTACTCACAAAGCAGGATGGAGTAAATTATGTTTTTATCTTGTAACAACACCAGTTCCAGTGCGGTGGTGGTGGTGAGAGACTGAACAACTTCAGTGTTCCCCTCCCAAGCATGCAGGGACCTCAAGGCACTCTCAGTGATCAGGGAGCATGGCCCCATGGGCCTGCAAACACCCCTCTCAGAACAGGGTAGCCTGGAGGCATCCTGCAGCTACCAGGGACAGCAGGGATTATTTGAGCTCTTGGTTTGCATTTCAAGTTGTTGACTCAACACAAAATAAAACACAAAATGGCCACAATTTCCCACACAGTGACCTATATCACGTCATAGCTGAACACAAGTCATCTTCAATACAGACCTATTTTTACATCTGACTGGCATTATTTTCACAAGCATCTACTCAAGAACATTAGGACAACTACCCAACCGCTTTATTTACATTTTCCTGTTATCTCATCGCACACTTGGACTACTGCCTGTGTGTGTGGGTGTACAGCAATAATACACATATGACTACATACCCATCAGTCAAGAGTTCAGGATTTGTCATGGCCAGACTGAAACACAAACGAAACCATCCATTTAATTTAAGTTTTGTAACAGCCTGTCTTTGACCAGGAGTTCTACCTGCCAAATCATGCCTGAAGTACATTTTTTTTTAAATAAGAAAAATTTTATCAAGGCCCAGAACTCTATGATAGGTTTTGTTCCCTTTTAGTCTAAACAGCAATTCTAATCTCAGTTTCAAGTTCCTTAAAGGCTAAAAGAGAAACTTTTTCTCTTAGATATAAAGCAACCAAGCGACTTTGGATTAATGAGAGTTTAAGTAAATTATTCCTTTAAGCCTTCATTGATTTCAATTTCCCAAGAACAGATTTGCTTTGGGAAGCCAAAGTGAAGTACTGTTCTCTACCCCCATCACAAAGGTTGGGACATCCACACACAGCACCAACTGTCCTTAGCAGGTAAGACTCAAAATGGGGACTTTAAGAAGGCAGGTGATGATGCTACTGCTGTGAGCTCTAAACTCTTGCATACGGACACAGCCACGTTCACTGTGAAGAAGTCCTGGATCACAATACCAAAGTTGGATCCTTGCTCACCACACATAAACAGGCACTGTTGTTACAGCCTAGTTCTGAAACATGGCTAATAGCTTATTATGCTGCTTGCTCTGTTCTGAGTGGCAGAGCTCCTGCTGGGTTAAAACATTCTGTGTGAGACAGACCACCACGACAATCCTGCTCCTGACTCAGTAGGGGCACGCTGTCTCTGCCTCATCATGCCCTGCATCAGATACCACTCAGTACCTTTCACAATACTTGAATTGTACGTTCCTTGCACCTTGCGTCTCCAGCTTCTGCATCTTGGTTAGTTTCTTCAAATTGAAATAAAGAAAAAAAGTGATTTTTGGACAAAGACTTAGGCTCTGCTAGCACTTGATATCCATATTGCATAAAAGGTTCAGTTCCCTAATCTATATCAAAGCATTACTGCATTATACAGTGTGTCATCCTGTTTCAAAAGGATTATGGCCAAAAATTCAGTTGAATTGCATCAGATTTCATACTATATAATACACCAGAGAGTTTCAGGAAGGCAGAGTTTCAGTACTGACCAGTTATGAAAAGGAAGAAACTTTAAGTTTCTGCCATGGGCTAGAAATTGGAATAAATCTTTTATTTTCTACATTGGCAACACTTTGACCTCAGGAGTAATCACAAAGTAAAGTCATCCTAAAAAAAGTTTTCAAGTATTGGCAGTGTGTTGGAATTATTCCTGACTATGCAACTCTACTATGAAAAGTGATTTAACAAATGTATTATTGAAAGACACAAGGCAGCAGGAAATTTTGGTATTTCCATGCAGGTGTACAATTCACAAACAAAACCATTTCTCTCCAGTAACTGAAACTCTTCCTTTGGAACTTTAGCAAAGTTTTCCACATAGTTAATCTGGATATAGTGCTTCTTAGTGCTCTGCATAGACTTACTTGCTGAAACTGGCCATATTCACTGATACTTCCTTTGTCAAATTATGAGAAGCAAGTTGTAAATAAAGCTTTACTTCCACCCCTAAAAGGGGAAGAAACAGTTGACTGTATGAAATGAGTAATCGTGAAGTGGTTTAAAACAGAAACAAAATCCCCATCAAAAATTAGAACAGTTATGGAAGTAAAGGACAACAGGATTAGACTACAAGACCTCAAGTTATATAAATAAGAGCAATAATGCTATTATGACTCATTTATTAGAGAATCTTTATTGCCTTCAGTTAACAAAAAAAATAATGTGACAATGGCACACTTGAAATTAAGTTACATAGAATGATTTCTTGCCTCTGAGTTGCTGTTTGTGAATAGCTGCAACTTGAACAGAGATCTCAATAAATCTCCCTCATTGTAACACAGACTCAAAATTGAAGTTTTTTAGCAATAAGCAAAAGCATAATCTTATTAACATAAAATATTCAACTTTTCCCAGTGAGACTTGCACTTAAGCTTTTTAATTACAAGGTCTACACCTCTATCATCCAAGGCAAGGATCGGCAAGGAACAATCAACCACGTTGTATCACCACAGCCAGCTACTATAGTTTTCTCCAGTCCTCCTCTGTGACTCTGTCACTGTCAAAGCCACAACAGACTACAGGGTCTGATCCTCCAACTCCTAGACAAGGTCTCCTTGCCAACTGTAACACCATCTCACCAACCACTTCAGGGCAAACTGTATCTTCTCAGTAATTTTAAGTCACTGAAAAGCCACAGGACATAAAATTATAAATTACCATAACCACGCCAAAACCCAACCACGGCTAAAACACAGCAGCAAAGTGTAGCTTTTTCGCTGTAGACGAAAGCCAAGGGATTCCTACTGTTTTATTTCCTCTAATGCACAAAACCTAAATGCCAGCAGCATGCTCCCTGGTAGAAGCCCAAAGACCACTTAAAAGTCTACATTTTCAAGACATCTTAGACTACATAAGTTATTTCATTACTTTCCCCTCCTAAAAGTACAAAAGCAGCTTCAGTTTCCTCTATGATCCCCTCTGACTCTTGGAACTCCTGTGGGCAAGACAAGAGCAGCAAGAGTTAGGAATACAGCTCATATTTGGCATTAACTGAACATCTTTAATTTATGATTACAATTACATTACAAAATGCACATATACACAAATGTGTCTTACAGATCAAGCCATCTTTCCACAGTCTGCAAATGATGCAATTTATTCAGTCATCACAGTCCAGATCAGACCAGTGACACTGTAAGACATCACACGAACAATACAATAGCATGTACTGAAGAACTACTGAAAACTCATTTAACAAATAAAAGCCATCTCGTAAAAAAATCCCATGAGAGTCTTTTGCTGCAGTATATCATCTGTGTTTCAGACTCAGCATTCAAAAATATTTAGCTTTTTCTACAACAAAGAATTTAACTTGTGTTGGAATGACTGCATGCAGGGAAAAATATGGCAGTCATACAAAAGCCACAAAATATCACAATTTACTGTGTTTCTTGATGCAGCTCTTAAGTGCCAATTCATAACATCTAGGACTTCAACATCATATTTTCCTCTGTTCAGAGTCCAGTATCCTTACTTGATTCTTTGCCAGACTAGTGCTATATTAATCTAGAAAGGCAGCCCGTGGAGGTAGGGCTGATGTGTTCCTTTTATCCTTGCAAAGAGCTTCAAAGAAAGTCTGCTCACTGGTCCCCATCTTTGGGCCACAAATGGCCTAACAACAAAATAACCATTCCCACTTACAAGGACAGCAGTGCTAAAATGCTTCATCTTTTGTACCTGATCAAGTTTTAAAACTTTTACTGCATCACCATTTTTCTCATATTCCTGTTCTAAGATTTCTCTCTCTTTAGAATCCTGCAGATTGCTTTCTGCCAAGCCTCAGGCAGTGACCAGACGTGGATTGCAAGACCCATCCAGAGCTGACTGGTTTTCTTTGAGCATGTTCATGTGTTTCTGCATGGACACAGTGACAAACACAGAGGAGCTCTCCGCTCTTCAGGTGACAACTCAGGAGCACACTGAGGTATATACTGCTAACAGTGCTGAGCAGCTATCCCAGGGCTTGGAGACCGTGAAAGGGAAGCAGCAGTGAAAAAACCCTCACAGTCATTATGCCTGTAACTGCGTCTCCCCATCAATACTTTCTGTCCACTTGTATTTACCAAATCCAATTGTGACACAAAATAAAGTTGTGAGTGTGCCTGTCTCACCTACATGTAACCTTGGGAAGGAAAAAAAAGGGAAAAGAAAAAGGTAATGAAAATTACAACATTTGTAACTCTCCATTTAACAACAGAGAAGCTTTCTCTGAAACAAGTGTCAAGAGGTAATTACAAAGGAAATTGAAGACTTTTGCCTGACAAAAAAACACAGCTAACCCTCCTTCTTCCCATAACTTAAATGTCCTTGCTCTGTTCTGTTTCTCTCTCCACTTCTGATGGTATCAATTCTCAATGATGCTTCATTTACCCTGCAGATAAATTACTGTCATACAACCGAGAATTAGGGTATCACCACTGAAAAGCTGAGTGTTCAAAACCAGCTTGCTACTCTGATCCATGCATATTCTGTTTGTAGATCAGCAAGTATGCCCTGCAATCAGAGGCACAATGACACATTTTAGCACACAGGGTGCGTTCTCCCTTTATCACCGTCTCCCCTTCATACACACACCCTCAGTGTTCCTTCAGCCCGAATTACGCTCCTTCTCGTATTAAATTTAGAAACAGAACTCTGAATCACCAGTTCCTGTTGTGAAAGTAGCTAGAAACAGATACAGCAAAAGAAGTTTTCTAGTAAACAGCTATAGAATAATCAGTCCACCACATCAGACCCCACTATTACCAACTGTTTTATAAGCTTAGGACAAGAGACTGTATACATTAATATGAAACAAAATGAAATTATTTCCTGGGTCTCTAATCCTTCCTAGAATTCTTACCCATAATGGTATCATGCAGCAGTGAGTTTCAGAAATTAACTGTCCACTATTAAAAAGAAAAAAAACCCACACCCAAAACCCCCTCAAAAATATTACTCATAAACTCATTGCTTGTGAGCCTGCTGCCACACTTACTCCATTCCATTCTACTTTTCCTCAACCTTTCTTTAGATGCACCTTCAAGAAGAGGAACAGAAAGATCTAAGCTGCTGCTTTGCAAGACAAGAGCAGCACAATGATTCCAAAACTGGTTCTATGCAAGAAGGGTCAGTTCCAGAGAGAGAAGAGTTCAGACAGCATTACACTCAAGTTAGTCCGCCCTGCAGAGAGCAATTACTGCCTAGCATAAGCAGAGTGGAAATGCACTCATGTTTGCCAGTTTGAGTCCACGAGGAACCATATGCATGGTTAGGAAACTCTTGGTCACCAACTGTGGATTCCAGTTTCTTCAGCTGCTCTTGAAATATTTAACAAAGGGGCTATGTATCCCAGGCCAAGAGGCACCACCCATGTATATGCCTCATGGAGCACACACACACACACGCTATATATACATACACACTTCCTAGCAGAGAGGCACGCTGATGCTCAACTATGCAGCACACAGGAAGAACATTTTGGTTTGCAGGTTTGTATAGTCCCAACTATGACTTGCTTAAGTCAGTGGGACACCAACCACTACACTCCGTAATTCCTGTATTTAGCATGGAAGACAACTTCCAGAAAATCTGTCAGCTCTGGGAACATTCTGGGTGGAATCCACCACTTTCTTCTGTTACTTATTTCTTCTAGTACTTATGCTCTCTCACCATTACAAATGCACTTATTTGCAATTGCCTGACTGCAGCTCCCAGCCATCAATTCTGTGTCATGCCTGCTTCTGTTTGCGTTTTAGCCTCCAGTATGCTCTCCCTCAGAAGGTGCTTCCCACCAATTTTCAAATTCCTCCATTTATCTATCAAGAAACAACAAACCCAGCAACAGAATGAGCCTTTCAAGCTCTCCTTGTGGAACGTCAGCCTTCAAATATCTCCTGTCTTATGTGAACTCACTCCCATTTTCAGCAGGCTGCTCATGACCTCAGAATTATACACGATTCACCTTCCTTTGCCCATTGCCCCTCCTGCACCCACAGTTATACCCCTTTGCTGCCCTGAAAGACAGCAGTCATGTCCAGTTGTTGACTCACTGTATCCCCAAGGAGTCTTCTCCCCAAGCTCCTATTCTGTCACTACATTGAAGTACAACACCTACAGGCCTCATGATATTACAATTATATTAAAATGCACTTTTGATTGATACAGTTCACCAGGCTATGCAAATTCCTGTGTACAAGCTGCCTTGTCCTTGTTTACCACACTGCCTAGCGTGATATGGCCTGCCAATTTTATCAGTAGAGATCCTATCCTTGTCTCCAGCTACTTGATGAAAAGGTTCAATGGAATCTGGTCTCACCTCAATACTTAAAACAAGACTTCTAGTAGCATTCCCATTTGATAATGATTCACCACAAGTGACTAACATTTCAACATCAGTTAGTCAGTTCTTAATTCGTTTACTTTTGCAATATCACAGAGCAGTAATGTGTCAGGACAGGAGTCCCCAAGGGGCATAGCAGTCCTCACTGACTACCTCTGCTGCTGCTGAGAAAGGGAACAAGAGACAGGACTAGAGTCCTGGTTGCTTTAACTTTTCCAGTATTTTGGTGACTCTTAATGTCAAGCTAGCTGGAATATGATTAAGTCAGTCTCCCACTCTTCCCCTTTCTATTCTGGCATAGTTGGTTTTAAGACCCTCAATACCAACAGTTATTGAAAATTGTCTGCAGGCCTATAGACTTTTCATCAAGGTCTTTAAAACAATCAAGTCACAGTGCTGCTGATTTACATACGTGAATCCCTAGAAGGAATCTTAATTTATTAAATCAGACTTACTTCTCTGTTGGAATTGCATTGATGGTATCACATTCTACACCTTCCCAAATACGGAAGAGTATTAACAAATATTTCTACTTTTTTTGCATGAGCTACTTTATTATCTCTGTCTAGTAAATGGAATTATTTCTAACATAGTTCAGCTGTAGAAAATATTCAGTTAATTCTCTTACTTCCTAACTTTTGACATTCCCATGTATCCATTTTCCCCTTAATTGCTGTTTTTTCTTTGAAATTTCTAGATGTGTCCTGAAATCAGCGGGCTGTTAGTATAGATGTCTTCTTTCTTTAAACCAGAATTTCAGCTTGTGGACTATTTAGCATCTTCTTACAGAGACCTGTTTTCCTTTCACCTTTTTTTCCTACAATAACATCAAGTTCTCTGTGATGACAAATGTGCTCTTTTGAAGCATTAAGTATAATTTCTTTGGGGCTGTTCTCTGTTTGTCTCTCCTTTATACTAATGGATCACACTCGATGGTCCCATGGCAACCACCAACTTTTAGCTGTGTGATACCAAAGTCCACAGTAGCTTTCTCAGCTGAAGACCTGAAACAAGAACTGACCTGCAGTGGGCTAAATTTCCATGACACTGAACATCTTTCCATGATGCCAACAGGATGCTCAGCACTCTGGAAGCAACCAAAACAAAACTAAACAGAGCGTACAAAGGAAAACAAACCTGTACATTTGCTGATCAGCCATTTCATACACCTCTAAAAAGCCCCTCAAAATCTATTCCTTGACTGCAAAGATGAGGTATTTACAAAGTAAGCAACTTGGTAAGTAAACCAGACTGGACAACACCCACACTGAGACTCCTCCCCATCAGCCTGACCCCCACTCTGGGTAACAGCTTCTGCACAGCCCAGCCATCTGCTGCTTGTTTGATGAACAAGGCAAAATGCACCGACCTCAGTCCCATCCCAGTGGGACACTGCCACAGAAACCGCACTGCTCCTCAGTCAAGAAAGGCAGTGCAAAGCACTTGCACTCAGAGTGTAGATACAATGTCCCTCATCTGCTCAAGGTGAAGGCATGTGTGCTCTACTTGGATTTGCCCACCCAGTCAATTAAACTTTAGTACAGAATCAGTCCTTAGCCTCTAGGACCAAGCCTTTCACAGGGCAGTAAAACAAAGTATTCAGCAAGAAAACTGCAACATTTGACTTTTTAGTTGCCTCAGCAGTAAGAAAAACATTTAGAACCTTCCATTTTTCACAACCTTATTTAAATAATATTCAAACACTGTGATCTGTTATGTGTTCTAGAAGCATGGCAGTAGCAGTCTACAGATGGAATTCTGCAGTTCAACATACACAATGGACTTTTCCACCTAATCACACATGGCTGCTGAAACACATACTTGCAGGCATTTAGTTAAATTAGAAATTCCTTATGATGTTTCACAAGTCTAAATTCAGTAACTGAAAAGGAAATAACCTATGTTCTTGCTGTACATCAGCCACAGCAACTTATTTTGCACAACTGAAAATGACTAAAGAAAAATACCTAAAGTGGTTCAGACATTCCTCTTTTTATTCAAATAGGAAGAAAAGTAAAGAAGGGGAAAAATAAGACTCTAGCAGTACACTAATATGCAAAGTGGAGAGCTCTGCCCATAACTTCTCAAAAAAATTCTCCCTGAACTAGGCAGCAAATATTCAAAACTGTCAATCTGCACAAACCGTTCAGTCTGCAGTGCACAATCCCTGTGCCAGATTCCTCTGTCCCTTTCAGGCTTGAGGTAAACATAACTTTGCAGGTTGCCAAAAGCCTCAGATAACAGAACATTCAGCCTTTTTCTACTACCCAGATTTTGCTTAAGTTCCCTGCTTCATACACATACCTGAAAAAATCTTTGTATGGAATGGGAAGAATTTTTGTTTGGGGTGGAAATCCAAGACTTGCTCGGAGGGCTTGTACTCCTCTAACTTCCTTCACCCTCCTCCCATCAGCTTAGAAAATCTCAGAAGAAATCAGCAGCTTTACCCACTTAAGTGCACTCCATTCACTATAAAAGATTAAATATGTGAACTAGAAGTTTCCACTGAAATTTTCAGTCATTACACGGTTAGTGACAGCTTTGAGGATGCCATTAGCAGCATTTCAAAGGTCTGTAAAGTCAGTTCACATCCTCTCATAATTTCTACTTAAGGTTAGCAGAGTCAGAAGCTTGAATAATGAATTCAGATGAAAGTACAGGGTGACTTTAAATACAAGTTCTATTCCTGACTAGTAATACATCTGCATCCACATAAACCCTCCCAAATCCTTAAGAACAGCCTTCCTATATAATATAATCCACTTTGAGGCTTTGTCTGCATAAGGCACTTTGGATTAATTCTTAAGACAAAAACCATGCAAATTAAAAAACTGATTGATTGAACTGCTTGAGACCTTCTTCAGATGCTCTTTTTCAGAATCAGAGTGACTCTCAATTATTCTGCCTCAAAGATGTAAGGCAGTTGAAGTAATTCACTTTAAATTCACACCTTCAGCTGACTAGAATAACTTCTTAATGGCATGCGAAGACAAGACTTAACTCCAGACTGACACACAGAATTCACTTGGGAGTAACTGTCCAAAATATCTCCCCTGGGAGACAGGCCTGGACAACAGAACACATCAGGATAGTAGCTCAACACCAAACCATTCTAAGAAGAATGCAAGAAGCCACACAATCAGAAAAGCTTGAATTCTGGTAAATTGAATTCCTGACTCTGTATTTGCCAGGTTTTAGAGAAGCATATTCAGCAGGCACCTAACCTTAGCGTGAAAAGCCTCTTACTCTGACACAATTATCCATGATTCTTCTCCATTCATTCCCTCCCCATCCTTACCCTTTCTCCACAAGCTGCATTCCCCAGCTGCTCTCCCAAACCCCAGCCTGTTGTCCTGACAGCTGACACATGAGGCACAATCTAAGACAAAATGTGACAGCCCCTTCTTGACAGATTTTAAGCATCACCTGCCTTCAATGCAAAGCAGTTTGGAACAGATACTGCAGGTGCAGAACCAGCAGAGAAGTGCTTTGACTTCGGATGCTCCCTCCCCCACAGCTAGGCTCTCATTGTTTTTTCCTGGGGATACATCTTCAGATCAGAGCCACAGCCTGCTGCAGATATAGATCAGCTTTGCTCATCCCACTATTCTCTGTCACTGATAAAAAATAGCTCTGGAGGGAGAGGAGGAGGAGGTTTTCAGCTGTTTTCTTCTCCAGTTCTCTCTCTCCTCCCTTGCAATGAGGGAGAAGCCATTTTCTCATGTTCATGGCTTGATGTCAGAGTAACTGTTTTCTTACTCTGTGGAGCAGTAAATCCCCAGATGTGCCTGTAAAAGAAATTTAATAGTAGCCACAATGTTCCAGCAGCACCCTCAGCAACACGATTACCAGGCTTTTCATGGAAGAGCTGAAAGAAGCTGGCTGGCATATTACTTGTTTCCTTACCAGAGGCAGCCCAGAGAAGTGGCTGGAGCCAAAAGGAGAGGTCTGCATAGATGCTTCTCCTAGGCACCACTGATACTCTTACAGGGTTCAAAAGAACCACAGGAGAGGGACATTTGCCTAGACAGGATCAAAAATAGACGGAGGAAAAGCATGTAATATACTATTCTTTCATTTTCTCATAAACAGTAACTTTATTCTTCTTGAAACATTGATTGACATTTGATCCTGTTATGAACAATTCTGAGGCCTCCCCCACAGAGCATCTAAGCTGCATCACATTAAAGCTGTTCCTTTCTCCTTGCCTCTAGCATATTCCTAACATGTAAACAACTCGGCTGTGCACACAAGCAAAGGCACAGCTAGCTAGTGAAAGCTGCAGCACTAAGGGCACCATAGGAACCCATCCAACACTAATAACCCATTAATTTCACAGGGCACTGTATTTATTAACTAGAAGTCAACTGCAATTAATGCAAACGAACACGTGAAAAATCATCCCATTGGAAAAGCTGAAGGAACATTACAGACTTATTTTTCACGGACTGTCATGTTTCACAAGCTTTGTTACTCCCGTAACCCAAACATACGAGAAACACCAGTCTGAATGGTGGAAGAATTGTGACAGACTAGGAGAAAGGCAAGTGTCGGGAAATCCAGCAGCCTTACTGTCTGAGGATTTCAGCTGATGTGACACCACATGATAAGTAATGTTCTTGTGGGCAAGCCTCAAAACCCATAGGGACTATTTCCAGTTCAGCTTAATAAAAAGAAAAAAACCCCAATCTTACTTCTCACCTAATCAACAGTTAGGTAATTAAGAGGAGATACCTTACAAAAGTTACCAAAGTTAATGCAAAAGGATTGCCCAGCCACATACTTTGTGTGTGTTGACTCCCACTTCACAGGCTCTGGACCAAGACACTCAGGCGAGCTGCCCTGGTGTGTCTGGCTCCTTAGGGCAAGTTCCAACAGCCAGATTCACCCGCTCTGCCATGGAATCCTCTTACAGCACCATTGCTCAACTCACAAATCTCTCTCCGCAGGCAAATCTAATGCAGTCTGGAGGAAACACCAATCCATCTCTGACCCCTATCACATCCATCCAGGGGTTCTGCAGTGATCCCAGGAAAAGTTAATGTAACTGCAACTACCACTCTTTAGGGACTTCTCTGCTTTAGGAGGTTTCCAATGGCAGGAATCCAGAGCAAAGTGGCACTCAAGTTGTGAACTGAAAACAGCTGCACTGCCAGGCTGCAGTATCAGGACTTAGAGCAGGCCAGGGTGCCTTGGGTGACCATTCCATTTGCAGTTTTTTGCCCCTTTAGTTAAAACAAAGCCTGGTGAGTTCTTGCTGTCCTTCTGATTTCTGCTGTCCACACCTACTTTGTAAACTGGAGCAAATCAGTCATGTCCCAACACCCACTAGCTTCCTTTGGCTTCTTTCTCACATTCAAAAATGTCAAACTATGAATTCCAGACCCTGCTTCTTCCTTCCACAACGCAAAGTATCACCTTAGTCACACACATCCTTCTCCCCTCCCACTTCTTGTCAAATTCCACTGCCCATACTGACACCAGAGCAAGTTTTATCTACTTCAAGCTGTGAAATCATCCATTTCTTCCCAGCACCCCTCAAGAGCAAACTGCTTTCCTGTCCTACTCTCTCTACAAACCAGCAGGTGAACACCCACTCAATCCTGCACATGACGTTTACCAAAGGAGGTTTTGCTGGAGTACAAGAAGCATTCAAGAAGGTCTAGTTTTATAAATAAAATGCAGCTAAAATCTCATCTCCACATTTACCATTTTCAATGCTTTAACACAAATTAAATAAGTAAGGGGAGGGAGAGCTTTCTCCTTCCATATTCTGTGCCCAGGCAAATGGCAGTTTTATCTCAAAGGCCAAACAACCTCTTTTAAAAAAACTTACAGAAGTCTAGCTCCAATGCTATCCTTGCAAAGGCTACATCCCTACTCCAAGTAACTGCAGCATGCAATAAATGCTGTTATACAGCATTTATAAAGCAGTACAACTAAATCTTAACTTTTGACTACAGTAAAATAATGCTCACAGCTAAAGGAAGCCAAAGTATTTCATTATCTGCAGGCTGTAAAATGCAGACAAATCTTCAAAGACTTTGCAACATGCAAGGGTCAGCTGCTGTACCCTACATACCTGACAACATGCAATGTCACAAACACCAACACCAGAAGGTTGTAAGTACATCTTAGTGCCAAATATCTGACAGCCTTTTTCTTTTTACAGAAGCCTGATCAGAAGACTACAGCCAAGCCATAGTTCAGAATTTAATGATTAATGGAACCATTGCACTGAAAATGTGAAGCATTTTGCATTTAAATTATGAATGATAGCAATGGCTCAGGTTAAGATTATTACACATTTTCATTCACCTTTCACTCTTATAAATAAATAAAAATGAAAGGTTGGAGAGTGGCTTTTTGTACACTGTCAGCAGACAAATGCCTTAAGGTATGTTCACCATGCCCTAAACATTCAAGATTCAGTACCAAATTTGCCCAGGACTGCACATAGCATGCTTTAATTAAGCAAAAAGACAAAACACAGGTTATTACCTCTTCTAACAACAGAGTCACAAGACTTATCTTGTATCAGAGATCTGCTCCAGACAGGAACACTCAAGAGGGTATCAATTTACCTCTTGAAGGATTCCAAAAGGTTGCTGAAGCTTCCATGCCTTTCATGGATTGGTTTTGATTGACCTCGCATCTTTGACCTAGTGGAGTTGAACCCCTCCTCAAACAGACATTATTTATGCTAATTTAACTGAATTCAAAGGGCTCATTTTGAGTCATCCCTTCAGGGTCACACTACAGCCAGCAGCATTCTTCACTTTTACCACTATCCCAGCATAAAGGCAGAAAGCACCCTGGACCCAAGGTTTCCCATTAGACACCCAGCTCAAATGCAGACCTGTAGAAATACAAATCCTTGACTGACAAATGTCTATTGAAGAAAGGCAAACAACCTGTATGCGAGAATTCCTGAAAATCAGGAATGCCATTAGCCATGAAGCAGCTGGTATACCAGTGCACCTCAAAAAAGTCACGAGGCAAATATAACCCTAACACACCAAATGGGAACATTTGGCTCCTTCAAAGTGCTGTAACCTCATCAAAACACTTGAATCAAATTTGACATTTATTTCTCTATAAATAATGTGTGAGCAAAAGCAAAGACAAAGCAACATCTGCAGTTCAGGAAAAGACATCAAAACAAATATGTCCCTAGTACTCAAATGTTAAACTACATGTGGGAATCTGATGATCTTTTGAATGGCTGAAAGCTAGGACACAGAGGAAAGGGCATCTTGTTTTTAAATTAATTATTAATCAATCTTTTCAGCCATCAAATCCCTGCAATGACTCATCCACTTGCTTTACCAAAGTCTAAACTGTTATGGGAAGACTGCAATTCCACTGGAACATTACCCTCCTGAGTGCGACACTTAACCCTGTATATGAGAAAGGATTTTCGTAGATTCATTCCTCTCCCGCAAGATCATCAAGTCCTCATTACACCTGGAAAGAAAAATTACCAAACAACAACAACAAAGAAAAAAAAAAAGAAAAAAAAAAAAAACAACCAAAAAAAACCCCAAAACCACAGAATTTAGATTTTTACACTGAGAGGAACAAGAGAAGATTAAGTCTACCTCAATTATTCATTGCAAAGCCAGTATTCTTCCAGTGACAGTATACACTGTAAATAATAAAAGAATTTGCATCATCAGAAATCCTCAATTACCATGTCATTGAATGATACAATTCTTCTACACTCATTCAGACAGTTTCTACTCTCTGTAAAGGAATTTAGAGAACTGTGGATTGATAGAAGCTACTTTTTAACTTTACAAAATTATGAACTTGATCCTATACCCCACATCCATGCAAACCTCTTTTTAAAGTTTGACAGCTCTACTAAATAAACCAAGCTGCAAGACTGATACCTATGTACAGAGCTTGCTCTTTTCCTGTGCTAAAATTATATCAGAACATTACAACACATTTGCATATCTCCCACACATGTAACTTCTTGCCAGCAGTAACAAGACGACATCAAGGCTCAGAAAACGTACCAGACAGAGATAGAAGGGGAGGGTGGAGTTTCCTGCAGGAACACCCAGGCTGAAGTCCAGCAGCTCCCAGGGAAGGTGCTGCCTTTCTACCAGCCCGATGCCTTCGGATCAGGCTCCCCCTTACCAGAGTCAGATCTGAAACTCCACCCAGGAAACCAAAAGCTTCCTATTGTTTCTCCCCTCTCCACAGCCTCCTGGCTACTACCAGGAAAACCGGTATCACTCCACCCTTTTTCCATACCAATGATTTACATTTTTCCCTTTTACCATGCTCACCCTTGGAGCTACCACAGAATACAAGGAATAGGAAAAAAAAGTCTCTCCTGGGTTATCTCCCCTAGTCTCTCCCATATGGTTTTTCTAGAAATATTTCTAGTAGCAGCCCAGAGTTCTGCTGTTGATTTTAATCATGCAGAAGTAATACAAAATTCACATGACTGCTCTCAGTTTTCCAGCCACACAAGTTTTGCAAAAACATCAATTAAAACAATCTGATCTTCCAACTCTTACCTAGGAAAGCTATAAAAAAAAAATTAGACGGAACAGAACTTCGGAAAAAGTTTAGTTTACACATTGATGCACAGTTCTCTTCAGAAAAGCTTTTCATTAAAAAATAAAAATCATGACAGCACGGAAGATTTCTGGCACTTTACTTCCTCCAAAGATGCCAGTGTGGAAAAAAAAATAATCTTACTGAGCCAAGTAAAAGCAAGTAATAAAAAGTCACAGGAAAATATCTGACCTGCCATGAATAAAGTGTGACTAAGGTGTGAAAGTGAGTTTAAGTATTTTGGAAGTCAGTAATGGAACCCAGTGTTTTTCAAGGTATGCTGCATACTAGAAATTATAACTCGAATGCTCAAGTCATAGGGAGCCATGGCCTTCCTTCTGTATCCATCCAGCGGCCCATTTTCACCAGTCCC
The DNA here is from genome assembly GCA_013397915.1 of Daphoenositta chrysoptera. Lineage (NCBI taxonomy): Eukaryota > Metazoa > Chordata > Aves > Passeriformes > Daphoenositta > Daphoenositta chrysoptera. The sequence continues at coordinate 2,546,461 of VZRO01008588.1, forward strand.
ACCCTACCATAACATCCCAATAGCAAAGCTCAGTTAAAATGCAAGTAGAACAAGACAATTAATCTGAAACTCAAGAAAGTCAAATATTGTGCAGGAAAATTTGAAAACAAGCCCATGCAAGTGTGACAGTGTAACAATAACTAACAGACCAAATACAAGTCCCCCCAAATCATTAATACTTGTTTGTTAATGATCATGTTAGCTGCAGGAAAAAGTGCCTTTGTAAAATAATGTGATTAAGACGCAACTAGAAAAAAGTGAAATAATCAAAAATTATTTTTGTTGGTATCCAGTTAGACCGAGTACACACCATATACATGGGGATAAGATCTACTCCAGGAAGCAGGCGTTTTAACACCAGCACACTTAAGATCTAAATTACCATGGACTGTGGAATGGAAAAATGCAGAACCGCATAAAAGGAAGGCAAACCCTGCTTACAAAATAGCAGTGAGTCAGCTCCTGAGGACTCGTCTATGACTGCTATGAAAACAAGATGCACATTCCTTATGTGCACTCTGATTGTACAAAATGAAAACAAGCCCATCCCCTAAACAGGCTGTTAATAAGGTAGATGACATTGCAGAAAAGGTGTCAAGAAACATCAGTAACACCCGTGTAACCCATACAAACCTCAGAAAACATTTTCAGGCAGTGCTGATCCACAGAGCCTTTTAACCATACCCTCATCTATTCACATCTGGGGCTTTTAATAAGCAAGAAACACTCGTATCCCTGGCTTCAGATCAACCAGTAACAGCTTATCTTGGCAACACCTCTAACTCTAAAAGGTCCTTGAGATATTCTTTAGAGAATCTCTTTCTAAAATGCCATAACCCTTTAGCCTGCCTAGTTCTGCCATCTGTAATCAGGCTATCTAGAAAACCAAGAATAAACTCCAAGGCCTTTTGTGACAAGCTATGAAACTATTAACAAGCTATTTAATATAATAAGGAACAATAAGTAACATAACTACTCCAAGCATTTATTTAGAGAACACAACTACATTTGCCCCAATTCAAAAATCAAAGATAAATGGTGGGCTTTCATAACATGTCTCCCTCTTAGCAAGCGCCCTTGGCTACAAGCAGCTCTCTCCTTGACCACATTATAGCTCATTTTGTTGGTGGTGTTTAGGGATATCTGGGGGTTTTCTGGTCTTCTGCTCTTTTTGCTATTTACGGATGTTACTGGTGAATGGGGCTTTTCCTGGTATATTGATTATTTCTGAGAAAAAAAAATACATTCAAAGAATTAATGCAGCACACATGCAGAGGAAGAAAAAAAAGTCCAGTAAGTCAGCTCTATCAATATTACTTTGTTGACAACTATTAAAACAAGGTGCTGACCACTGAATATCACACCAACACACACCGAATGGAAGCACCCTGTCCAACCTCTCTGAAAAAACAGAAACCTTGAAACCAGCTCATTTCGGGGAAAGGATTAAAGGTTGTTTTTTCAGGTGTCCTTGCACACTGAATCCCTCTGCCAGACATTGCAGTTTATCATTGCTAAACACTTACACTGCAGAAGTACCTAGAGACCTCAAGTAGGTCAGGACCTCAGCATGCAAAGTACAAAATTGATGCATAATACTTGACAGCCCTTGCCTCATCATATTTTTCTATTTCAAGGGTTTGCCTTCCCACTAGCACAGCTATTTGAACAACCCACACAAGAAAAAGAAACTCAATGACACTGCAAAAAACCCACCCAAGTTCCACCACCAATGTATGAAAGTGCTATCCAACATACAAGGGAAACAGAAGTAGCTCTGCTCCTCATTAGGATATTACACATAAAGATCTAGGTGAAAGTCAAATCAAAGCAGGTTTGGGGCTTTTTAGGTTGGCACATCTCCAACTATTCTAACAAAGACAGAAGAGGCTGTTGAAACAAGCTATGGTAAATGTTTATGGATGAGAGCTCCAATTCTCATTTTCCCATCTCCTACAGCCTAGACAGACCCTTTCAGTGAAGGGAAGAGTTTCTCAGTTGCTGCCTTCAGATTGAACCCTGGTTGAGACAGAGCAGGGGTGCAAAAGCAAAGTAAAAGAAAATTTAAATGAACTGCAGGGAGTGGAACTAGAGTGCTAAGCCTCACGTTTGCATCCCTTGAATTAATTCCCTTAAAGGTAAAAAAATATGCAATAAATCTGAAATGAAGCTTAACAAAATGATAGAGTTCTTGGCAACCTGATTATTTTAACAAGTTGACAGCCAGTTATTCCAGATTGTCTCAGTTTAAATACACATACCAGGACAGCACTATCCAGAGGAGAGGGCCAATACACTCCTGCAAGATTAGCTGTGCTTTATGTTCCATGTTCTCCCTTCTGATATCTCCCTGCTCCACCACCACCCACCTCTGTCTTCACAAATACTCACCCCGATCCTGCAGAGGTTACCTGCAGCTCCCCACCCCGTTCCCTGAGCTGAAAAGGAAAAACTGGTATTGCTGTGGACTTGACTGCAAGTTACCACCAACCAGTAACTGCCCAAGGACTAGGGAGCACACAGACTAAGGTAAAAACAGCCATTACTCATCAGCCAAAAGGTGATGACTTGACAGGTTATTGTCTGGTTCTATCACAGCCCACTGCTTCTTGCATCTAAAGAAAAACCCATGCAGCACCAGAGTCCTCCCCATCCCACCCACGGCACAGGAATGTCTGCTGCTCCCAGCCTTCAGCAGCACTACCACAGCTCAGCCTGGTGTCATGGGAGGCAGCACGTCACCAAAACACACAGCCTGCCAAAAAGGCAAAGCATCTGGGACTGCCAGATCCAGCTGCAAACCGGACAGCCGGACACCAGGGTGCAGCCCTGGTGCAAGCAACAATCTGGTAGAGTTTTTGGGGGGAAATAGTGGGGTGGTGTTTGAGCTCTGCCTCTAAAGCCCCAAACTGCAATTGCTTCCTTCACAGTAAAGATTGGAAAAAACAAACCAAACCCAAACCTGGGCAGTGCTCCCCTTAACTACCACAGAACTTCAAAACAGCACATGGCAGGGCCAGGGGGAAGGGGCTGAATGGGGTTTTTCTTTCTTAAAAAATTTCTATTCATGGAATTGTTTTTTTCCCCAATGTTTCAAGGATCAGTAATGTTAACAATCATTACATTCCATAAATAATTACTTGAACTGCCCACGAAAATTGTTTTGAAGTCTGCCTGGAAAAACATTTTACCTCAAAAGGTAGCAGATTCAGTTTATGAGCAGAAAAAAAAAATCACTTTTTTTGCCCAGTTCCTGCAGAATGTAAGAGTTAATGGAATGGAAAAGAGACTGATGCTTTATTGATCAAAACAATTCCAATTACACATAGAAGACTTTTCCATGTTTCCAGTAATACACTGAGCAAAAGCTACTTCATGAAATGTAGTCAGATAAGCAGAAAGTTTGGGAGCCCATTACTCAGCAACAAAGGCCAGAATTTTATATATCCAATCACTGGAGACAGTGGACTGTTATAATTGCAAGCATATTCTAGCACTTGCAATAATAAATAAAACTAGAGAAATGTATTATTTATGTAAATTTAAAAATTTTCTAAAAGAGGCCCATAGAAAGCTGTGGACAGAGTAACACAATGTAACAGCTAAACCACAGCAGCACTAAAATAATTGAGCAACAAAGAGCTGTTTGCTCATTTTTTCCCTTGCAGATCTCCCTCTCTTCTCCCCATCTTTACTATTTGAGGTGCAAGGCAATAATATCACCAATACCTTATAGTATGTCCTTTTTACCATCACGTGCAAATACAGCATTACGAGACATGTTAGGCAAATCTACAAAAGGAAAAACCTGGTGCTGGAAAGGCCAACTTTTCCCCAGTCCAATCTCTCCTGTGGTTTCTCAGCTGCTGCAAGTGTTTCACCTCTCCTGAAACCAAATTGGGTATGGACAAGGAAGGCAGACCTTACTCTTTGATGCTGCACCTCACTACACCGATTTAATGCTCCAGTGTGTTTGCTCAACCTCCAAGAAAACAAGCACTCTGCAATGGTGCTGCCTTCTTCAAAACAGCATCACCTACCAAAGACAACAGAGGAAGCTTGAGGGAGCAACATATTGAGAATCACTTCCCATCTATCCAAAAGGCACCTACTGAGATTCCAGTCCAGAACTGAGAGCAGGTAGGTATTCAAAACAACATCATAATATGTTAGGCTAAGAATACTGCAGCCTACTGAATTTGATACACATCCAGTAGCAAACAGGTCTAAGCACACAAAACCATGCAACAAGACATTACTCCGGGGAAGGTTTAAAGAGAGCAGCGCTGCATTTTGACCCTGCTCAGGTTTTTCTCTGCTATAGCAAGTTGGTGACAAACCCTGCCAGCGCCATCTCCTTCCTTCCCCGTGCCATGTCGGTGCCGCCGCCCGCGGCCAGGCTGGGCTCAGGCTCCAGAAGGACAAGCTGGCTGCCATGAGCTCAGCTCACTGACCCGTGGCTGTGGGGACTGGCTTTTGCTTTCAGTAGTGGACAAGTCTCCTGTCTAGGCAAAGAAATACAAGAGCAAAAACAGTGAAAAAACAACCGAAGTAGGGCTATTTTCCAGTTATTTTTCAGTTTCTGTCTCTACCGATAACATTGAAAATTCAGCTGGGAGGACAGGAAGAAAGAAAAGATAAACCAACACAAAAATTGTAACATTGGAGCAAGATACACAAAAGTTCTTTTCATTGCAAAGAAGTAATCAAAATGACATCTCTATCTACACTAAGGAAAACATTGCTTCTGCCTTGAGGTAGCCTTGGCAATAACACTGTTGCAAGCAAAAACCAGTTAATCATTTTGGAGGGAATTTCAATGAACTATATTTATTTGTCAGTTAATAAGCTTCTAATTATTGCTTCTGGTATTGAAACACACACAAGGGAAACAGCCCTTGCTCTCCAATCCCCTCACCATACCTGCTCCTGGCAGTGGGGCAACAGGACCAGCAGTCATTCTGGTTTCCAGTTGAAGGTCAGCATTGCTGCTTATTATGTGCGTATAGTAAACAAATAGCTTATACAGACAAGTTGTTCTTAAAACAAATCAAAAGCACATCAAGTGAAATGTGATCTAAAATAAGCCAGCAATGTTTCAGAATATCACTATTTCCCCTGGCACTTCAGGATGCTGCAGCTGCAGAAATTCCTCTAAAACAATTCAAGACTTAAAACTTATGCTCCCACAAAAAGCAGTTTCCAGACAGAAATGTATTATAAATATACACACACACACTCCATCACAGTAACCAGACCACAACACTTGCACAGAAAAGCCCCTAGCCACACTTCAACATTTTGTTCATTTAACTGTATCAGCCAATTTTTTTTTTCTTTGCTTCCAAAGTATGCCAGTAAAAACCTTACTGCAAAGGCCCTTCTAGTGATTGCAAAATTCTTCTGCCTGAATAAACCATTCCTTTCACAGGACATGGTGTAAGCACTACTAGCAAAAAAAATTCCTCCCATATGAGTAGAGGAACCTGAGAAGGAAGTGGTGAGACCAGGTAACAAAAGTGTACAAGTGGGAAGGGTGAAAGCAAAGAAGAGCATTGCATCAGCTTATGTGTACAGAAAAAGGCAGGAAGCAGTAACAGCCCTCACACCATGTCTGTGCCAGCAGAAATTAAACTGCAAATTCACAACACTACTACAAGAAGTAATGGCAGGAAAACACTGCACGCAGGTCAGACTGACCAACTGGACTGTGATAGACCTGGCATTTTGTTTTTTATTTGGATTTTTGTGTCACGTTTTGTGTAATGTATAATCTTGAGAAACAAACATTGCCTAGAAACTTAAGCATAAGCCATTCCATTTATGTCAAGTGGACACTAATCCTATTCCCCTCAAGAGTTCAAGTGTCAGTTGTGTTAACTGTTTCCCTACTGATAAGATACTTAGCACAATTTCTTTGCTAAAACCTACCTCAGAACTCCAAGCCATCTGTGAAAGCCTCTTATGAGCAAAACCATCCACGTATTCCCCACCCAGGAGTAAACAACTTTTCCACTCTTCCTAACGAGCACCCTTGTAATACAGACTCATCCTGGCTATGTAAAAAATACTCAATACTAAGAATAGAGAAGTGTGGGTTAGAAAACAAAAAAAAAATTTAGGACAGATTCAGTACGCTTTTAAGGACTTGCCTGTCTGTGTTTCCACGCAAATATAAATCTGCTCTGTACTCCCCCTGCTTTGTATTTTTCAAACCCCAGATCTGCCGCAGGTTATCCAGCCTGCCACATCACATCAGCACAGAAACCAGTAAGGCCTGGCTGCAGAATTTAGGTCAGCTTGTCTGTGGAGTACATAAGGTCTTCCACATAGCCATGAATTTCCTAGTAATGCTTCAATAATCCCTCTTCATCCTGCTATGCAGCTATTTCACTAGGAACTGCTAGCTTTCCTCTAACTCCCCAACAAAGACTCTCCACAGGAGGGATGTTTGCAGGCGAATGAGCCACTATCTCTTCCTTGGGAAGCAGGAAGCTGGTTGTTGAATCAAATAAATGCAGATTCTTATTTCCCAAGACAAAAAAAAAAAAAAGAAGGTGAAGTATTCACAATGGATGCTAGAAAAAGCACACCAGGAAAGATATAATCAGAGCTGGAAATCACCTCTAGAACATTAGGAATAATTTTCTTAACAGATTTTAAACAAACCCTCACTGCTTCCACCTGGGTCAATAAATAAAAAGATAACAAAAATGTGACTAATAAATTCACAGTCTAAGCAACAGATGCTGGTATTTCTGGAGAGAAAGCGTCCCTTGAGGTGAAAAACATTGTGCCTCTTCAAAAAATGCTCCGTCTAAAAGTCAATTGCATGCCACTGCCATCCCAAGCATTGTACAAGCCCACATAAGTAGTAGCCCTGTTCTTAAGGGATCTCTAAAGGTACTTTGCATAAAGATATGCAAAGTATTTTCAAAACATGGTCCTCAGAGCAGGAGTTCCACATAAACTGAAAGGTACAGTTATATAAGACAAAAACCCCAAACTGAACACAATAAATCAAAACCTTGAACTTCTGTCTTCATACAAGTTGAACCTAACTAAATCTTCTCAAGTACGAGAATGTGAAAGATGGGAATGCAAGAACAAATACCAGTTTCCAGGAATGGTTATGGACATCTTGGCAAATAAAAACACAGCTAGCCAGCTGACAGTTGGTTTTGTCTTAAAACCCATCAGTCTGCTACCTCTGTGTGCTCTATGGTTCCCACATAACATTGTGCCTATGGAAAGCTAGCACCTACATCTCCCTACTAGAACAAAGCTGAGGAAAAACCTTTCCTCAAGGCATCAAACTGCTCTTCAACATTCAAACATTTGCTAAGAGTATTCTTAGCCCATTCTCTACAACTTGCATGACGCCTGAAAATGGTATTTGCAAACATGTACTGAGCTGCACATTAGATGTGCAAATCAAATACCCCAAAAATAGGTTCCATTTATGTTCACCTCAGATCTGAATATGCACCCATGCCAGGCCCACAGATACGGCTGTCCTTACTGGACCTCCACTGCATCGCACACGTTAACAAGACCTTCTAAAGAATGTAATTTTTAGAACTAATGGTCATCTGTAACTTGACTCTGCATCAGACAACTTTTCCCATGACTGGCTCAGTACCTGATCAGGCTGTGCTTCTCCGCCTTCCTCCTCTGGCTTCAGCTGGGCTGAGCGCTGGCTCCTGAAGGCTCCAGCAGCAGGAATACCAAGCCAGATTCTGATGATCACTTTCTCATTTTGACAAGCGCCACAGACTCCTCCTATATAAAAACAAACTGCTGTGAATCAAACTGGCCAAATAAAGCAGTCATGGTAGTGGGGGTCAGAGGAATGCCACTCTGCAACACAGAACACAAAGGTTACTCATCCTTTTGCTGACAGTGCTTCATCTCTGGGGAAGACTGAGCACAACCTTGTTTTAGTAACTTTGGAACTACTCTAAATGAGTTGTCCTATTCTTGAAGAGCGTAGATCCCAAATGAGCAATTTGTCATTTCCCACATATTTTCTTGAACATATTGGCTCATCCTAACTTAACCAAGAGCACTGCTATTTCTACATCATCACCTCCCTACACCACCACAAAAGCCAGACCAGATCCCAGTGACATGGTAGCTGCACAGTGGATGTGCTCCACACAGACACTTTGATGACACTTCAACTGTGCATTACAGCCATATGCCAGGCAAGCAGACCTCCTTGAGTGAAAAGAGCTACTTGGAAAAATCTCAGGAAAACATCTATCCTCTGGGATGAACAAAATAGAGAAGAAGTGGGATTGTCCTCCTCCTTCTTCAGCCCAAAACTTCCACCAGCCAAGACCCAGCACAGCTGCCTTCACCTCCAGAGAGCCAGAGGCTCCAGGGCTGTGCAGAGCACACAGATGGAAATCAACAACTCAGCAAAAAGAACAGCCAGACTCCAGCAGGTAATTCATGAATATTTATTTTAGTTTGTTGCTTATTAAGTATGCCTTGTTATAAATCAAGTATTTTACAGTAATTGCCTCCAATCAACAAACACAGGGAAAGCTGCTATGTAAACCAATGCTGCTCCATATCCAAAACGGATCCCTTAGCAACAGGCAGGATTCTACAGGACTCTGGGTGTGCAGTCGGCTGGCTGCCACTGCCTCTCTGCCCTCCTCTGCCTCTCCTGCCCTGGCTGCACCCCAAGCAGCACCACTGTGTGCCCAAGGCGTTCCTAGCACTGCCAACCTCAGCACACTGTGCCAGGGTGCCAAGCACTCACTGCAAGGACAGCAAGCCCCAGGTACGTGGTAAAGGTTCAGGGGCAGCCCTCCCGAGCAGAGGATGCTTCACATGCAGGGACAACCAGCTGCATCCCCTGCTTCAGCCCCCAGCCCGTTGCCTCTGCCCCAGCAGTGGCTGCAGCAGAGCTGCTCTGCCATAAGGGTCTGCACCCAGCAGTGCAGCTCACCCACTTCAGCTGCTCCCAAACCACTGCAGAAAAAAACGCAAACCAAGCCCCCCGCCACATCTCCCTCTAATTTTTTTCTGAGGCTTTTTCAGGGTTGGCACCCACTGGCACTCAGAAGCACACAGGAACAAGCCCTGTGTCAGGCTTTCCACTGAGATCATTTTAAAGGTCAGCAGGAACCTGCTGTTCCAGGTTTCTTCTTAGCGCTAGAGACCCAGGCTAAGGAGATGGGGAAAACTCTGTCAAATCCTCAAATAAAATATGCCTCATAGACTTTTCTTCTTCAAAAGGCTCAGGGTGGTCAAGTGGTCTCAGGAGAAGTAAATCTCTTTATGTAGAACTGGAGTTTTCAGAGACTCTTGGTTTTTAAATACATGGAGGAAAAAACCTGTGACTAGCTACCTTCCAAAGGTCTGTTGCAAGTAGACTTCAGAACAGACCTTTGGATCATACTTGAGGTCTAACAGAAAATGCTCTCATAGCCACAGGGCCATTCACCTTGGCTGCTTCTGTAACCTTTTTTTTCACGAGGTCAGAGAGCCATGCAAGGAGGGCCTAAACAGAGCTCACCATGCCCTCCAATCCCTCCTCAGCAGCCACCCCAAAGGCAACAATCATTTCTGAAAACAGCAGGCAAAGGCAGTTCCCACCTTCAAAGTAAGAGCACTGTGTTTTTGAGAATGTATCAGCATTTAAGCAAAGGGGCCAGGAGAGGCTGCACAGCACCACCACCACACTTGGTAAGGCATGGAAGAACAGGAGAGCTTGTCTTCAAGAGCTGAATCACAATCTGAAAGACTGCTGAGGTCCATCACCACCACCCTCCCCTTCCCAGAACAGGCTGAGCACATGGATTGGATCATACCTGGAGGAGATGTAAAGGGAAACAAATGACAAAACACAAAATTTTGGTTTAAAACAAACAAAAGAAAACAAAAACCAATCTAAAAGCAGAAAAAGCAGAAATTCTTATATAAATCACAGCAGTGCATATGTAGATGTTTGGGCAGTGCCAAGACCAGGGAAGGCTTCTTCCCTGCAATTCTTACCACAAAAACTCTCATGGATTTTGTTCCAAATCCCATTCGACAAATTCTCACTTCATGCTACTTCCTTCGCCTCCCTCTCCCATTTTTGAAGTGACAAACTCAATTTATTAAAACAAAGCAGCATCTTTGTTACAGAAACATCTGCTTTGATACAAGAATACACACCCACTGATACAGTCAAGTGTGTGGGACTGCGGCTATGAAGGAGATTAAATAAGGAGCACATGCACCACTTCTCTTTTAACCTCATCACCTCTGGCACTCATTCACTTCAATACTTTTCTTTCAGGGCCCTACAGCATAGGGAAAGACACCACATTTACATTGGGGTGTTGGCATCAACAAGTGCCAATTTAATCTGAATCACAGCCAAGAACTTGGCACTTCAGGCATAACATGTGCAACCTCCAAATGCCATGTCCTATATACAGTAGCCTACATGTGGCTGCCTCCATTTGTACAGTCACTTGATCAAACATCTTTTCCATTAAGGAAAACAATACTTCTGATGCTTTTAACAGGAAAATAATCATTGTTAACAGAGTGAAAGAAAACCCAATAACGCACTTAGAACAAATCATTATGAACTCTGTAAAGAAAGGAAAAGGAGGGAAGTCAAAGTATTTTGGGGAAGAAGCAGAGATTTTGAAAAAAACAAAGAAAACCCAACAACCTCAGCTTATTAAGTAAGTGAAGCAGTTCCAGTCATTAGGGGTTTAATTTCAGCACAACTGAATAATTCTCAGTTATACATCTATCTCCAAGTACCCAGACAACAGCAGACATTTGACAGTCTTTTCATTTAAAATGCCATCTTCCTCCCTTGCTGCTGCATAAGAAAAACAACAAACCACCACAAAGGAAAAGTGTCATGCCATCAAGAGCGAAGAAAATCCCCAGCACAGATACCTACTGTAGAAATACTGTCAAAAGTAGCATGTAATCTAACCGGATAAATACCAGATTTTGTTGCTATCTCTGAGTGAAGTTTTGCAATCAGCTGAAGCTGATTTGTGGCTACTCCGCTACTTAACATTCCTGCTCTCTCCATGGTGTGTGCCTGGGAGAGGCATCTTGCCCAAAGCAGAGGGTGGGCTGGAAGGCAGGACTTCCCCTTTCAACAGCAGTGCAAGCTCAAATTTGCTCCAGCTGGTCTTGAAACCACACTCCCCTTGGAAAGCACCTTAGGCATTTCTCCTGCTACACGGCAGCCTACAGGATCCCACTGCAGCTCCCTGTGGAGTTCATTGTCCTTTCTAGGGCCTTGCTGCAGATTTTCACATGACACCCAACGCCCCCCTTGATCTGGGAGCTCCCTGTAATTCCTCCCTTCTCTTGGTGGCCACCTCCTTTTCCCCCATCCATGAGCCAGAGGCTGTGTGCAAACTTCTCCCCACTTCCTCTCTTCTGCTGCAGACAGCAGGAATATAACCAAGACATCAACAAATCAAACCTTGCTGGTCAAGCAGGCAAAACTTCTCACCACTACAGCAAACTCATTGTTTGACCCACAGGCAGTAAGAGAGGGGGCTGCTGCTGGTAGCTCTGGTATTATGCTCTTTAGCAGATATGCAAGCCAGATCTAAGTTTTAGAGTTTAAAAGTTTTAACAGTTTTACAAGTTCAGACAGCAAACAGGTAAATAACCAGACACTGAAAAAGTCTTAACATGGATGAGGTGACAGAAAGCAGCAGCTATCAGAGGGTGGAGGGCCATCATCCTCTCTCATGCATAAAAGCAACAGCAGAGAAGGGGCACTGTGCTCCTCATACTGACCAGCTGCACACTTGTTGTTTCCAGGCTGCTCAGGGCCACTGTGCACATGGATAGACTACAACCTTAAAACACAAATGAGGCACGTGCAACACCATTAGTCAAAACCAGGCTTGTACCAATTCAACCTGTCTGTAAGCTTCAGGTACCCATTACACTTGCTGCAATTAATTTTTTCAAATACTTTGCTTTCAAACTGACTCCAAACAGGAAAAACTTGGCCATTCCACTGTGAACTTGAAAGCCTTGTTTCTGGAGTGAGGCATGCTCAAACAAACAGAATTCATACACTTTACACTTGCAGAACAGTATATATAACCTCATGCTTTATGATTTTATGCTATATTTACTCACACTTCTCTCCACAGTTTTGTTATCTCTTTTTCTTTGCCTCGCTATTACTTTTTTCTTTCTATTTTTGTATGCTTCTCATATTTTTATTTTCAGGCTTTACTAACTTTGCTCTCCTGTAACTCTGGCCTCAGTGGTTTCTTTCTTTAAAATTTGTTCGGGTTAAATGGATCAATGCTAATAAAGACACTCTTAAATTCACTTTTCAATCTAGGTACATCCTAAATTAACTTTCACTAAAAATAAACACAGCATAAATACAAGTTTTAAACACTGGAAACAGAATTTTGTACAAACCTGTGCATTTTTCACTTTCTTGATTTAATATTAGCACGATTTTGTTTCAGTCCACTCCATTTTTCAAGAACACTTTTCTTCTATTATTTTTCTGTTAGGCACTTTCCTACCACTTTTCATTGGGACACCAGCACTGGTTAAATTCACAATTTCTGCTGCACCAACAAGCATTTATGTATTTGCGTTCTTTGACTTCCTTGTTTCCAGAGCCAACAGATTTGTCGTCAGAAGGATAGAAAAGAAGAGGGGCAAATCTATCAAGCCAGTTTTCCCTTCCTCTCTGCTAACAATGCCAACGAGGGAAAACTGTGAAGAAATTTAGTATGGGTTACAAACCAGCACACGTTAGTTGAAAAAACTCAAGCACACGAAAAGTTTCATTTCCCTTTTGTCAGTTCCTCTGCTAAGCTAGGTAGGTTAGGCTTTGTTTCTTAATTTAGTTAGTCAGAAAGTAAGTACATAGAAGTTTCTGGATGGCAGCCACTGAGAGGAACCCTGTATGTGGACTTCTCAGTTTGTATTTTTAAACACCAGTCAGATTAACCGTGAAGTCTGGTTCCTCCGTGCATCTTTGATGAAGGCGATTGCTAATGCAAGTGGAAAGCGTGTGTAACCATAGTGGTGCTTGGAAACAAAGCAGGCCAGTGCACTACCTCTAGCACTGCTCACCCAAGTTTTAATGCAGAGACTGCCAGAACAAAGGAATTCCTATCCTGCCTTTCCATGATCTGTACACACACCACCATTTACAAATATGCAATACGGATTATTTTTCTGCCATTATTCACTAATATTTGCATTAGTTTAGTGGACAAATTTACACCGAACAATTCAAACGACATCAGCTTAACACTGTGTTCCTCTGTGCAGGACTGCAAAGGCAACAAAATGTCTATTACATAACACTTCTCTATAAAATATTAATTTTCACAGAGGAAGCTCTTGAACTGAAAGGTTATTTTCAATGATTAACAAATCAGTGTTGTATAAGCTTGGTTATTTAATCAGTGTATTTGAGACAGACAACAAACCATACATTTTATTGGCATAACATAAAAAAAAAAAATTTCTATGTGTACACATCAAAATATATCCATCCCTAGCATACACAGATTCAGCAAGCCTGCACTGGGGTAATTGCAGGCATCAGCATTTTTTATACAAGTTCTCATTTGGCTGAAAGTGTGTAAGCTTCCTTTCCTTCCTATCCTGCAATGGATAAAGAACAGGTATATATTCAGACATCATATTCACATAGACATCCCATGCACTTGTTCTCTCCTTACAGCTATAATCCCAGGTTGGACTATCACTGCAGTGAAAGTAAAGTGCTTCAAAATTTTTTCCACACAAAAAATCCTCATTTGTAACAGGCATGTTGGTATCTGTGCCATTGGCCAGACAAAAACACTAGAGGTGTGGCAGCCCTGGCTTCTGTAGGACCCAAGGGCAATCAGGAATACCTTTTATAAAGAAACTTATCTCAATGCTGACTTGTAAAGAATCGAGTTCAAGAGAGGAAAAAATTACAAACCTGTATCTTATCTTGGCTGTGACTTTGTAGCCATGAGGTTACGTGAGGCCAGGTAGGAGCCCGTCTCACTGCTTCATCAGAAGGACTATAAAGAGCCTTCATGATGGGTTTTTTTCCTTTCTCTGTGTATCTTTACATAATGAATGCAGGGAAGGGGTTCATCTTGAGCATCACTGGGCTCCAGCAGATGGTCTCATATTTACCAGCTCCATGTGAGTGTCACAGGTAAGACATCTAAAATAGCAACAGAGACTTTGGTCTGCCTCATCCATGGTCTAACCATGCAGGGGAAATCATCAGGAGATATGATTCAGACAGAAAAATATCGAGCAAATGAATAGAGACATTTTGAAACTCCGGTTTGAGAACTGTGCATTTTTTTTTCCAAATTTATATGCACAGCAAACAGTTTGAAGAGATAGTTGGTATGAAAAGGTAACAACAGCATTTAACTATTTAGTGCCCACCCCTTAGGTCTGAAAAACCTTCCACTGCAATTTTCTGGTCTTCAGAGAAATGCCTAACTTTTGACAATAAGACCATATACAGAGGGTTCTTTTTTTTTTTTTTAACACTAACAAGGAGCAAGGCAGATCACAAGAACCAGACTATTCCTTCTTCTACTGATCACACAATACAAAATGCAAGACTATGATGAATTAACACAAATGCTATCCTCACCCACTGCTGGATGTCACATGCTTTCAGCCTGCATTCTTCTTTCTGCTTCTTAATCAGAGTTACCTTCAACAAAAAAGGGCCTCCAAAAAGAAAAAAATATCTGAGCAACAACTATCCTTCCTCCTCCCCTAAAGGTGGCTGTATTTTACACCATGGCTGCTTCTCAAGTCTTGAATGTCGCAATTACTTCAGTCTCGGAACAAATCACTTTTGAGGAAAGAGCTCAAGTGGAAAGAAGGAAAATTAGTTTTGAGGCTACATCAACAATGTGGTTTTGTATCCTGATTTATACTTGAAGAGGGAGAAGAAGAAAAACTAAGGTTTTTCTTTTAAAACAGTTCTAACACACAAGTCCTTGGTGCAGCCATACTTTCTTCCCATACTACTGCTTGCCTCCAAGGGTTGGGCAAAAGTGGCATTTTGCTGGCTTGATTTCAAGAAAACAAGTTTTCTCCTTCCAAGGATATATCCCTAAACATTCTGGCAGCTGCCACATGAATGTCTCTTCACTTCTCTTCCTATCCATTTCCTGAAGGGGGACAAGAACCTGTTCCTGCTACGGCTGAAGAGAATATAAAAATAAATGAAAAAAACTTCAATTCTTTTAATTAAATAAATTTGTGGTCAGAGAAAGATTGAAGCACTGTCAGTTAAAATTAATGATGTGGAAATTAGTATTACTGACAGTATTAGGTGCCAACTTGACTTGTGACGCACTTTTCTTTTTAACATGCCAAACCCAAGACGATTCTCAAGAAGTTAAACACTAGAAATCCTGGCTTTGTTCTTTCCTAAATTTGTTTGTAATCTCTGAGGGGAGAAATTGTTTGGCAAGCAATCGGTACCTATTCTTTGCTATATAGTTGAAAGAAAATTGCACTCCATTTGCTCAGACCAAAAGATCTTGAGCCAAACCCATCCCCAATGCAAGCAAGTCAAACTTTTAAAAAACGTAGCTCCAAGTGCTCTCAAGGTGAGAGGCACAGGGTAGCCTTGAAAGACTGATTACAATTGCTTTCACAAACTATAATGCTAGTAGCTGCTAGAAAACTGCATTTCACAAACATCTTTCTTCATATTTCAGCCCTGTGTAGACCCACAGCACCTTATCATCACAGCCAAGAATAAAGATTTCCAAAAGCAAGCAGCACTAGTGTGACCCCAGAGAGCCTCATGCATGCCTGTGGACTCATGAAACTAGGCATACCTGGAAAATCAGTCATGGACACAAGTCTCTGCATGGTTAAGTCCACAGATTTTTCATTGTTTGTTAAAAAAAAAAAACATGTCTAAAATGTCAGTTATGCAAAAGCACAGACAAGGTTTACAGGGAAAAATATTTCCACTTTTCTTAACACAGCAACAGCTTTTTCTTTTTTTATGTTGGTTAGGATATAATCTTCCCACCACCAAGAGACAATCAATAAATAAATAAAACAGGAAGAAAAAAAACACAAAAGGAGAACTGTGCAGCCCTATTTCAATGCTAGCAAGAAATGGAAAAATTTAGATAGCAGAAACTGAAATAACAGGTTTTGTTTTTTCCACTTAATATTATTGTGCTATTATATGCAATATCTGAGTCTAACAAATATTGCTAATTGTGTCTTATAATATTTAGGGATCTACAGCAACTTCATGAATTAATTGGAAGATAAAGATTGCTTTCTTGAAAGGAAATTAAGACCTTCAGAGTTCATTATTTTGTGAAACACTACCGCTGGAACTCCCTTTTTTTTTGGCACCCAGTCGAGAAACTTGTTTACTGAGTTCCCTCATCCATTTGTGACTCAAGCTACTTCTCAGCAAAACAGCCATCAGCAGCCCCACACAGATTGAGTGCTTTAAGCCTCAGGACACTAACTCAGTGATCACAGCGTCCATGTGCCTGTATCAAAACTCCCCTCTGGCTCTCGGAGGTGCGGGAGAAAGCCAAGGGAGACCCTGGGCTGAGGTGCTGAGTCAGCACTCTGCCTGCACGCATCCCAACCACAAGCACGCTGCAGCAGCAGGACCTGAGACAGCCGCTGGTGCCACCAGAGAACACAGCAGGTAACAAACTCAGCCAGCAGTACAGGGCCTCATTCAAAATCCACTTACTCCCACTGGCTTTAACAGACTTTGCATGGGACCTCAATATACAGAGCTAATGGGAAGACCTAGAGAATTTAGAAGAATCAACTTCAGTGCAGGAAACTTCAGTACAGTCCCTTCTTATAAAACTGCACCAAGCCACAACACACACACTGCAAGTGCCTTTGACCACAGGGATGAACATACCCTTTTCTCCACTAGCCTTTATTCTCTTATCCTCCTGTCACTGGCAAGACCGATTGCAATCCCAGCACAAACAGCATTAACTTTTTTCCTCCCTGCCCAGGCATACAGTCAAGAAAACTGTCCATAAACATGAGGCAGAGCTGTGGTATCTCTGTACCACCACTTATGTACTGCTACACAAGAGAAGGAGGCAACAGGCACAAAGGGGTAAGAAAGAACTGGAATACAAGAACTATATTTCAGGTGTACAGCTATGTGTTAGTACAATGTTCACTAGTTAATCTTTCCAGGGCAAGCACCCAAGTGCTTTCACTCTCTCTGCATTGTTATTATAGAGGTTGGTTCCTATTAATAATTACCTTCCACTGACCGCAGCACACAGACTTTCTCCATTGCTGGTACTGCTGCTTAGAATTCCTTTTCCAGCTCTCAACACACCGGACAGATTACCATCCCCTCAAGGATATCAGGACTGGTAGAGATATCTATTGTTCATACCTGGATCTTACAAAACAAATGACAGCTTAATGCTGCTCCCTTCCCCACATAACCTCATGCAGCCATTGTAAACTTTCAATCTTTTGTGTTGAAGTAATCACAATTACAAATAACAGCATCTTTTTAATATTACCTGCTATTATGTGCAAGAAAACAGACACAGCAAACAGACAAGTGTTTTTGACACTAAGCAAGATACAGGCAAAGCACCAAATGAGTTTACTATAAAGGCAATGCCTGCCTAGAGATAGAGGAAAAAATTGTGTAAAGAATATATAGCCACAGAAGCATATTCCTAGGTCAGGACCTCATAAATTACTTTCAACTAACAATAAAAGGTTTATAGGGCATTTGTAAGGCACAAAGAATGAACAGGATCCTGACCCCAAGTAAGTCTTAGTGAATTAATTTAAGATGGCAATCAAGAGCAAATAACACTAACCTTATCGTAAGTTTGAAGAAAGGGGGTTTCCTCTGCCTTCAGGAAGAGGTGAGGGGAAAAAACAAAACAAAACACCACCACCAAAACCAACAAACAAGACAGAAATAAAAGAAATAAGAACAACACAAAGAAAGGGACTTAGCTACCCCATCTGGCATAAGAGTGCTTTTTTGATAGCTCAGAGCTGTGGGTTTAAAATCTCAGCCCTGTTCATGCAAATTTCTCACATCCTAAAGCCTTCTCTTCCAAACAAGGGGGCATAGCCATTCCCCAGCTTCAGTTTTAGAGGCAGAAAATATCATCCTTTCCTTTCACGGTGATAGACATAATGCTGAAAAAACCCCGAATACTCCCCTATATTTGGGGGTTTTTTAAAGCTGTGACTGGCAATGCTTATAAGTAGCAGGTACCCGAAAGTGCTCTCTGCACCAGCAGCTGAGTCAAGTAAAACATCACTTTCAGCACCACCATTACAGGAAGTACTGCTAAGACTTACCCACCAAACAACACCACCACCACTACCGTCCTCCATTTTCAAGTCTGAGTAACCTACCTCATGGCTTTTACACACTGGGAGCGTCCAGAGGAGAAAGTGCCACGGGCTGCACCGTGCTGTAAACGCAGAGCCTGAATCCCCCCAGTGACCGCAGACCAGCTCCCCTAAAGGATGCTGGGCAAGTCACAAGCCTTCTGCGCCTGAATTCGTGTTTGTTTAAGAGCAGTGGCAGCACTTGTGACGGGGGGAAATGGAGGTTGCAAGACAGGAGCTGCTGTGCGAAGCTCAGGGATCCTAAAGGAGCAGGAGTCGGTATTGCCACGTACTGGGGAGCAGGGGGAAGGGAGGAGACGCGCCTCGAAAAAACAGAGATGGTTATCTGACAAGGGCTGGTTCTGCCCTGAAGATGTGCTTTATTGACTGGCTGGGGCCCCTTTAATCTGCGTGTGCTGCAACACGAAGCACAGCTGACCCCACACAAAAGCCGCACAGCTGGCGGCCCCCACAGGGGCCGGATCCAACCCCAGTGGCCTCGAAAGGGGCTCGCAGTCGCAGCCGCATTCCCCAGCACCACGCTGTACTCCCAGACCCGCCGCCGGGCCGGCCCCGCTCTCGCCGCTGGCCCCCCC